>JARQOC010000005.1:247660620-247973120 GCA_033576535.1 Allobates femoralis
GATACATAGATATATAGATAGATAGACAGATAGATAGATAGAAATAGATAGAGATAGATAGATATATATAGATGGAAATAGAGAGAAATAGATAGAGATAGATAGATAGATAGATAGATAGATAGATAGAAAAAGACACATAGATATATAGATAGATAGATAGAAAAAGATACATAGATATATAGATAGATAGATAGATAGATAGATAGATAGATAGATAGATAGAAAAAGATACATAGATATATAGATAGATAGATCAAAACAAATAGATAGATAGATAGATAGAAATAGATAGATAGAAATAGATAGATAGATAGATAGATAGATAGATAGATAGATAGAAAAAGATACATAGATATAAAGATAGATAGATAGATAGATAGATAGATAGAAAAAGATACATAGATATATAGATAGATAGATAGAAATAGATAGATAGATAAGAAAATAGATATCGAAAAATAGATAAAAATAAAGATAGATAAATAGCGAAAAAAAATGTTGGGACCGGCAGTAGCCGAGCCCCGTGGCCAAAAATAGAACCAGAAGGCCGGGCATATATTTAGCGAGACACCGCTAATGTATGTCTATGGGAAGTGAGGCGCGATTCTGATTGGTCGGCGACAGGACACAGCGACCAATCAGAATCGCGCCTCACTTCCCATAGGCATAGAATGGGCGCTTGTGGAGTTTCAAATTTACCGCTAAAAGTGAGGCGCGATTCTGATTGGTCAGCGGCAGCACACAGCGACCAATCAGAATGGCGCCTCACTTCCCATAGACATACATTAGCGGCGTGTCGCCAAATTTATGGCCGGGTGGCTGGTTCTCTTTTGCGGCCATAAAATAGCGGACACACCGCTATGTATGTCTATGGGAAGTGAGGCGCCCATTCTATGCCTATGGGAAGTGAGGCGCGAATCTGATTGGTCGCTGTGTCCTGTCGCCGACCAATCAGAATCGCGCCTCACTTCCCATAGGCATAGAATGGGCGCTTGTGGAGTTTCAAATTTACCGCTAAAAGTGAGGCGCGATTCTGATTGGTCAGCGGCAGCACACAGCGACCAATCAGAATGGCGCCTCACTTCCCATAGACATACATAGCGGTGTGTCCGCTATTTTATGGCCGCAAAAGAGAACCAGGGAACCGGCCATAAATTTGGCGACACGCCGCTAATGTATGTCTATGGGAAGTGAGGCGCGCTTCTGATTGGTCGCTGTGTGCTGCCGCCGACGAATCAGAATCGCGCCTCACTTCCCATAGACAAACATTAGCGGTGTCTCGCGAAATATATTGCCGGCCTTCTGGTTCTATTTTCGGCCACGGGGGTCGGCTATTTCCGGTGCAAAAAAAATATTTTCGGTATTTATGTATCTTTATTTTTATCTATTTTTGTATGTATATTAGTAGATAGATAGATATATAAGAAAAAAGATAGAAAAATAGATAAAAATAAAGAAACATAAATACAGAAAATATTTTTTTTGGACCGGAAATAGCCGACCCCCGTGGCCGAAAATAGAACCAGAAGGTCGGCAATATATTTCGCGAGACACCGCTAATGTTTGTCTATGGGTAGTGAGGCGCGATTCTGATTGGTCGGCGGCAGCACACAGCGACCAATCAGAATGGCGCCTCACTTCCCATAGACATACATAGCGGTGTGTCCGCGATTTTATGGCCACAAAAGAGAACCAGGGACCCGGCCATAAATTTGGCGACACGCCGCTAATGTATGTCTATGGGAAGTGAGGCGCGATTCTGATTGGCTGGCGGCAGTAGACAGCGACCAATCAGAAGAGCGCCTCACTTCTCGTAGACATAGAATGGAGGATTTTTCGTCCATTCTATCGCAATGAGAAGTGAAGAGGAGGTCGGAGCCGAAGATGGCGAAAAGAAGAGAGAAGACCCCCGGGGCCGGACGAAGAGGACGCCTGGCCGGACGGAGGAGTTGTGGATCGGACGGACGATGAGATGAAGAAGAAGACATGTAAGTGATCGACGGCGGCGATGGGTTAGGGGATGGCGGGGGGCTTAGGGTGTAGCGCCTTAGGGGGTAGCGACAGCGGCGGGGGACAGCGACGGGGGCTTAGGAGGCGGCGGGGATTAGGGGGTATCGGTGGGAGGTAGCGCCGGGGGCTTAGGAGGCGGCAGGGCTTAGGGGGTATCGGCGGGGGTTAGGGGCTTAGGGGGTAGGGGCTTAGGGGCTGCGGGGCTTAGTCGGCGGGGGGTAGCGCCGGGGGCTTAGGAGGCGGCTGGGCTTAGGGGGTATCGGCGGGGGGTAGGGGCTTAGAGGATAGGGCTTAGGGGGTATCGGCGGGGGCTTAGGGGGCTGCGGGGCTTAGAGGATAGGGCTTAGGGGGTATCGGCGGGGGGCTTAGGGGGTATCGGTGGGGGGTAGGGGCTTAGGGGCTGTGGGGCTTAGAGGATAGGGCTTAGGGGGTATCGGCGGGGGCTTAGGGGGCTGCGGGGCTTAGAGGATAGGGCTTAGGGGGTATCGGCGGGGGCTTAGGGTGCGTCGGGGCTTAGGGCGCCAGCGGCGGAAGAGAGCGACGGGGGCTTAGGATGCGGCGGGGCTTAGGGGTAGGGGATTAGGGGCGGCGGGGTTTAGGGGATAGCGGCAGCGGCGGAGGACAGCGACGGGGGCTTAGGAGGCGGCGGGGGGGATAGCGCCAGCGGCGGAGGACAGCGACGGGGGTTTAGGATGCGGCGTGGGGGTTTAGGATGCGGCGGGGCTTAGGGGGTATCGCCGGGGGGTAGCGCCGGGGGCTTAGGAGGCGGCGGGGCTTAGGGGGTATCGGCGGGGGGTAGGGGCTTAGGGGCTGCGGGGCTTAGAGGATAGGGGGTAGGGTCTGCGGGGCTTAGAGGATAGGGCTTAGGGGGTATCGGCGGGGGCTTAGGATGCGTCGGGGCTTAGGGCGCCAGCGGCGGAGGAGAGCGACGGGGGCTTAGGATGCGGCGGGGGGGGATAGCGCCAGCGGCGGAGGACAGCGACGGGAGTTTAGGATGAGGCGGGGCTTAGGGGGTATCGGCGGGGGGTAGCATCGGGGGCTTTGGAGGCGGCGGGGCTTAGGGGGTATCGGCGGGGGGTAGGGGCTTAGGGGCTGCGGGGCTTAGAGGATAGGGGGTAGGGGCTGCGGGGCTTAGAGGATAGGGCTTAGGGGTATCGGCGGGGGCTTAGGATGCGTCGGGGCTTAGGGGGTATAGGCGGGGGGTAGCGCCGGGGGCTTAGGAGGCGTCGGGGCTTAGGGGGAGGATAGGGCTTAGGGGGTATCGGCGGGGGCTTAGGATGCGTCGGGGCTTAGGGGGTATCGGCGGGGGTAGCGCCGGGGGCTTAGGAGGCGGGGGGTAGCGCCGGGGGCTTAGGAGGCGGCTGGGCTTAGGGGGTATCGGCGGGGGGTAGGGGCTTAGAGGATAGGGCTTAGGGGGTATCGGCGGGGGCTTAGGGGGCTGCGGGGCTTAGAGGATAGGGCTTAGGGGGTATCGGCGGGGGGCTTAGGGGGTATCGGCGGGGGTAGGGGCTTAGGGGCTGTGGGGCTTAGAGGATAGGGCTTAGGGGGTATCGGCGGGGGCTTAGGGGGCTGCGGGGCTTAGAGGATAGGGCTTAGGGGGTATCGGCGGGGCTTAGGATGCGTCGGGGCTTAGGGCGCCAGCGGCGGAGGAGAGCGACGGGGGCTTAGGATGCGGCGGGGCTTAGGGGGTAGGGGATTAGGGGCGGCGGGGTTTAGGGGATAGCGGCAGCGGCGGAGGACAGCGACGGAGGCTTAGGAGGCGGCGGGGGGGGATAGCGCCAGCGGCGGAGGACAGCGACGGGAGTTTAGGATGAGGCGGGGCTTAGGGGGTATCGGCGGGGGGTAGCATCGGGGGCTTTGGAGGCGGCGGGGCTTAGGGGGTATCGGCGGGGGGTAGGGGCTTAGGGGCTGCGGGGCTTAGAGGATAGGGGGTAGGGGCTGCGGGGCTTAGAGGATAGGGCTTAGGGGGTATCGGCGGGGGCTTAGGATGCGTCGGGGCTTAGGGGGTATAGGCGGGGGGTAGCGCCGGGGGCTTAGGAGGCGTCGGGGCTTAGGGGGAGGATAGGGCTTAGGGGGTATCGGCGGGGGCTTAGGATGCGTCGGGGCTTAGGGGGTATCGGCGGGGGGTAGCGCCGGGGGCTTAGTCGGCGGGGGGTAGCGCCGGGGGCTTAGGAGGCGGCTGGGCTTAGGGGGTATCGGCGGGGGTAGGGGCTTAGAGGATAGGGCTTAGGGGGTATCGGCGGGGGCTTAGGGGGCTGCGGGGCTTAGAGGATAGGGCTTAGGGGGTATCGGCGGGGGGCTTAGGGGGTATCGGCGGGGGTAGGGGCTTAGGGGCTGTGGGGCTTAGAGGATAGGGCTTAGGGGGTATCGGCGGGGGCTTAGGGGGCTGCGGGGCTTAGAGGATAGGGCTTAGGGGGTATCGGCGGGGGCTTAGGGTGCGTCGGGGCTTAGGGCGCCAGCGGCGGAAGAGAGCGACGGGGCTTAGGATGCGGCGGGGCTTAGGGGGTAGGGGATTAGGGGCGGCGGGGTTTAGGGGATAGCGGCAGCGGCGGAGGACAGCGACGGGGGCTTAGGAGGCGGCGGGGGGGATAGCGCCAGCGGCGGAGGACAGCGACGGGGGTTTAGGATGCGGCGTGGGGGTTTAGGATGCGGCGGGGCTTAGGGGTATCGCCGGGGGGTAGCGCCGGGGGCTTAGGAGGCGGCGGGGCTTAGGGGGTATCGGCGGGGGGTAGGGGCTTAGGGGCTGCGGGGCTTAGAGGATAGGGGGTAGGGTCTGCGGGGCTTAGAGGATAGGGCTTAGGGGGTATCGGCGGGGGCTTAGGATGCGTCGGGGCTTAGGGCGTCAGCGGTGGAGGAGAGCGACGGGGGCTTAGGATGCGGCGGGGCTTAGGGGGTGGGGGATTAGGGGCGGCGGGGTTTAGGGGATAGCGGCAGCGGCGGAGGACAGCGACGGAGGCTTAGGAGGCGGCGGGGGGGGATAGCGCCAGCGGCGGAGGACAGCGACGGGAGTTTAGGATGAGGCGGGGCTTAGGGGGTATCGGCGGGGGGTAGCATCGGGGGCTTTGGAGGCGGCGGGCTTAGGGGGTATCGGCGGGGGGTAGGGGCTTAGGGGCTGCGGGGCTTAGAGGATAGGGGGTAGGGGCTGCGGGGCTTAGAGGATAGGGCTTAGGGGGTATCGGCGGGGGCTTAGGATGCGTCGGGGCTTAGGGGGTATAGGCGGGGGGTAGCGCCGGGGGCTTAGGAGGCGTCGGGGCTTAGGGGGAGGATAGGGCTTAGGGGGTATCGGCGGGGGCTTAGGATGCGTCGGGGCTTAGGGGGTATCGGCGGGGGGTAGCGCCGGGGGCTTAGGAGGCGGCGGGGCTTAGGGGGTATCGGCGGGGGGTAAATGCTTAGGGGCTGCGGGGCTTAGAGGATAGGGGGTAGGGGCTGCGGGGCTTAGAGGATAGGGCTGAGGGGTATCGGCGGGGGCTTAGGATGTTTGGGGCGGCGGAGCGGCGGAGTTTAGGGGATAGCGGGTGAACAGGTGTATGGGCATGGGGCTGTAGTATACCATAGCGGTGTACACTACAGCCCCTGCTGTGGCTTTGTTCGCGAGCAAAGACTCGCAATGCCCGCTTTGCGGGCATTGCTTCGCGAGTCGCGTGGCCGCTACGCGGCCACGGACAGAGTCCTGGAGAAAGTGCAGAGCTACACGAACAAAGCCACAGGAAGTAGCGCCGGTCGCGACGGAAGTCGCTACGGCAATTATATAATAGATAAAGATAGTGATTAGTAATGGAAACACTCAGAAATCACTGTAAAATGAATATGAATGACTAATGTCATAAATAAACATTTAATTTGGTATTTCATTTTTATAAATGTTCTTTTTGGCGTATGGAAGGGGAGAGAGGGATGCACGTTTTATTTTTTGGAAGGCTAAACATGTGTGTCATCATTTTTTATTGCAAAGTTGGCAGCGATGTACTTACAAAAAACAACAAGCACCGAGGCTTCGACGAAAACCGAGACACATTTATTGCTGAAAAAAATCGATGAAAATCAAAACTGACGATAATCGAAGTCAAGAAAAACAAGGTATCACTGTATAGTTATCATATAACACTGTTGTTGCTATATCAGGACCACTACATAGTGGCTGAACTGCACCACCACTCTGTCACTAAGTTAAAAAAAAGTCTATAAAAAAGACCAATATTACTGTGATACAGCGACCATATAGATAGAAAATAATTCTGCAGAATGTATAAAGAAATACAGTATTATTATACAGTAACTCACCATTGACGTTTCTTCTGATTGGAGTAGTTTACCTTTTCCTCACTTTTCATTCTGGCCCAGATAGCCATGAAGACATGCAAAACAGATATGCAAGACAGTCACATTTTACTTCACAAATTCCTGGCCCCCATTTCCTTGTCTGTTTCTGTCCCAATTGCCCCATCTTTGCACCTGCTGTGTGGCACCGTGACCCCAATACAGAAGCTATAATAACGCCCCCAAAAAGTGTAAAATAGCAGTGCCCCTGAAAACAATAGTGACAGATAGATAGTGCCAGGTAAAGGCGCCACACAAAAAGAGTGGCAACTGTACCCAAATCAGTAAAAGTGACACATTTTCTGACCCATAGAAGACTGTTCATCTTTTCAGTTCCCCATAACAGTAATTATGCCTCCTTTGTAATGCCACACAGTAATAGCGACCTCTTTCTGCCCTCTAGATAGTAATAATGACCTGTGTGCACAATAGACGGTAATATTGCTCCCAATGTTGCCCTTAGAAAGTTATAAGGCCCATTTGTGCATCCTTTTGCCTCCAGTCAATAATAGTGCACCTTTATAAGGAAAATGTTCCTCTGTGTCTGTCTTTAAAGGTTATAATACCTTTTTAGGTACTGCATATGATTCCAAAGTGCTCCTGCCACATAACAACACCTCCTGAGTACTACCTTAAAAGGCATAATGCCCTTTGAGTATGCCCTTAAAACAAATAGTATTCGTCTTGATTCCCCACGACCAGAAGTAATAGGCCCCAATCAGTAGCATAGCTACTGGTGGGCAGAGGGGGCGGTCACCCCGGACCCCTAACCTGGAGGGGCCCACCTAGAGCTACCGCTACCCAAGGCTGTAATAGCCACTAGGTGTCTAGGGCAGTTTTTAAACCCACCCCCTTCCCCTTGCCTCATAAGGTGTGGGGGTGCCAGTTGTGTGAGATGTGGTTGTAAAGGCTGTGAGATGTGGGTTACAGGCTATGTGAAATGTGGGGGTACAGACTTGTGAGATGTGGGGATAAAGTCTGTGAGATATGGAGGTACAGGCTGTGAGATGTGCAGTACAGGCTGTGTGAGATTTGGAGGTACAGGCTGTGAGATATGGGGGTGCAGACTGTGAGATGTGAGGGTACAGGCTGTGAGATGTGGGGTACAGGATTTAAGAAGGTGTGATACAAGGTGTGAGATGCCAAAGTACAGGCTGTGCGAGATGTAGGGTACAGGCTGTGTAGAATGTAGGTGTGGCACCCCTATGGCAGTACGCCAGAGGGAGGAACTGCACCCCAAACAGAAGGTAGAGTGCCTCTATAGTTGTGGTTGAGGAGGAAACCCAGAGTCTGCACTAAAACACGCTCATAGGACACTTTAATACAAGGGACTGGTATTCAGTAGGTCCCAGGGGGTGGAGTCCAAGAAAGCAGGAAGAACTAGAGTGACAGTTACTGACAAGTCATTCAGACCGTAATAGAAGAGCGGAGAGGACGGTCGCAGGGGACCCTGCAGTCGTGACAGGAGGGCACCTCTAAACTGATTAGTGACCCAGACAACGAAGGGGACAGACACTCCAAGACTGGTTGGAACCCAATGGAGAGTCCAGGTCAACACCGGAAAATCGTAACCGAGGCGGTTTGTTAAGGTTCATCCCCAACTGCTGACCGGCAGGCTGTGGGCCTTAACAAGAAGGTGCCACAGCACCCATCAAAGTAGTCCAACCTATGTCCCATAGCTGGGTTCAAGACGATGACAAGAGAGACTTTAAGCAACAGACCCCGGGACCAGAAACCAGACTCAGCCATTGAGTGTCTAGGGCACGAGATCGGGACCCGACCAGCCGTGATCCCCACTGAAGTAGCAACCTGTCCCGGTATCAGAGTACCCCCAACCCTGTCGACCGACTCATTTCGTACAAGCTGTGTGCGATGTGGAGGTACAGGCTGTGTGAGATGTGGGGGTACAGGCTGAGAGATATGGTGGTGCAGGCTGTGAGATGTGGGGTAAAGGCTGTAAGAGGTGGTGGTACAGTCTGTGAGATGTAGGTTACAGGCTGTGAGATGTGGGGTAAAGGCTGTATGAGAGCACCACAAAGGAGGTGAAGATGAGGAGTAAGATACATGCTCCACTATGGAGCTTAAGATGTGATGAACTATTACTGTAGAGTGTGGAGGGGAATAGGTGTGTTTGCTCAGTATACAAAATAAGGGCACAGTATGTGGAGAGCAGTATATGAGCGACACTGTGGGGAAAGTAGTATACAAGGGCAAATGAGGGCACATTATGAAGACTGTATGGTATTAAAAAGGGGCATAATATGAGAGGGGGTAGCGAGGGGAGGGGCACAGAACATGTGAGGAGGACAATGTTCAAATTGCAGGCACATTGGTAGTTTAGACAGGGGGTGGATTGAAGGATATTTTTCATAAGGAAAGACATGGTGGCAACCTTTGTTCACGAGAGAGGGATGATGTAGTGGTCACAGTATATGAGGAGAACACTATGGAGGCCATGAATCATAGGAGAAATAGTGTGGGGGTCACTTTTTGGGCAGGGATCATAGTGGGCATATATTTATTCAGGTACATGATATAAGGGTTATTTAATGCACAACATGTGGGAATATTTTTTACTTAGGTGTAATTATAATGATGCTGTTATTTTAAGGGCATCATGTCAGGATGTGCTGTAGAAGACCAGAGAAGATGGAAGTCTACAAAGAGGGGGCTATGGATATCCAAAGTCATCATGGTGTCTGGACCACATGAAGAAGAATGAGATGAGACAATTCCAATCAGAGAAGAAGCCAACCAATAAGGTACCTGGATCAATGGGTGCATTTATACTGGACAACTGCCACCTTTAAATGACCCACGACCAGTTATATGATGCCAATCTTCAGTCATTTAATAGCCTGTGACGGTAGACTTGAGACTCCTCATAGCATGAGCACCAAGGGCTGTCAGGGTTTTTTGGTGTCGGCAGTGAGGATGGGCAGTTATGTGACCACAGGTGTACGATTTGCATACTTCTGGCCACATTCTGACTTGCACATGTCCTCACTTACTTCTTCATTGCATCACATGACAAACCTGGACAACCCCTTTAATATGCTCCGTCTGTGCACATGCTGTAACATTGTTTCTGCAGCACATGTTTATACATAGAACAAATGATATTTAAGCATTGAGCTTATACTCAATGGACGTTCACTCAATGGACGAACGTTTTGCTTGTGTAATGGGTGACTGATAGCTTGTTTTGTGTATATCCACCATAAAGAGTAAGGTTATGTTCACAAAGGGTTTCTTCATTCACTTAGGGCTCTATAGGGACATACAGGGGCTGGACAAAATAATGGAAACACCTAACGTTTTGGCATCATAATCTTCGGACATGTTATAAACATGCAAACCGTGACATATGTTAATGTTTTGTAGTTGATTATTTGTGTTAAGTGATGTGTGTATGTAAATTAACAGTTTGTTTTGCCGAATTGTAAGAACATTGATGAGAACCTGATACCAATGGCAGACCTTTCGTATTTTCAAAAAGGCCAAATTGTTGGTGCTCATATGGCAGGCGCTAGTGTAACAGAAAGTGGCCGAATGCTTGGCGTGTCAAGAGGTACTGTCTCCAAAGTAATGACTGCATTTGAAAGAGAAGGAAAAATGTCCGCAGCAAAGCAAAGGTCCGGCCGAAAGTCGAAGTTGACTGAGAGAGACCGTCGGACTCTAAAGCGAATTGTGAGAGAGGATCGCAAGACCACTGCTCCGAAAATCACTGCTGAGCTCAATGAACACCTACAGAGCCCAGTTTCCACTGTTCGTCGGGATCTGTACAATTCTGGATTCCACGGAAGAGCTGCAATTAGAAAACCGCTGCTCTCAATGACAAATGTTTCAAAGCGTTTAGAGTGGTGTAGAAACCTTGAGCAGTGGAAACATGTGATATTCTCAGACGAATCATCTTTTACCCCATTTTCTGACCTCCGGCCGAGTGTATGTTTGGAGACAGATGAAAGCAGCATTCCATCCAGACTGCCTTCTCCCAACCGTAAAACATGGCGGAGGTTCTGTGATGATCTGGGGTGCTATTTCTTGGAGATCTGCCGGGCCAATCAACTTGTATGAATCCATACCTCGGAGAACTGAGGCTATAATCACCGCAAAAGGTGGACCTACACCATATTAAACTAACGTTTGTTGATTTTTCCAGGTGTTTCCATTATTTTGTCCAACCCCTGTACATCCAAACACCTGCAAAACAGAATGCATATGTAGTTGCTAATGGGAACATTGACTATAATGATGCTGATGGAGTCACCATGTGCTCTGTCAGACAACATTTTCGATTATGAGCCCAAAGATACAGCCAATGTCATTAAAGAGGTTTCCAGACTTGGAACAAGAGTCTGTATTCACTATATTCAGAAAAGAGAAGATTGATCCAGCGAACTGAAACACTTCAGCTGGGAGGTGATTAATATAAAATTTCACTTTTATTTTAGAATATTATAAAAATTGCTAGTGCATTCAGTGGTCTGACAAGTATCGAGACTTACTGGGATAGGATAAAATGTAAATGCCTCTGGCCCCAATTCATCATGACCAATGATTGGGTGTAGGGGAGTGAGACGCTTGAGTTGCATGCCCCTTCATGAATCAGGAGAGATTGATAAGTGACATGTGCCTCTGAATGCCACACCAGAAATCTTAATTTTTCTGGGGTAAGGAACACCACAGCACACCATGAGTTAGAGTAGATGAACGGGACAACACACCCTGCCGTGCTGCCGCCATGATCCTGCTCCACCCATTTCAGTGAAGCTAGAAGAAACGGTTGTGAAAATGTCTAAGGCCACAACATTTTTATGTAACACCACATTGCGCCAAAATATAGCGACTTTTTAAAGCAAGAATAATTGTTGAGAAGATTGCATATTTAATAAATGTGTCTCCAGGAGCCTATTATTTTACACTTTGTCAAACAAATGCCAAACATTTTATAGACCACATGCACCTTTCTAAATTCATTTTTATAAGTGCATGATGCCTACAGTGAAGCATGGTGGTGACAGTCTCTTTATGTGGGGTAACATGAGCTCTGCTATTGTTGGGGAGCTATATTGCGTTGAAATTTGTAAGAAATTTACACATTTCTGTTCTGCTGTACGCTGACAGAGACAATGCTCTATCACTCTATGCCCTTGGTAGAAGTACAGTTTTCCAACATGACAATGATCCACACTGCCACACTTTACAACTGCATTTCTAAAGAACAAGGTGAATGTTTCTAAAGTGGCCAACCATGTGTCTCCGCTTTGTCATTGATCTGTTGGTGTCCGCATTTTTCATGTACCCAAAAGCAGAAATTGTTCCATTTCTGGGCTTCCTCGAAAATTGCGGACACCAAAGGACAGAGACGGATCAGTTGGTGTCCATTTGAAATTATAATGAAACTCTTTGGAGTGCGGATTCGTACAGATCCATGAAAACAACGGATCCATGAAACAGAGCCGTTTTGCTGTAGTGAGCATGCTCAGAAGCAAGGTACCACTCCTCCCTCCTCTATCTCTGGTGACTGATCTGTTAAAAAAATTCCGTGGACATCCGTTGACATCCTTTTACATTCCGTGCCTGTCCATGACTATACTTGAATTTCATGAAAGCACACGGATTTGAAAATTTGCTATTGTGAAAGCAGCCTTGCACATTTTGTTATACACATGTTTATTTCCTTTGTGTGTATTGGAACAACACAAAAAATAGAGAAAATAAAAGAAAATTGGACATAATTTCATACAACCCCCAAAATTGTTGCCACCCTCATCTTAATATTTGGTTGCACACCCTTTGGAATAAATAACTGGAATCAATCGCTCCCTATCACCATCAACAAGCTTCTCAGACCTCTCAACTAGAATTTTGGACCACTCTTCTTTTGCAAACTGCTTCAGGTCTCTCTTATTTGAAGGATACCGCTTCTCAACACCAATTTTAAGATGTCTCCACTGGTGTTAAAGGGGATTTAAATCTGGACTCATTGCTGGCTACTTCAGAACTCTCCAGCACTTTGCTTCCATCCATTCCTGGATGCTTTTTAAGTATGTTTGTGGTCGTTGTCCTGCTGGAAGAACCTTGATGCAAACCCTGCTTTCTGACACTGGACACTTCATTGAAACCTAAGAATTATTTGTTATCTTCAGATTTCTTGATGCCTTACACACACTCAAGGCACCCGTGCTAGAGTTAGCAAAATATTCCCAAAACATCTTTGAATCTCCACCATATTTGACTGCAGGTTCTGGGTTCTTTTCTTTGTAGGCTTAATTCTATTTTCAGTAAACAGTAGACTCATGTGCTTCACCAAAAACTTCTATATTGGTCTCATCTGTCCACACGACACTTTCTTTCCAAGAAAGATTTTGGTTTATTCAAGTACATTTTGGCGAACGTAATCTAACTTTTTCATGTCTCAGTGTCAGAAATGGGGTCCTCCTGGGTCTCCTGCAATAGCGCTTCATTTCATTAAAAAGTTGAGGGATAGTTTGCACTAACACTGATACATCTTAAGCCTGGAGCACAGCTTGAATTTCTTTCCAACTTTATTGGGGTTGTTTATCCACTAGCCCCAATAGCTATAGCCCACTATATTGCATTGCAACCTTTCACCAATTTTTCTCTGCCCTCCATGTCCAGGGAGATTAGCTACAGTGCCATGAGTTGTAAACTTCTTGAATATGTTGCATACCATGGACAAAGGAACATCAAGATCTCTGGAGATGGACTAGTAAGCTTGAGATTTTTAATATTAAGACCTCCAAACGATCTCATCTCCACTTTCTGTTCTCCATGCTTAGAGTGACACACATATACACACAATGCAAAGATTGAGTCAATTTTTCCCTTTTTTATCTAGTTTCAGGTGGATTTTCATATAGCCCATACCTGTTACTTGCCACAGATGAGTTTGAACGAGCATCATGTGTTTGAAACAAAGTTGTTTACCCATATTTTTCTAAGGCTGGCAATAATTTTGTCTGGCCCATTTTTGGGTTATTGTGTTAAATTTTTCTTTTTTCTATGTTTTTTTTTTCTATTGTTCCAGTACACACAAAGGAAATAAATTTGTATAACAAAGCAAGTGTAACTACAGTCATTTTCTGGAACAATATCCGGGGTGCCAACACTTTTGGCCATGACTATATTGCTCAACACCATTAATATAGCATTTACATTTACTACATACAGACAAGGAATGACAAATATGTCAAGGAGAAAGGAAAGTTATTGCTTTTAGTTCTGCTTCATTTTACAGGACACCTGCTTGTGTAAACTCTCACATTCTCTTCCTTCAGTCACAATGATTTGTGAGTAAGTTATCAACTTTGTCATTTGCAATAGGGGTTTTGGAAAATGAAGGAATCAATCTTTTTGTACATTATAGTTGTCACCTACAATTATCAACTATTTGCAATTTTTTTGCCATTTTTTTTATTATTTTCCAAATCAAGAATACTATAACATTCCCGTAGATGGTGCTTGACAGTTACACAACTGTATAAAGGCAAAGAGCTTGCTCGTTACATCAGAATTCAGACACTGAGTTTTGCAGTTTTCACGAGCAACAACAGCCATCTTGTTACACAGTTCACAATTTAATCCACAATTGCCGATCTCAGGATTTAGTAGTCTGGCTCAGTCACTGGCTCAGGTGAAACCCTTATACCAGGGAGATTCGGTTACAATCATCTCACAATGCAACTAAAGGCTAATGGTGTGTCCATGATGAGTTTTTGTGGCTGCATAATTTTGCTGCATCAAAAATGCAGCTTCTTGCAGTTCCAACAAAGTTGATGAGATTTTTGGAAATCTCTTGCCCACTGTCTTTTTTATTTAGTGTAAATGTGGCACCCCAGGGGTTAATGTGCCACAGAAGCATCAACACGGGTTCACTCCCCACACAACACTGGACACTACACTAGCACCTCTGGGCCTGGAGGGGGAGCTAGAGCAGCTCCCTTATATACTTTGGGTCAAGAGGAAGTAGTTAGTTCAGTACTTAGCAGTACTGTGAAGAGTTCAGTTCCTGGGAGAACTGAGAGAGAGACTGTAGTGTAAAGAGGCTGCCTCAGGCTTCTCTACAGTCTGCTCCTCGATTCCAGACCTAGTGTAACTGCCCCGCGGTCCAGCGCCTCCGCCCTGCACCCTGCTCGTCCCTCTTCCCGTGCAGTTACCCTTCCTTCCCGGTTCCGGGGTCGGGGTTCCAGGTTACAGGTCGTCCGCAGGCGATCCCGGGGTTCCGGGGTGCTCCATCGCACACCTGCTGCTCAGACTGTCGCTCCCTGACTGCTGCCCTGCTCTGCTTCCCCTCAGTGTGTTCACTAGGGGGCGGGGCCGCTCTCTCTGCTACCTTTATAGGGCCAGCTGCCAATTAGGCTGCCCCGCCTCTCAGCCAGTCCCTGTAGGGCAGCAGGTATATAAAGTGTGCACTTGCTTCTGGACCTTGCCGGGGCAACTTCATTCATCCTGAAGTTGCCGGTCCTGGTCCTATTGTATGCTGTGATTCTGCAGTATTTAACATACATCTGTTTGTTCTTGTTGCAGGTGTGCATTTACTCTTAGACCTTGCCGGCCCTCTTCATTCATCCTGAAGTTGCCGGTCCTGGTCCTATTGTATGCTGTGATTCTGCAGTATTTAACATACATCTGTTTGTTCTTGTTGCAGTGTCGCTGTTCTGCCTTCGTGTTGCTCCGTGCTGCGTCACTACCTTTCCTCCGGACCGTCCTTGTGTGGTTTCCCTGGACTTCCCCGGACCGGACTCCGTGGTGCTCGCAATTCTCCGTACTGTTTCCGTGCAGCTCCTCTGCCGCTTATCCGGATCTCTCCGTGTTCCTGGATCTCCCTGCGTTCCTAGTTCCCCGTGCTCCTGGTGCTCTGTATTCACGGTTCTCGTTTCGTATTGTATTCCCGGGTGCTGTTTCATTACCACGTCGCCTGGGGTCGGTTGAACACTTGTGTCCGTAGCATTGGCCCCTTCGAGGCTGATCCCGGCGGTATCCCTGTATAGGGGTCAAGCGCTCCGGGGTCTCCCTCGCTGGGTCTCCAGTGTTGCGGCCTTGTGGCCCTCTCCAGGGGCGTGTAGTTCTGTGTTTTTGTTGTCTGTAATAAACCCGTTAACTCTACGGTACGTGTCTGCCTCTCTATCACCCGGTGTCAGCATCCGCTTTACGCGGTCCAGTGGGTCCACGTGTGTAGTCCGTCAGTGGGACGTGACAGAGTTTGCCCCGGCCATGGACCCCGCTGACGCTAGGTTTGATGCCCAGAGAGAGCTTGCCGGACTCCGCCAGAGTCATGACCAAATCGCGTCATTTGTCCAGTCCTTGGAGGCCCGTTTAGGGTCTCTCCCTGCCTCTGACCCCTCTCTCTCCTCCCAGGTGTTTCGTATCCACCAGGAATTGGACCACCAGAGGGAGATGCAGACCCGGTTGCTGTCCTTCATGTCCTCCGTTGACGACCGACTCATCAGCTTACAGAGAACGACAGACGCCTCGGGTTCCGTCTCCGCCTCATCCTCCGGACTCCCGGCTGGTGCTGCATCTTATCCACGGCTGTGCCAGCCTACCAGGTACTCCGGGGACCCTAAGGCTTGTCGGGGGTTTATTAACCAATGCCAACTCCATTTCCGGTTGTTACCCCACCAATTCCTGACGGATGAGGCAAGGGTGGCATTTCTGGCTTCTCACCTCGAGGGAGAGGCACTGGCATGGTTTAACCCCTTGCTTGAGAGAGAGGACCCCATTGTGTCGAACCTACAAGCCTTCCTGGATACGTTCCGTAGGACCTTTGACGAGCCCGGACGGGTAGCCTCCGCCACAGAGGCCCTCTTCACCCTACAGCAAGGTAACCTGTCTGTTGGTCAGTACGCTATCCGGTTTCGTACCCTAGCCTCCGAGCTCCGCTGGACGGATGAGCCCCTGATCGGTGTCTTCCGCCGGGGATTATCCAGTCGCATCAAGGACGAACTGGCTGTTCGGGATTTACCCAACTCCCTGGAGGAGCTCATTACCCTGGCTGTCCGGATCGATCGCCGCCTTCAAGAGCGGTCCAAGGAGCGGACACTGGAGAGGACTCAGGAGAGGCGATCTCCCCGTCTGGCTCCCACATTCCAGCGACCCCTTCTTCCTGCACCCTCGGCATCCCAAGCGGGCCACGAGTCCATGGAGGTTGATCGCACCCGTTTGAGTACCCAGACGAGAGAGGAGAGGATTACCCGGGGTCTGTGCCTTTACTGCGGAGGATCCGGTCACTTCTGTCGGCAGTGCCCCAAGCGGCCGGAAAACTCCTCCGTCTAGGTCAGGTAAGAGAGGCCAACCTAGGCGAGGGTGATTCCTCTCAACCTCTTACAATCTCTATCCAGGTGAAGGTCGGCAGTCTACGCCATTCGGAGATGGCATATCTGGATTCCGGGTCGGCTGGCAACTTCGTACAGCAGGAGACGGCCCAGCGCCTGGGTATACCCATCCATCCTCTACAGCATCCACGCACCATCACTGCCGTTGATGGAAGACCTCTACGGGATTCGGTAACAAGCATCACAGGTGAAGTGGAGATACAAGTGGGAGCTCTGCACACGGAGCGTCTCACCTTCTATGTTCTGCCGTCCCTTTCCCCTCCCTTCCTGCTGGGCTTGCCATGGCTTCGCGTACATGAACCCGTGCTGGATTGGCGAACCGGTGAAGTCTTGCGGTGGGGCCCGAATTGCCACAGTCGATGTCTTCGTCCCGTAAGCCCCGCTCGGATGCCTCCCTCTCCGGCAGCCTTACCCGGTCTGCCGTCAGCCTACTGGTCCTATGCGGACGTCTTCGACAAGAAAGAAGCCGAGACGTTACCTCCTCATAGGCCGTACGACTGTCCCATCGATCTGGTCCCCGGGGTCTCACTCCCCAAGGGGCGCATCTACCCGCTGAACCCGCCCGAGACCCAGGCCATGGCAGAATATATTAGGGATAACCTAGCACGAGGATTCATTCAGAAGTCTTCTTCACCCGCCGGAGCGGGTTTCTTCTTCGTAAAGAAGAAGGACGGGTCTCTCCGACCGTGTATCGATTACCGGGGACTCAACGCCATAACGGTGAAGAACAGGTACCCGCTGCCCCTGATTCCCGAGCTCTTCGATCGGCTGCGGGGATCTCGGATCTTCACCAAGCTGGATCTACGGGGTGCGTACAATCTTGTCCGAATCCGAGCAGGCGATGAATGGAAAACCGCCTTCAACACGCGTGATGGCCACTACGAATATAAGGTAATGCCATTCGGCTTGAGCAATGCCCCTGCTGTATTTCAAGAATTCGTAAACGATGTCTTCCGGGATCTTCTCTATGTATGTGTCGTGGTCTACCTAGACGATATCCTGGTTTTTTCCCCCGATCTGCCCACTCACAGGCGAGATGTCCGGCGAGTCCTACGCCGATTGCGGGAGAACCGACTGTACGCCAAATATGAGAAGTGTGTCTTCGAACAAACTTCCTTGCCCTTTCTAGGTTACATCGTCTCCGATACCAGACTCGAAATGGATCCAGAGAAGCTGTCCGCCGTCCTGAAGTGGCCCAGACCGGTGGGACTCAAGGCGATCCAAAGGTTCCTGGGCTTCGCCAATTACTATCGGCAGTTTATTCCTCGGTTCTCGGATGTAGTTAAACCACTCACCACATTAACCCGGAAGGGGACGCCCGCCAAGGCTTGGACCCCCGAGGCCGAGTCCGCCTTTTTAACGCTCAAGAATGCGTTTTCTTCTGCTCCTGCTCTCCACAGGCCCATGGCGGATAAGCAGTTCTTTCTGGAGGTGGACGCATCCTCCTCGGGAGCAGGAGCCGTTCTCACCCAGAAGACCTCCACGGGACGCATGGTGACGTGCGGTTTTTTCTCCAAAGCTTTTACCTCCTGTGAAAGGAATTACTCCATCGGGGACCGGGAGTTGCTGGCCATCAAGATGGCTCTGGAGGAATGGCGCCACCTCCTTGAGGGCGCAGTACACCCAGTGGTGATCTACACCGACCACAAGAATCTGGCTTATCTGCAGTCTGCTCAGAGGCTCAACCCCCGGCAGGCACGATGGTCGCTGTTCTTTGCTCGTTTTAACTTTCGTCTTCATTTCCGCCGGGCAGACAAGAATATCAAGGCAGACGCCTTGTCTCGGTCCTTTCACGTCGAAGACCAGGAGGAGGAGCCACGCCCCATCATCAGTCCATCCAGTCTCGGTATAGTAGCTCCTCTCCGACTGTCTCTTCCCCCACCAGGTAAAACACTGGTAGCCGAGGCGGATCGAGGACACGTCCTGACCTGGGGTCATTCTTCTAGAGTCGCAGGGCATGTGGGTATAACGAAGACCCTACAGTTGATAGGACGACACTACTGGTGGCCTCAGATGCGACAGGATGTTACGGACTTCGTTTCCGCATGTTCCTCTTGTGCACGTCACAAGACGCCCAAGCGACTGCCCGTCGGGCCTCTTCTCCCTCTTCCGGTACCCTCTGAGCCCTGGAGGCACATCGCGATGGACTTCGTCACCGACCTCCCGGCCTCCTCCGGTAACACAGTGGTATGGGTAGTCGTGGACAGGTTTTCCAAAATGGCCCACTTCATACCATTGCCTGGCCTTCCCTCTGCACCCCGGTTAGCGGAGCTGTTCTTCCTTCATATCCTCCGCTTACATGGTCTGCCAGCCCATATCGTGTCCGATAGAGGCGTGCAATTCGTCTCCCGATTCTGGCGGTCGCTCTGCAAGAAACTCGATGTCACATTGGATTTCTCATCTGCTTATCATCCGCAATCCAATGGGCAGGTGGAACGAGTGAATCAGGTGCTGTCTGGCTACTTACGGCACTACATCAACGCCCATCATGACAACTGGGTCTCCCTGCTTCCCTGGGCAGAGTTCGCCTATAACAACCATGTCGGTGAGTCTTCGCATAACTCTCCTTTTTTCATAGTCTACGGACACCATCCAAGGATACCGACACCCGTGGCCATCTCAACCCCAAATCCAGCAGCGGAGCAGGTAGCACGTAACTTCCCCCGGATCTGGACCGAGACGCGGTCTGCCCTGGAAAAAGCATCTAGACGGATGAAAGACCATGCCGACAAACGACGTTTGGACGCCCCCCTGTTCCAGCCAGGGGATAAGGTATGGCTTTCTTCCAAGTATGTCCGTCTCAAGGTGCCGTCCTACAAATTGGGTCCTCGCTACATTGGTCCTTTTGACGTCATCCGGAGGATAAACGAGGTATGCTACCAGCTGAAATTGCCGCCTACTCTGCGTATCCATAATTCTTTCCACCGGTCTCTCCTCAAACCTCTAGTCCTCAACCGGTACTCCCAAGAGTCTGGAGCACGGCTCCCGCCGGTCTCGGCTTCGGACGTCTTCGAGGTCAGTGCCATCCTGGACATGAAGAAGAGGGGCCGTTCCACTTGGTACCTGGTTGACTGGAAGGGGTTCGGCCCTGAAGAACGGTCCTGGGAGCCGGAGGAGAACATCAATGCTCCTCGCCTCTTGCGCAGGTTTCATGCCGGCCTGGTTCCGGGGGGCGTGGCGGGGGGAGTACTGTAACTGCCCCGCGGTCCAGCGCCTCCGCCCTGCACCCTGCTCGTCCCTCTTCCCGTGCAGTTACCCTTCCTTCCCGGTTCCGGGGTCGGGGTTCCAGGTTACAGGTCGTCCGCAGGCGATCCCGGGGTTCCGGGGTGCTCCATCGCACACCTGCTGCTCAGACTGTCGCTCCCTAACTGCTGCCCTGCTCTGCTTCCCCTCAGTGTGTTCACTAGGGGGCGGGGCCGCTCTCTCTGCTACCTTTATAGGGCCAGCTGCCAATTAGGCTGCCCCGCCTCTCAGCCAGTCCCTGTAGGGCAGCAGGTATATAAAGTGTGCACTTGCTTCTGGACCTTGCCGGGGCAACTTCATTCATCCTGAAGTTGCCGGTCCTGGTCCTATTGTATGCTGTGATTCTGCAGTATTTAACATACATCTGTTTGTTCTTGTTGCAGGTGTGCATTTACTCTTAGACCTTGCCGGCCCTCTTCATTCATCCTGAAGTTGCCGGTCCTGGTCCTATTGTATGCTGTGATTCTGCAGTATTTAACATACATCTGTTTGTTCTTGTTGCAGTGTCGCTGTTCTGCCTTCGTGTTGCTCCGTGCTGCGTCACTACCTTTCCTCCGGACCGTCCTTGTGTGGTTTCCCTGGACTTCCCCGGACCGGACTCCGTGGTGCTCGCAATTCTCCGTACTGTTTCCGTGCAGCTCCTCTGCCGCTTATCCGGATCTCTCCGTGTTCCTGGATCTCCCTGCGTTCCTAGTTCCCCGTGCTCCTGGTGCTCTGTATTCACGGTTCTCGTTTCGTATTGTATTCCCGGGTGCTGTTTCATTACCACGTCGCCTGGGGTCGGTTGAACACTTGTGTCCGTAGCATTGGCCCCTTCGAGGCTGATCCCGGCGGTATCCCTGTATAGGGGTCAAGCGCTCCGGGTCTCCCTCGCTGGGTCTCCAGTGTTGCGGCCTTGTGGCCCTCTCCAGGGGCGTGTAGTTCTGTGTTTTTGTTGTCTGTAATAAACCCGTTAACTCTACGGTACGTGTCTGCCTCTCTATCACCCGGTGTCAGCATCCGCTTTACGCGGTCCAGTGGGTCCACGTGTGTAGTCCGTCAGTGGGACGTGACACCTAGCCAGGGTCTGAGGGAAGGAGCACAGGAAACAGAGGAACAAACCTGTGAGACTGAGTGACTTCAGAACTCGCCCCGGAGGAGCGCACAGACCAGATACCGGATCCGAAACTGTGACTGACACACACAGCACAGTAAACACCGGGATAGTAAAGGTTGTAGATCGGCACTGTTCCTCAGCAAAGCAACACGGCGGGGTCAGTAGCACACGGAAGACTCAAGTTGCCTAGCAAAGGGGGTACCTGTGAGGAGAGAGAGTGCCAGCAGCTCAGCTAAAGCAGCCGCAGGGCCACACACACAGCGCAGCAGTGGGAAGCTGAGGACCCGGTCAGGGTGGGAGCAACCCGGCCCCGGTACAGACTCCGTGGACAGTTCTCTGCTAAAGAACATCTGCAGTAAAGCTTGGAAAACTTCAAAACCGTGAGTGTGTGTGATCCTTGTACTCGAGCCTTACTTTCCCTCACAAGCAGCCACCATCTCCACTATCATACCTACCCCGCAGCATCTATAGTATCCACCATAGACTTTAACTATCACTGCCCCGGGGAACCAGGCTCTACCTGCGGCGATCCGTTCCATCTCCAGCTGCTCAACATCATCCCCGGAGATTCTGCAGCAGCAGTGGTCACCCTGACCACAACCCGTGGGTGGTGTCATGACAAACCCCCTTTAAATATCCCCCCATTTATTTGCGGAACGCGGGACACAGTCCGCACCAGGACCTTCGTGACATCCCCAGCAGTACCCCGGTCCGGCACCGAGTACCCCGTCCCAGTGGGCTCCACAACTTGGCGTCTCAAACAGGATCTACTGTGCCCGGTAATACGGGCAGTGTGTGCTGTGATTTATGTGAAAAATTGTTTTTAAGCTGCGCCATACGAACTGTAATTTTGAAAATCTGCCATTGCAAAGCGCGCGACACACGGGAAGAAAGGGGGCGGTACCCTACAGAGGCACAAATCCAGCGTCCTCCCTGGTGCTGATGACATCCAGCGGGGAAGAGAATCCCTGGTGCACCACGGAACTTTCAAGAGACATCCGGACGGAAGCGGAAGACAGGCGGGTCGACCTTAACTAAGGGGGGCATAGGATATCGCAGCCAACGCACCAAGTAGCAGCGGCGCAAGGAGCAGCACCTATCATGCTATTCCTGATGCCATGTACTCCAGGGGCAATGTGGCTGCACCGCACCCAATACTCCAGTGAGCCTAACACTCTTAATGACTTTATTACCAAGATAAAAGCTTACTATGTGATGTACCCCCTAACTGAAGCCCAGCGTGTCAGAGTGATTATTGGACAATTAACTGGCAATGCGCAGCAGGAAGTAGCGTCCTGGCTAGACACAGATAAGGATACTATAGAACATCTTGTAGCTGGACTAAAAGCAGCAATTGAATCTAGTGCTGATACCTGGGTTAAAATGAGGTTCTTTGCATGTCAACAAAAGCCTAAGGAGAGTGCCAGAGACTATGCCTTAAACTTGCAGGAAGCACTCAAAGCACTTAAACTGGCACAACCTGCCTTAGCCCCGGGAGCTGATAAAATGCTAATTGACCAGTTTATAGAGGGCCTCCTATTCCCTTCTCACAGAGGACAGCTGAGTATGATGATTATTCAGAATCCTGAAATGACTTTTGCTGAGTTAAAAGATAGAGCTATCTGTCTGCAGCAGATAGAGGAGCCCCGAGATCTGAACTTCACCCAAGGTCCCACAGCAGTACCTCAGCAGCCGACAGCATCAGCGACATCTGCCATGTCAGTGACTGATGCTGAAAACCAAGAACCTATCTCTGATGAGGCCCTCAATCAAAAGCTAGATGCCCTGACAGACACAGTTATCTCCATGGCTAAAGTCATCAAGGAGCTGCGAGGATCCAAGCCTGCACCCAAGATCGAGTTGGTGACCAGCAAGGAGGATGTCCCATGGATAACACCCAGGAGGTACCAAGCGACAAGAGGACGACCCAATGACCGCTATCAACTGGATGGGCAACCCATTTGCCGCCGTTGTCAAAAACCAGGTCACTTTGCCCAGGAATGTGCTTTAAACAAAGATTCCCTGGGCAAGCGGGCCACTTCCCTGGAGTAAACTCTCAAGGTCCTTCAGCCTGGTATGACAGATTTGTGGGAGGACGCCCAGTCTTCCCTATCGTGTTGGATTGCATCCCTTTTAGTGCCTTGTTGGATACCGGGTCCCAGATAACATCAGTTCCACATGTTCTATACAAAAGCTACTGGGCAGATTCAGACATTGATAGTGGTCCATCTGACATTATAATGAACATCCTGCTGTCCATTCAGCTCTATCCTCCAAATTTCTGCTGTCCCCCTCAATTCAGTCCTCCATATTCCTGCTGTCCCCTCAGCTCTATACAGAGCTTAACCTGGCACTCTACTTAAAAAAGCAAGAGAGGATTGATCCTTTTGGTGTTTTTTATTTGTGGAGTTTGTGAAAGTTCATCAATCATCAAACGTTTCGGCTCATGCAAGAGCCTTCATCAAGTGATTCTTATATGCAATAGTGGGAGTATTACTCCACTTTTTAGCTCAGTTAGATAGGTGTATGCTGCCCTTGGAGGCCTCTGTTTGATAGGGAATGCAGTCCGAGATCCAAATTAGTGGATACACAGACGTGGTCTGGCTGAGCGAATGGGGGTCCATACATCAAGGTCCATCACATGGTTAGCAGAAAGGTAGTTTATGGCTCCTGTCCTTGTGTTGAAGTTTTGTGCATCATGCAGTCATGCTGGAGGGCTGCTGCCACCAGCCCTCCAGCATGACTGCATGATGCACAAAACGTCAACACAAGGACAGGAGCCATAAACTACCTTTCTGCTAACCATGTGATGGACCTTGATGTATGGACCCCCATTCGCTCAGCCAGACCACGTCTGTGTATCCACTAATTTGGATCTCGGACTGCATTCCCTATCAAACAGAGGCCTCCAAGGGCAGCATACACCTATCTAACTGAGCTAAAAAGTGGAGTAATACTCCCACTATTGCATATAAGAATCACTTGATGAAGGCTCTTGCATGAGCCAAAACGTTTGATGATTGATGAACTTTCACAAACTCCACAAATAAAAAACACCAAAAGGATCAATCCTCTCTTGCTTTTTTAAGTAGAGTGCCAGGTTAAGCTCTGTATATAGTTATTCCTCCTTCCCTGGGCACCTACGCTTGCGGTTGAGCCAGACTTGTCCTATATGTCCCCTCAGCTCTGACCTCCATATTCTTTCAATCCCATCAGCTCTGTCCTCCATAGTCCTGCTGTGCCCTCAGCTCTGTCCTCCAAATTCCTGCTGTCCCTTTAATTCTGTCCTTCATATTCCTGCTGTCTCCTCAACTTTGTCTTCCATATTCCTTCTGTCCCATCAGCTCTGTCCTCTATATTCCTGCTGTGCCCTCAGCTCTGTCCTCCAAATTCCTGCTGTCCCTTTAATTCTGTCCTTCATATTCCTGCTGTCTCCTCAGCTCTGTCCTCCATATTCCTACTGTCTTCTCAGCTCTGTCCTCCATATTTCTCCAGTCTCCTTAACTCTGTCCTCCATATTCCTGCTGTCCCCTCAGCTCTGTCCTCCATTTTACTACTGTCCCCTCAGCTCTGTCCTCCTTATTCCTACTGTCCCCTCAACTCTGTCCTCCATATTCCTACTGTCTTCTCAACTCTGTCCTCCATATTCCTACTGTCCCCTCAACTCTGTCTTCCATATTCCTGCTGTCCCCTCAACTCTGTCCTCCATATTCCTACTGTCCCCTCAACTCTGTCCTCCATATTCCTACTGTCCCCTCAACTCTGTCCTCCACATTCCTACTGTCCCCTCAACTCTGTCCTCCACATTCCTACTACTCCGTCCTCCATATTCCTACTGTCCCCTCAGCTCTGTCCTCCATATTCCTGCTGTTGCCTCAGCTCTGTCCTCCATATTGCTACTGTCCCCTCAGCTTTATCCTCCATATTCCTGCTGTCCCACAATTCTGTCCTCCATATTCCTACTGTTCACTCAGCTCTGTCCTCCAAATTCCTTCTGTCCCATCAGCTCTGTCCTCCATATTCCTGCTGTCCCTTTAATTCTTTCCTTCATATTCCTGCTGTCTCCTCAGCTCTGTCCTCCATATTCCTACTGTCTTCTCAGCTCTGTCCTCCATATTCCTCCGATCTCAACTCTGTCCTCCATATTCCTGCTGTCCCCTCAACTCTGTCCTCCATATTCCTACTGTCCCCTCAGCTCTGTTCTCCATGTTCCTACTGTCCCCTCAGCTCTGTCCTCCATATTCCTACTGTCCCCTCAGCTCTGTCCTCCATATTCCTGCTCTCCCCTCAGCTCTGTTCTCCATATTCCTGCTCTCCTCTCAGCTCTGTCCTCCATATTCCTGTGTGGAGCCCACTGGGACGGGGTACTCGGTACCGGACCGGGTCGCTGCTGGTGATGTCCCGCAGGTCCTGGTCCGGACCGTGTCCCGGGTTCTCACAAGTAAAAGGGGATATATACAAAGGATACAGTATGTTGTGACGCCACCCGCGATGTTTGGTCAATGATGGGACTGCCGCTGCAGCTCTTCTTCTGCCAGGAGGATGGATGGGCTGCAGCCAGATGGATGAACCCACCACGGGCTGGGCTGCTCCTGACAGGAATGAAAGGTATGAAAACATTTCTTTATCCCTGAAATCAAACACAGACACACAGGCAGAGTTCACCAGGTTTACTTGTCAGTTCTCTTTAAGCAGTTCCACACCAATCCTCTCAGACGGGGCACGGACTACAGAACGCTGAAGCACCGCCTATGGGAAATCACTGTAAAAGCTCTTTCCTTCTGACTCACCATGGCCGGGACTCCGAGGAACAGGCGTTTCTTCTTCCTCCTTGTCACGGGAACCGCACCTGCCGGTAGTGGGGCCCGGTGGTCCAGATTCAAAAAGACGTCGTTGGCTGAACAGATTAAGGGTTAATTGTTTTGTGATGCCACCTATGAGTGTTTCGGTGATACCCACCGGCGCTGCTTGGGCCTCCGGGGGATGGAATGCAGCAAGA
The DNA here is from genome assembly GCA_033576535.1 of Allobates femoralis. Lineage (NCBI taxonomy): Eukaryota > Metazoa > Chordata > Amphibia > Anura > Aromobatidae > Allobates > Allobates femoralis. The sequence goes on from JARQOC010000005.1 coordinate 247,686,650, forward strand.
TGGAACACTCCCCACAGGCTGAACGATAGTCCCCGGAGCCAGGAGCTGCACAAGAAGTTGTGAGGCAGCTGCGGTTACCTTAGTGTGCGGAGAGAGACAGTTCATAAGAAGGCACGGACACTGTTAGTCTCTGTAACAAGTACTTTACTGTAACCAGCAGGTGATACATGGCATACAGTTCTCGGGTAACGGACCGGGTGGACTCAGCAATGACCAGTGTTTCTCAGAGCTCCGCGGTGTTCCTCCATTCTAAGTTAGTTGTGTTGCCGTGGTTGCCTTGAGGTGCCAGATCGGTACAAGGAGGCTGCTTCAATTGCCCTACCGGGGAATTCTGGCCGGATTTGTGGGAGCCTTTGGTCCTTTGGTGGGTACTCTGCTAGCTAGACAATTCTGTGTGTGCGGCGGTGGTGGGTGCTCCTGTAAAGCGGTCCCTCCACTCCTGGTTTGCATGGCAGTGATAAACGACTCCCAGCTTCAGAACCAGTGATCCGGTTGTAAGTGGGCACAGGGTTGTTTTGACCCGTATGCATTTGCCCAGGGTCCGGTTGTTTAGGCACCGGAGTAATGGCGCCCAACTGGGATGATGGCCAGGGGGCTGCACGGGACTGTGCAGGCCCCCTCTCCTAGGTTGCAGAGCTTGTTGTTTTTGCTTCCTTCTCCTACGTTGCCAATTCAGTTCTCCTCACACTCTACCACTACACTCCGCCCACCAGGACCTTATTGGCCCTCTATGCTGATGTGCATGTAGGGTATGGAGCTCTGAGTTTTAACTGTGTCATTGCTTAGTCAGAGAATATTGCTGCTGCTGTCTTGGCTGCAATACCCTCCTGTGACGCATTCGTTGTGGGGCGCCACACATCACTATCACCCTGTCACACGCCAAAACACGATATTATCGCCTTGCCGATTGCGCCTGATTACTGAGCACTGTTCAGGAATCAGGCGACGGACGAAGGGCAATTTATCGCTGCGAAATCGCCCAATCATGCCGCAACCGTGAGGCAATTTCACGCCGATTTCAATGGGGTGATCATCGCTTTTCAGATTTCCAGGCAAGATTGCGGCTTGTGATGGTACCTTAAAACCTGTGTAATTAGTCGAGATGAAGGTAGAACAACCTCAACAGTATCTAGAGATCATCTCAAGAAATGTCCTGACCAATTGAAACCACAAGAAGTAAACTACCCCTTAACAGTTGGAGAAACAAGAGAGAGAGTAATCCACACTGAACTAGGAGATTTCCCAGAAGACTGGCCTCAATGCAATGGAGCAGTCATAGTACCAGTACTCTCGTTCTATCAACCTGTGGAAGAACAAGTACCAGTTAGTGATGAGCGAGCATGCTCGGCGCTACTTGTTACTCGCACGAGTATCCCGGTACTCGGGATGCTCTACGAGCACCGAGTACCGCCGAGATGCTCGGACTCTTCACTAATAATTATCGATCTGATACAAATACACAGCTCCCTTCAGTGCACACAGTGAGCTGGCACCTCACAGAGAGCAGATTGATTGTTAGGATCCCTCTGGGGGACACAGCAAGGTGTTGTATGCTGCGATGATTTGAAAAAGACCACCCTCCCGCCCTTTCCCAGAAACACTCGTTTTAAAGGCGGAAGTCTGTGGGCGGAGCCTTTCACTAATTGACTTACATTGGGCTCGATGCTCGGCCGAGCACCCCAGCATCTCGAGATGCTCGACCCGAACATCGAGCACCCGAGCATTTTAGTGCTCGCTCATAACTAGTACCAGTACCAATACCTGAAGAACCAAGAAGAGAAGAAGAACCTGTTCATGTACAAGAAGTACAGCCTGTTGTACTGGAACCAGAGATGCCTACAATCGGTGAACCTGCTAGTCCTAAAGTAAGACTAAGGCCTCGCAGACAATTACCTGCTTTACCACCTCATACAGAAGTGAGTATACAACATGAAACACCTAGTCTATGTAGGTCATGTCGCAGTACCCAAGGACAGGCCCCATCTCAGTATAGAGAGTAGGTATAAAATGTAAAAGTATGAAATAGTAAATAGTGACTTATGTAAATATACAGTAAATAGTAGTGTATAAAAGGGTGGAGGAACTGGGCACTGCCCCATGTACATTAAGTTGGGAATAGAAAGTGCTTGGGGTAGAGAGAAGGTAAGACCCGGCCTCCTAAGCAGAGACACCCATAGGGAAATTGTGTGTAAAGTGTGTTAACCTGTTGAATTTCCCAAGCCAACAGAGACTTTACTGTGTGGACTTTACCCTTTTTCCCTGGATTTCCCCTGTTTAACCCTGGTCTACAGCCACAGGACTAGTGGTGGCTAAAAACAAGTTTCTTTACTTTTTACAGCCTGCGGTGGATGGACTTGCACTGAAAGGACTGCCTTGTTCTATTTTCACTAGTTTTCAATGGTTTTTGTAAATTTTTGAATTTTGAGACTTTGTAAATACCTGTTATTGTTTATGTGTTATGTAACAAAAGCTTTGTTCAGTCCGGGAGTACTGAAGTTAACTATGGGGGAATGTGGCGCCCTGTGCCAGGTAAGCCACGGAACCAACTAGTTTACTAAGGGATTTCCACGTCTGGTACTCACATACACCCAACAACTTCCACCCCAGGCCTGTAGGGGAGCCCAACTGGTTGCTGTTAAGCCAGATCCCCTTAAAATACAGGTGCTGGGGGGAAATCAGCCAGAGTGTGCAGTCACTAGAAGAACTGTGAAGTTCACCTCAGAGCTAGTGAGCTAAAGCTGGCTACCAGAGCTGTGCTAGGCCCGACACCAGTGCACCTCCAGAGCCAGTGTGAGGTCCAGAGAGAGTGAGGACTGCAGGCAGAGGCAAGGAACACTTCAGAGGGGGCAGAGGAGCCATTCCGGCTCATCCCAGGAGAACACCGGTCACTGGAGACCAAGTCTGCACACAGGGAGAGAGAGACCATCCCAGCAGAGAATCCAGCACACCGTGGAGGCTTAGCTTCTCGGACACCCGCAGCACCAACATTTGAGAGCCAGGGACTGCAGGAGAGATAGCAGTAGCCCAGAAAGAGAACCCTCAGTGCAGCAACATGGGTGTGGAGAAACAGGAGGTCGGATCTGGTTTCATGCCAGCCAGGCTTAGAGGGAACAGGACAAGGAGGCCTATACCTCACTCAGGGTGGAAGTCCCAAAGTGCATCCTACATCCCTGGATGTGTACCGGTTTCCATCAGTAAAGGTACCAAAAGAGACTTTCTGTGTGTGTGTCCATCATTCTAGACGCACACCATAATGACTACGCTGCCCTATTCCACAATTGCAATTTCCAACACCCCGGGAACTCAGCCCTGCCTGTAGAGGGTTGCAACACCTTGCTGCCGCCCATCACCCTGGAGGTCCCCGCAGCGCCGGTGCGATCACCGGACCTACAGGTGGCATCACGACTGACAACTTTAATCCCTGTAAATATACCCCATTTTATTGTCACCCAGGGGCACAGACTAAGGCGCGGACCACCCGTGACATCCCTGCACCCAACCGCCCGAGACCTGAGTACCCAGTCCCTTGTGGCCCCAGACACAACAGGTTGCCAAAACTGCCAACATCGGGCAGCAGAGAGTCCTGCTGAAAGAGATAAAGACCCTGATGCAGAGGCAGCAGGTGGAGCTATCTGGTGGAGAAGTCAGCAGTGTAAAACTAAGTGACTCGGTCCACATTGCAATATCCCCGAAAAGTGAAATGTTAATCTGGTGTAGGGCAGCAGTAGGCCTTTGGGGTGAAGATTACCATACCCTGGTAGACCCCGTGTACTCAGACAGTAAGCCCACTGTCCCGACAGCCAGAGGGGTAGTTGATGTCTGCATTGTCACTGTCACTGTCAGTAACAAAGCCATCACGGCAGTGGAACCTTTGAATCTGTCTGACAAATCGGAGGACAATGGCTCCGAGAGGCAGCTGGAGAACTGGTGTCAGAAGCTACACGTAGGCACTGACTCCTTCGCACCAAAAGCATGAAGTTTACCGGGTAGTTCAAGAATATGAACGGGTCTTTAGTAAACATTCTTTAGACTTTGGGCAGGTAAAAGGGGTACAACATCACATCCCCACTGGAGACCATCTGCCCATTAAAGAGAGGTACCGTCCAGCTCACTATCAATGTGCCAAAGAGATGTTACGAGAAATGAAGGAGGCTGGAGTGACTAGAGATAGTTGTAGCCCCTGGGCAGTTCCACTAGTCCTGGTAAAGGAGAAAGATGGTGAAATGAGAATGTGTGTTGACTACAGGTAGATTAACCGCATTACACATAAGGATGCTTACCCATTATCCAGAATTGAAGAGTCATTAGCTGCACTGAGAACTGCTAACTATTTGTCCACCAGTATTGGCAGGTTCCCGTGGCAGAGGCGGACAGAGAAAAGATCGCATTCACGACACCAATGGGCCTCTGTGAGTTTAACTGCATGCCGTTTGGACTCTGAAATGCACTGGTAACGTTCCAGAGGTTGATGGAGTGTTGCCTGGGGCACAGAAACTTTGAAACCATGCTACTCTACCTAGATGACGTTATATTCTAGTCGAAAATGTATGAAGACCACTTGAAGCACTTTGGCTGAGGTACTTAAGACATTGTCCAAGTTTGGCATGAACGTGAAGCCATCCAAGTGCCTCTTACTGAAGCCCAAGGTACAGTAGCTAGGACACGTAGTCAGCGCTGAAGGTGTGGCACCGGACCCTGATAAAGTCACAGTAATCAGGGACTGGCCAAGGCCCACTACCATTATGGAAGTACGACAGTTCCTGAGACTGGTAGGCTACTACTGGAGGTTTATCAAGGGCTTCACAAAGATAGCAGCGCCTTTTCAAGACCTCCTGGTAGGCCAGTCCAAGAAGGACAAGAACCCGAGTCCTCTATTTGAATGAAACAGCAGAGTAGAAGACTCCGTCATGCAGTTGAAGTAGGCCCTGATGGGAGATGAGATCGCAACCTACCCTGACTATGGCCAGCCATTTGTGCCCTACACAGACGCCAGCAATGTGGGATGGGAGCCGTGTTATTCCAGGTGCAGAGAAGAAAAAAGAGAGTGATTGCCTATGCCAGCAGGAAGCTCCGTCCTACAGAAAGGAACCCCGACAACTATAGCTCATTCAAGCTAGAGTTCCTTGCCATAGTCTGGGCTGTAACTGGACACTTTAAACATTACCTGGCTTCAGCGAAGTTTACCATCTATACGGACAATAATCTGCTAACTCATCTAGAAACCACAAAGTTAGGTGCACTGGATCAGCGATGAATGGCCGGGTTGTCCAATTATAACTTTACCATCAAGTACCGGCCAGGGCATAAGAACGCCAATGCTGATGCGCTGTCAAGGGTGCCCCACCTGCAAGATGCAGGAGACGATCCGGAGGAGCTGGAAGAGATAGAGCTACCAGCTTTTCACCGCAGCAGGTTGTCCCAATATTCACATGAGGTGAGAAACAAGTGGCCTGTCTTGCAAGAAGCCACGTTCAATCCGTTACCCCACCACGGTTGGGCAGAGACACAAGATAGTGACCCAGCCATCTGTTTAGTTAGAGTTGCTTAAGCAACCCGATGCACGGCTTGGTCCAAATGCCCCGCCAGAGGTGCAATAGCTGTGAAAAGAGCACAGCAAATTATTTATCTATGCGGGTAAGCTATGCAGGCGACACATCAATGCACAAACCCAAGAATTGGTGTTGCAAATAATGGTCCCGAAGAGAGATGTCCAGATGGTCCTGGAGGCATACCATGTTGGAACAGGGAACTTTGGGTGGAAGAAGCTGGAGGTGCTGTTACGTGAAAGATTCTACTCGGTTGGCATGAGGAAGGCCATGGAGAACTGGTGCAGAGACTGTGGCCCATGCCACCTGCGGAGGAAGGATCGTGACAGCCAGAGAACTCCTTTACAGCCTATTGTCACCAGACAGCCACTTGCACTTTTAGCTTTGGACCATGTGAAGTTGACCCCGAGCCGGTCAGGCTATGTCTACGCCCTCACCATTGTAGATCACTATTCTCGTTTCTTGGTAGTAGTGCCAGTAAAAGACCTGACAGTGAGGGCAGCGGCATGAGCCTTCCAAGCACATTTCTGCAGACCCCATGGCTATCCTGAACAGGTACTTACTGATCAAGGTCCAGCGTTCTAGGCAGAGGTGTTCCAGAATTTTTGCAACTTGTACAGGTGCAAGAAAATAAGAACGACGCCATATCACGCACAGACTAATGGCATGTGCGAAAAGATGAACCAGTGATTGATCGCCCTGTTGAAGACACTGCCACTGGAAGAAAGAAGTATGTGGCCAGAAAAGTTGTCAGATTTAGTGGATTTATACAACCGTATTCCTGAGAATTCAACCAACTGTACTCCTGCCTATCTGATGAGGGCAAGACCTGGCAAGTTGCCCATTGATCTAGACATGGGAGTCCTGACACCCGAGACAAGCCAACCAGATGCAGATTGGGATACAGAACGCCAACAGAGGTGAAGTGCAAGAATGAGTAGAAAGAAACCTGTCTCAAGCAAGAGAAAGGCAAGAGAGAGCATACAACAAACAAGCACCTGCAGTTCCCTCAACACCTGGAGAACAAGTCCATAAGCGGAAGCGACGAACCAACAAACTGGATAACCAGTGGAAGGCAGAGCCATACATTATATTGCCTTCAAACTTTGACAACACTAGGGATGGGCGAATCTACTCGCTAGGACTCGTTACTCGGCGAGTAGTAAGGGACTCGCAGGACTCGCTACTCGGCGAGTTTCCCAGTGATGACTCGCACGAGTCCAATGCAAATCAATATCAATCCTAGTTTTGTCAGAAACGCTGATAAAACTAGGATTGCCTTTGTTTGCATTGGACTCGTGCGAGTAATCACTGGCTACTGTGCCAGTGATAGCAGGGAAACTCGCAAAGTAACTGCTGTTTCTTTGCGAGCCGAGTCCAGCTGTCTTCTCTGTGCAGCTCCAGGGTCCTAGAACCTGCCTGCTCACAGAGATGATGTAGCAGTGCTGAGATTATTCTCAGTCTGCTCATTCCCTGTGCATGTAGCAGAGAGGACATCGCGTTTTGGACTACGTCGGACGGAAGAGGATTTTTTTAATTAAAGATGGAGTCCCTAATGGCTTTTTTTTTTATTTCAAATAAAAAATTTTCTCTGTGTTTTTTTAACCCTTTATTGGAGATTCTTAGTGGCTGGGTCAAACGTGGCCTGACATTAAGAATCTCGGGCTTAATACCAGCTTGTATAACAAAGCTGGTATTAACCCCTTTATTACCCAGCGTGCTACCGCCACCAGGGCCGCTGGAAGAGCGGGGTTCAGCGCCAGAGGATGGCGCTTCAATGAACGCGCCATCTTCTGGGGCGGCTGCGGGCTGCAATTTGCAGCGGGGGGTGCCCAGAAAGCTTGGGCATCCCTGCGCTGCGGATTCCAGCCCTCAGCTGCTTAGCTGTACCTGGCTAGACATAGAAATTGCGCGGAGCCCCACGCATTTTTTTAAAATTATTTAATGAATTTCATAGTCAGAGTCTCAGAGTCAGAGTCAGAATCTCAGAATTTCATGAAATAATTTAAAAAAAATGCGTGGGGCTCCGCGCAATTTCTATGTCTAGCCAGGTACAGCTAAGCAGCTGGGGGCTGGAATCCGCAGCGCAGGGATGCCCAAGCTTTCTGGGCACCCCCCGCTGCAAATTGCAGCCCGCAGCCGCCCCAGAAGATGGCGCGTTCATTGAAGCGCCATCCTCTGACGCTGAACCCCGCTCTTCCAGCGGCCCTGGTAGCGGTGGCACGCTGGGTAATAAAGAGGTTAGGGCCAGCTTTGTATTATCAGCTGGCCCTAAGCCTGAAATTTATGGTGGTCACGCCAATATTAGACATGACCGCCATGAATTTCTATTAAATTGTTTTAAAAAAAACAAAACACAAAGAAAATTTTTTATTAGAAATAAAAAAAAAAGCCATTAGGGACTCCATCTTTAATTAAAAAAATCCTCTTCCGTCCGACGCAGTCCAAAACGCGATGTCCTCTCTGCTACATCCCCTGTGTATAGATATAGATCTCTATGCACAGGGAATGAGCAGACTGAGAACAATCTCAGCTCTGCTACATCATCTCTGTGCACAGACATTCATGTCTGTACACAGAGAATGAGCAGACTGAGAACAATCTCAACACTGCTACATCAGGCAGCAGGCAGGCTCTAGGACCCTGGAGCTGGCAGCCAGCACAGAGGAGACAGGACTCTTATCTGTGCGAGTCAGCGATTACTTACAAAGTAAACGAGCAATGCAAATAAATGACAAAACTAGGATTGCTTCAGGCTGAAGCTTCCGAGACACATCTGCGATTTGTAAATCTCACACTACTCGCTATTACTCGCTTCCCCATTCATTAACATTGGACTCGCTAGACTCGCAACGAGTAGCGAGTCCTGTGCTCGGACTCGCTAGAGTCAAGCGATTCCGAGTAATTTAGGATTCGCCCATCACTAGACAACACTAAAGTCTGCTTAATCAGTAAAGATGGAGGAGAGACATCAGCGGCAGTTTCAAGAGACCATCTAAAGATATGCCCGAACAACTGAGAAGCAGAAAATTCCAAAATACATCTCAACCTGTAGAACAAAAGAAGAGATGATCCATACTATTCTTGGAGACTTCCCAAAACATGGACCCAAATAGTCTCTATCTTGACCTTTCCCCAATTGTCGTATCTGAACCAGTTGAGACTTAAGAACACCTAAAAACCACCAGCTGCCATAGAACAAGAGAGTCAACTCTCTGCTAGCGGTGAATCTGTCAGTACTGAACTTAACTAGGGGGAATGTGACTCCAGAGTCCGGTTGCCACAATGGCATTGCCTCCCTCAGGGGGTGATGTCATGCTTGGAAGCAAGAAGGGGTATTCATACCAGCTAAGCCCACAGCATGCAACACTTTTCCTGACTCCAGATCTGAAGGGGGAGCTCTGAAACCCGAGTTCAGGGAAGCTCTCCTATAAATTTAGGCCTTGTGGCGTGGGGGTAGTCAGTGCAGTTCCTAGGAGGACTGTGAAGAGGTCATGTGGACTGGAGCAGAGTAAGGCTCATCTTAGGACAGAGACTAGCAAGCGTGAGGGACTCATAGGAGAGAGTCTGAGGAAGGAGAGAAGCAGGCTAGGGGAGTGGAGTCAGCCGACTGGCTCACCCCAGTGCAGAGCGCCAGAAATGGACACCGGAGTCCAAGGCTGTGAGAGAACTTCAGGCCCAGCAGCCAAAACCAGAGAATGGGAGATTCCAAGTCTCCCTGCAACCACAAAGCACTAGGAGGCACAGCAGCACTGAAGAGCTCAGGGATAGTAGCCAGAGGAGTGGTACCCGGGAAGGGCTCAAGTGTTGCCCAGGCATAGTAACTAACTGTTCTTGGTTGTGGAACAAAACAGTCATGTCACAATAGACTTTCTGAGTCATGTCACTCTAATTGTGCGATATGTGTGTCTCCTGAGTTCTATTTGTGGATTTGCATTGTGAATTTGCATTTGATTCATTCTATTGTGACATACACACACACATGCATACATATACTCAACTTTATGACATACGGAAGGATATGAGGCTGCATTATGATATATGGAGGGCTATGAGGCTGCATTCAGCTACATGGACGGCTATGAAACTGCATTATGCTATATGCATATGACTCACCGTAGCCGGGGGGTACACGTAGCGGGCGTTGTTTCTCCTCCAGTCACGGAACCGCGCCTGCGGTGGTGTAGGCCCGGTGGTCCAGATCAATAGGGGAATGGCGGAACAGTGGGGTGATTTGTCTTCGTGACGCCACCTGCGGGTGTTCTGGTAACTTTACCAGCGCTGTTCAGGTCTCCGGGGGATGGTACACAGCGAGATGGAGCGCTCCCCACAGGATGAGCGGGAATCCCCGGAGCCGGGAGCTGCGCAAGATGTTGTGAGGCAGCTGAGGGACACTGCGCTGAATCCAGGAATAATGCACAACCACGCACAGTCTCTTTTAGGTACCTTTACTGGATGATAGTCAGGTACACTCGGACCGGGATAGTGAAGTTGGCACTTATGGAGGTTCACAGCAAGCAGTGTTAGGCTTCCTTTCTCTACTTCTGGTGCTAAGGTCGGGTGGATGTGGAATCCAGCCGGACCGGGCAGTTTGTTCAATGATGGAACTTGCTTCACCTGGTTATTAGCACTGAGGGCACTGTAAAAGGGTCTGAGCAGGATCAGTACTCTTCCCTGGGCTCTCGTGGGTAGGTGCATCAGGTGGAACAGGTGGCTAAACCTCCTGTTGGATGTGCTGGTTCTCTGTGAGGGCTTTGTAGCTTCCACAGCTTCGGTTCCAGTAACCGGATGGTTTGGAAAGAGTTGGATTAACTCTGTATTCCTGAGAGGTGATCTCCTTCTTCCTATTATCCCAATTGCAGGGATCTCCACTGGCTAACAGGCTGTTTGGGGCCTAGTGTGTGTCTCATAAGGCTGGAGATCACACACACCCTCTTCACAGTTCTGAAGTGACTGCACACTCTGAAGTTTCTCCCTCCAAGACTCTATTTATAGGGGGAACTGGTTAGAAGTCACCAGTGTTAGCTCCCCCTAGAGGCTCGGGGTGAAACCAGGTGTTCTAAGTGTTGTTTGTGTTGTTTGGTGTTTGTGGGTTTTTGCTGTGCTGTTACTTACTCCATTTGTACCTAAGGATTTCTGTGGTGCCCAACAGGTGCCAGGGTGCCACATTCCCCCTTAGTTAAACTCAGTTCTCCCGGCTGAGCAAAAAGTTCTTTTTACAACTTAACACTAAGCATATTATAACATTCAATTTACAAAGTCTTAAAGAAAAAGCACAAAAATCACTGAAAAGGAGTGAAAAATGTGGAAAAAGTGAAAAGCAGTCCGTACGGCACTAGTCCATTTGCCTCATGCTGGAAAAAGGTAAAGTTAGTGGTCACTCAAGTCCTGTGACAATTGTTCAAAGTTTATGGAAAGGGAAAAAAGGTAAAGTCCAGGGATACATGGTAAACTTTATACATTCCCTACGGGTGTCTCTGCTTGGGAGGCCGGTACTAACCTTCTATACCTTACCAGGCGCTTTCTGTTCCCAACTTAGTATACTTGGGACATAGCCCAGTTCCTCCACCCTTCTGTACACTACTTTTTACAGGATTTTGAAAACTGGTTAATTATTTACAACACTTACAGGTTACGTTTTTCCACTACATTTTAAACCCATTCTCCAAGTTTTTGTGGGGGTTGACCTAATGTACTACGTGTGGATCTGCGTAGTGTGGGTGTTTCCAAAGCTGTTTGTGTAGTGTACGAAGTGGTTGGTACTTCTCTATGTCTGCTTTGTGTAAGACCATAGTAAGTGCGGAGTCTATCAACTGGACTGACCTCTGTAGGTAGTTGATTAGGAAAGGCTTCTCTTACTGTGGGACTAGTAGGCTGACCGATTACAGGAATCTCAGGTTCCATGATAACAGGCTGCAATTCTTGCACTTGGACTTCTTCTTGTTGGACTTGTGGAATTGGATTTGGCTTTGGCTGATCTTCTGTAGGCTGGTAGAAGTGCATAACTGGTATGAGGAATGCATCACCTATTTGTGGCCAATCAGCTGGTAAGTATCCAATTTCTGTAAGGACTAGATTTTCTTTTGTTTCTTCATCTGTAGTTACAGTAGGGTAACTGGTTGCTTGTGGGATTAACTGTGGCGGACATTTCTTCAAATGATCCCTTGAGACAGTCGCAATAGTATTCCCATTGTCTTTACTAATAACACAAGTTTTTGAGTTATCAAAGTGTGACGGCATAACGGTGTAGGGTATAGATTCCCAACTGTTATCCAATTTGTTGGTTTTTCGTTTTCTTTTCAGCACAACATCACCTATAGCTAGTGGTTCAGCTGAGGCGTGCTTGTTGAAGTCTTTTTCTTGCTTAGTTCTACTGATTTCCAGGTTCCTCTCAACACTCTCCTGTACTTTCTTGTACTTTTCTTGGCGTTGGCTGACCCAGTCTTCATCAGAAGAATCTTCTGTGGGTTCAACGGTTCCCATCTGCAAATCAATAGGCAGTTTACCTGGTCTTGCTCTCATCAAGTAAGCAGGTGTGTAATTTGTCGAGCTGACGGGTATGTGGTTGTAGATGTCCACGAGATCTGGAAGTTTCTCTGGCCATTGATTTCTCTCTTCAACTGGTAAGGTTTTGAGCATGTCAATGACTATGTGGTTCATCTTCTCACATAAACCGTTCGTCTGAGGATGATAAGGTGTGGTGCGGATTTTCTTACACCCATACAGCCCTAAGAATTCTTGGAACAGAGCTGATTCGAAGGCTGGCCCTTGGTCAGTTAAGACTTGGTCTGGATACCCATGGGGGCGACAGAAGTAACTCTGGAACGCTTTGGCTGCTACCTCAGCAGTTAAATCCTTAACTGGAACGACTACCAGGAATCTCGAGTAGTGATCAACGATGGTGAGAGCGTAGGTGTACCCGGTTCGACTTGGGGTAAGCTTCACATGGTCGAGAGCAACTATTTCAAGAGGTTTGGTGGTAACAATTGGTTGCAACGGAGCTTTCTGAGTTAGATGGTCTTTTCTTCGAAGGTGACATGGTCCACAGTTTTTACACCATTTGTCAATGGAACCTCTCATACCGACCCAGTAGAACCGATCCTTCAGGAGTCTCTCCAGTTTCTTCCATCCAAAGTGTCCTGCATCATCATGGTATGCTTCAAGGATCATTTGGACTTCAGTCTTGGGAACTACAATCTGCCAGATGAGTTCATGGGTTCTTGGATTGAGGTATCTTCTGCATAGTTTACCTTGGTAGACGAACAACCTCCCTTTCTCCTTCCACAGGCGTTTAGCAGTTGGTGAGGCATCAGCGTCCATATTGGCGTGTTCTTGAGTGATGAGATCCCTTACCAGGCTGACATCTGGGTCGTTGGCTTGAGCCTCCTTCCAGTCATGATGAGGTAACGGATTCACGGTCCTCTCTACACGTGTCTGGTTTCTCTGATGACATGTTGCTGTACCTGAACGGTGGAAAGCAGGTAGTTCAATCTCTTCCAGGTCGTCTATGTCTTCTCCCTCTTCAGGAAGGTGGGGCATTCGGGACAGGGCATCAGCATTGCCGTTCTTGTGACCTGCCCGGTACTTTACAGTGAAGTCATAGTTGGCGAGTCTTGCTACCCAACGCTGTTCTAGGGCTCCCAGCTTTGCAGTCTCTAAGTGTGTTAGAGGATTGTTGTCTGTGAAAGCTGTGAACGGGGCGGATGCCAGGTAATGCTTGAAACGCTCTGTGATCGCCCAGACCAGGGCCAGGAACTCCAGCTTGAAGGAGCTGTAGTTTTCCGGGTTCCTTTCGGTGGGACGGAGCTTTCTGCTTGCGTAGGCTATCACCTTCTCCTTGCCCTGCTGACGTTGAGATAGGACTGCTCCTAAACCTTCATTACTTGCGTCAGTGTACAACAGAAACGGTAGATTGTAGTCAGGGTAGGCCAGGATTTCTTCTCCAGTTAAAGCATCTTTTAACGTTTGGAAGGATTTGTCCTGCTCTGGGCCCCAGTGGAACGGGGGTCCCCTGATCTTGCCGTTTTTGGATTGACCTACTAGGAGATCTTGCATAGGTGCGGCTATCTTGGTATAGCCTTTGATGAATCGTCGGTAGTACCCGACCAGTCCTAGGAATTGACGTACCTCCTTGTGGTTGATGGGTGCTGGCCAGTCCTTGATGACGGTGACCTTATCCGGATCCGGTGCTACGCCTTCGGCACTGACCACATGTCCTAGGTATTGGACCTTGGGTTTCAGCAGGTGGCACTTGGACGGTTTCAGTTTCATCCCGTACTTGGACAGTGACTCGAACACTTCACTCAGGTGTTGGAGGTGATCTTCATAGGTCTGAGAGTAGACAATGACATCATCAAGGTATAACAAGACAGTCTCAAAGTTCTTGTGCCCAAACAACATTCCATAAGTCTCTGAAATGTTCCTGGAGCATTGCACAAACCGAATGGCATACTGTTGAACTCGCATAAGCCCATAGGAGTAGTGAAGGCTGTCTTCTCACGATCCTCCTCTGCAACGGCAACCTGCCAGTACCCACTAGTAAGATCTAATGTGGAGAAGTAGTTGGCAGATTTGAGTGCAGCTAGTGACTCTTCTATGCGGGGTAACGGGTATGCATCTTTGTGTGTGACTTTGTTGATTTGCCTATAATCTACACACATCCTCATACTACCATCTTTCTTTTTAACCAGGACTAGTGGTGCAGCCCAGGGACTACAGCTATCCCTAATGACTCCTGCGTTTTTCATGTCCTGAAGCATCTCTTTTGCTTTCTGGTAATGTGTGGGTGGTATAGGCCTGTACCTTTCTTTGATGGGTGCATGGTTGTTTGTGGGGATGTGATGTTGTACCCCTTTAATCCTCCCAAAGTCAAGTGGGTGTTTGCTGAACACTTGCTCATACTCCCGAACTACCCGGTATACTCCATTTTTCTGGTGAGAGGGTGTATTGTCAGTTCCTACACTGAGGTCTTGACACCATTTCTCTAACTGATCTTTGGAGTGAGGGGGTTCATCAGTGACTGTTTGGTTTGAGGATTTTACATCAATCACAGCATCATCTTTTACTTGGTACAATTTAGCTACAGTTGCATATCTAGGTAGTCTGACTTCGTCATCACCATAATTCAATATGCGTACGGGGACTCTCCCCTTTCTTACATCGACTAACCCTCTGGCTGTCAAGAGCGTAGGACTACTGTCGGACATTACAGGTTCTACTACAGCTTGGTAGTCCTGCCCTCTGAGGCCTATGGCTGCTCGACACCAGATCATCATTTCACTTCTGGGTGGTACCACAATTGGAATGGGATCTGTGACCCTTACTCTGCCAATCTCACCATTTGACAAGGTTACCTGTTGTTGATACACCAGAGCTCTGATCTGCTTTTGGATAGCCCTCTTTTCTCTGGGTTTACCGGCTTCAGCACTCTGTTGGAGCAAAAACAACACTTCATCGAGGCATTTGATCATGACATTGGTACCCAATATGACATATGGATCCTTGTGGTTAGGCTTATCCTGAACCACTAAGATACCCTGGTTTTTCAACTGCACCCTCCCCACCTTTACTGTAGCTTCCCACTGTCCCTCTATGGTAACCGGAATACCATTAGTGGCTTCAAGGTTCATCTCAGGGTTAGGGGGTTCTAGCTTAACATCTGGCCAGAACTGCTTGTAAAGGGTACTGGGGATGGATGTCACCTGGGATCCAGTGTCTATCAAGGCGGAGATAGCGATGCCATCGATGACGATTGGTAAGTATGGACAGTCTCCCACATACTTGTGTTCCCAGCTGGACGTAGGGCCTGGACAGTCTACTCCTGGGGTTGGCCCTTCTCGCCCAGGGGTCGCTCGTTTAAAGGACGGGATTGCACGTTGCGTCCTCCTAAGTCGTTCTGCTGACTGTTGCGGCGTCTGTCGGGACTGCGGCGGTCTGCAGGTTTTCCTCGCGACGGCTGTGTCTTTCTCCTCATTCACGGAACGTCGTCAGAACTGTCGGCGAGTAGAATCTTGTCCGATGGCCTTGCATCTGTCTTGGGTCTTCTCCCAGCTTGTAGCTTGGCCACGTCCTTCATCAGCTGCTCGACATTAGCACACAGTTGATCAAACCGGTCAGGTGTCACAGTCTGTGCACTGGACTGAATCGCAGGGATTGGAGATGCTGCTGCCGGCACGGAAGGGGTGTCAGCATACTGCTGCTGCTGCGGTGAAGCGGGATCAGGTACTTCAGCGAGTCGCTGTCCCCAAACTGTTAAGTCTCTCAATGTGTCAAACTCTGCGCCTGGGTTCTGTATGGACCACCAGCTTGCTTGCTTCCTATCCTCAGACAGTTTAAGGCCCACAATAAATTGTCCAATTAACGCTTTGTTCTCATCACGAGCACTATCAGGATCGACTTGTTTTAACAGTCTGTATGCTTCTTGCAAGCGCAGTGAATAATCAAGGACACTTTCTTGTGCCCCTTGGTTACAACGATAGAATGACAGTCTTAATCCAGCTTCGGTATGGCACTCAAAGACCCGGGTTAATCTAGCGAATATCTGCTCCACAGATTCCTGAGTTTCTACAGGCCAGCTGCGGCTCTGCAGTTCGGCTGCACCGGTTAACTGTCCCATAATAACTGAAGCTCTTTGCTTACCGGTCATCGGGTACATGTCCAGGGCTTGGCATATCTTCCTCTGGAAGTTCTCCAAGGTGCTGGGTGCACCGCTGTACTTGGGTAACCAGGTCGCACTAGGAACGTAGGGTAGAGACATCGGCATAATCGGAGCGGGTTGTGGTAGCATACCGCCGACTTGTTGCTGTCCATCAAGAGGTATATTTTGAGGTGCCGCTTGGTCTAGCGGGGGCACCGCGTGATCGGGAGCCGGGTTACTCATGGTCGCTCCCCCTTAGTTAAGCGTAGCCTTTCCCTCGGTTGTAAACGGAAGTGTCGGCCTCGCGGTGAGGAGTGAGGCACCACGGGAGTTTCCGGTTCCTGCTGCGTACAGGGGAAGTCGTCAGAGCGTGGGGGTGGGGCCAATCTTCGCGTCCTCTGCACAGTCACGCCCCTTCTTTTCCCGCCTTTTCGCGCAGCAATGGCGGAGCAAATGTACAGTTCGATATTTACAGTCAATAAATAGCACACAATACCCGAGATAACGGGCCTGCTCGTATCCTGTTCGTGACGCCAAATTCTGACTCACCGTAGCCGGGGGGTACACGTAGCGGGCGTTGTTTCTCCTCCAGTCACGGAACCGCGCCTGCGGTGGTGTAGGCCCGGTGGTCCAGATCAATAGGGGAATGGCGGAACAGTGGGGTGATTTGTCTTCGTGACGCCACCTGCGGGTGTTCTGGTAACTTTACCAGCGCTGTTCGGGTCTCCGGGGGATGGTACACAGCGAGATGGAGCGCTCCCCACAGGATGAGCGGGAATCCCCGGAGCCGGGAGCTGCGCAAGATGTTGTGAGGCAGCTGAGGGACGCTGCGCTGAATCCAGGAATAATGCACAACCACGCACAGTCTCTTTTAGGTACCTTTACTGGATGATAGTCAGGTACACTCGGACCGGGATAGTGAAGTTGGCACTTATGGAGGTTCACAGCAAGCAGTGTTAGGCTTCCTTTCTCTACTTCTGGTGCTAAGGTCGGGTGGATGTGGAATCCAGCCGGACCGGGCAGTTTGTTCAATGATGGAACTTGCTTCACCTGGTTATTAGCACTGAGGGCACTGTAAAAGGGTCTGAGCAGGATCAGTACTCTTCCCTGGGCTCTCGTGGGTAGGTGCATCAGGTGGAACAGGTGGCTAAACCTCCTGTTGGATGTGCTGGTTCTCTGTGAGGGCTTTGTAGCTTCCACAGCTTCGGTTCCAGTAACCGGATGGTTTGGAAAGAGTTGGATTAACTCTGTATTCCTGAGAGGTGATCTCCTTCTTCCTATTATCCCAATTGCAGGGATCTCCACTGGCTAACAGGCTGTTTGGGGCCTAGTGTGTGTCTCATAAGGCTGGAGATCACACACACCCTCTTCACAGTTCTGAAGTGACTGCACACTCTGAAGTTTCTCCCTCCAAGACTCTATTTATAGGGGGAACTGGTTAGAAGTCACCAGTGTTAGCTCCCCCTAGAGGCTCGGGGTGAAACCAGGTGTTCTAAGTGTTGTTTGTGTTGTTTGGTGTTTGTGGGTTTTTGCTGTGCTGTTACTTACTCCATTTGTACCTAAGGATTTCTGTGGTGCCCAACAGGTGCCAGGGTGCCACACATACAAACACATACACTCAGCTTTATATGTTAGATAGAAGACTATGTGAAGTGCACTATAATATATGGATGAATATGGGGGTGCATTATAAGTGCAGGTGTCTAGCCCACAAGGGTCGGGGTACTCGGATCTCGGGTGTACTAGTACGGGGATGTCACTGGGTGGTCATTACCCGAGTCCGTGCCCTTGGGGAGACAGTAAAAAGGAGGAGAAAACAATAAAGTTGTCAGTCGTGACGCCACCTGTAGGTCCAGTGGTGGCACCGGTTCTGCTGTAACCTCCGGGGTGATGGGTGACAGCTAGGTGTTGTGCTCTGTACAGTTAGAGCAGGGTATCCGGGGCTGTAAGGAGTATGATGGTGGAGTAGGGCAGCACAGTCGTTGCGGTGCGGAACTGGAATGGGGTAGTGCATTTTCTCTGGCACAATGCAGGGAAATCACAGTTCATCAGTAAGGAACACAAACACGTTGCTCACTCTGCACGGGTACTTTACTCCGGTAATCTGCAGTCTTACAGGGTATGTAGTCGTTTCAGCTAGGGTAGTGGACCGGGTGGTCCTGGCAGTGAGTAATGTTCCTCTGAAGCTCCAGTGATGTTCTTTCTCTATACTTGCTCTGTCCTACCTCTGCACTCTCCTTCTTCCTTGCACTGCCCTGCACATATCCCGTTTGTTGGACCAGGCCTGTCGGGTGAGATGGGACACCTCTTTCTCTCTAGAGGAGCCCAACCCGGTTTGGTGCTTCTGGTGGGGACCGTGCGTAGGTCGGGGTGTTGGATCGTGCTCCTATGAAGACATCGACCATGCCGGTAATTTGTGGTTCAGGGATGGACCTCTGCACTACGTCGGAGCTGGTACCATGCTTCGGACTGGGCCAGGGCGTTTGGTCACCCTTCTCTTTGCCCCTCTCTGTCTGGGTCACCAGGTTGAGGTGCCCTCCCCCTTACTTCTCACTTCTGTTCTCTTCTACTCACTACTCTTCTGTTTGTCTGTCTCTCTTCTCAACTCTCCAACTACTACTCCTCCTACTGTTCTACTCTCCCCACTCACTTTATAACCTAGTTTCTCCTCCCACCGGGACCGGTTACTCTGGTAATGGGTGTCTGATTGGTCCCCTATCACTAGGCGTATGTGTGTGGTGATGGAGCTTCAGACTTCTATTACCCCCCTACCAGGACAAAGCATACTGCACTTTCTGTTACGGGTGCAGTACCCTTTTGTAGGGCGCTGACTGGCGGGACGCTGCACAGGACTAGGGGGCCTCCTTATACATGCATGGGGGACTAAAGAGTGCATTATAATATGTAGATGACCATGGGGAGTGCATTATAAAATTTGGATGACTATGGATTGCTGCTTTTTTAATAACTGGAGCACTATGGGGGCTACCTTATACATGGAGAACTATGGGGACTGCAATATAATATTTAGATGTTTATGGTGGCCACTTTATACATGTAGGTTTATGGGGGAAGCATTTTAATAATTGGAAGTCTATGGGGGCTAACTTATACATGGAGGATTATTGGAGTGAATTATAATAATTGGATGACTATAAGGGCTGCACTATAATAAATGGAGAAATTTGGGCATGCACTATAATAATTGGAGGACTATTGAGGCCACCTTACACATGGAGGACTATGGGGGCTGCATTATAATATATAGAGGTAATATATTGAGCTTTCTCCCCTGTCTGCTCATCCCCCTGTATGTGGTCTCTCTCCCTCCTGTGCTGTTTTCTTCTCTCTGTGCTCTCTCCTTTGAGCTGTCTCCTCCCTCTGCGCTCTCTCCTCCTGTGCTTTTGACCCTCCCCCTGTGCACTCGCCCCTCTCCCAGAGCATTCTCTCTGCCCCCTGTACACTCTTTCTGGCCCCCATGTGCTTTATCTTGCCTCCTGTGAGCTCGCCCATTCCCTGTGCGCTCTCTGTGCCCCCTTGTGCCAGGTATGCGCACTTACTCAAGTGGTGATCTGTCAGTGGCGGTGGTTTCAGGTGCCGGCGGTTGTGGACAGCTACAGCACCGCTGGCAGTAAGTACTCTGCAATGTGCCAGTACCCCCAGTGGGTACTAGATTTTCACATCCATTCCTCTCTGCTCGCCATGCTCTCTCTCTGCCTGCTGTGTGCTCTCTCTGCCCCCTTTGCACTCTCTGTGCCCCTTGCATTCTCTCTACCTCCTGCTTTCTCTCTGCCCCCCTGTGCTTCCACTCTGGCCCCCTGCGTGCTCTCTGCCCCCCTGTGTGCTCTCTCTACATCCGTGTGCTCTCTGTGCCCCCTGCAGGTGCTCTGTGCCCCTTATGTGCTCTCTCTGCCCCTAAGGTGTTCTCTCTGTCCCCTGAGCATTCCCTCTGTTCCCCTGTGTACTCTCTTTGCCCCCCAGTGCATTGTCTCTGCCCCATGTGTGCTCTCTGCTCTTGGTGCCCCATTGTGCACTCTCTGTGCCCCCCTGTGTGCTCTCTCTGTGCCCCCCTGTGCATCATATCACCTCGATCTTTGAACACCTGGGTGTCCAAAAAATGGTGGTGGCATGAGTAAGCGTGCATGTGACGCGCACCCAGGGCTGTGGGGTACTCAGCTCTCGGGCTCTCTCAGTCCAGGAAGTCACGGTGGCCATCCCGAAAGCCGTGGCCTTGGGGTCAACTGAAAATAAGGGGAAATATTTACAGGGGATTATGTACAAGTTGTCTTTGTCGTGACGCCACCTGCTGAGTCTGGTGATGTTCACCAGTGCCACCACATTCCTCCGGTGGTCGGAGGTATTGCGGCTTGGATGGAATAGTCCCCGCAGGCGGGACTGGACCACCGGGGCAGTGATGTTGAAAAGCAAACAGTTTGTAATTGAAAGAATGCAGCAGAGTCAAAGCTTCACTTCACCGGGTAACTTTACTTGAACACTCTCTTTCAGCTTACAGTTCAACAGTTCATTTGATGGTATACTGGCGAATGCTCCGGGCTGCAATTGGGATGTCTGGCTGCAGATGGAACCCTCCTTTATGTTCCTTTCTTTTCCTTCTATTCGGTTCCCAGTGTGAAGCCTGATCTCCTGTAGATAACCTGGCCTCCTGCTGCTTCTTGTTCTGTCTCCTCTCCCTTTTGTACCCGTCGGGTTAACCTTCTGTTGAATGCCGCAGCTGCCCACTGCGCTTCTGGCTTCCCTCTTGTGGGACCTTTGGGAGTCAGGACCGTATTTATAATATCCCTGTTTAGCGGATTTCTGTGAGACTTAGAGTACTCACATGTGCGGGCTCCAGTACCCAGGTTTCTTCCTATGGGGCAAACTCTATCCGTTACTCACTCCCCACTCAAGTTAACTCTGCAATTCTGAGTTTCCTTGCTTTCTTTTCTCTGTTTGGTTGGGATCTGTTCCTTTCAGGGCTTCTCAGCCGAGATGGCCCTCTTTGTCCTTGCAGGCTGGCTACCTGGTTCCCTCCGACTCCTCCAACTCCTCTCTCCTCAACTCACTGACTGATTGAGAGCTCACTAGCCTCGCTCTTTTAGTTCCCCCTAGAGGCCACTATATATATCCTCCCAGGGTTCCCTCTCACCTACTGTACTAGTGTGTGAGTGTCAGCTCTAGGGCTCCATCTTGTGACCATAGTCCCAATTGCAGTGGAGTACTACACCGCTTTTCTGGGTGCAGTACCCTTTTGTGGCACCTACATAGTGGGGCGCCACACATGCGCATAGATGGCGTGTGCATGTGCAGTTATGCAGGCTGTCACTGCTATCTTTGCACACCCATGTGTCAAAAGATGGTGGCCACCTCAGTAACTGGGCATGCAGACTGGGCACACGCATGCACACTTACTGAGGCGGTACTGTGTGCGGCGGTGAGGTGCAGCAGGCTGCGGGAAATGGGCTGTGGACAGTACCGCCAGCAGGCACCATATTGACACACCCATCTCTTGGAGTGTGATGCAAGAAGATGATAGATGCCACTTCACGTTTATGTAAGTAGATAACATTATATGTAATAGCCATAGTTTAACATTAATGCAGCACAAAACAATTAGGCATAGCTATCTGAATCATTGCAGAAGTTCCATAACAAACTATAAGGCATGACAAAAGTTTATTGTGTTTGTAGGTGGCAAATAAACCTCTATTGATCTATTATAAGTGCTGTATTTATTTTGGAACGATTTGAGCTAACATTGCTTTAATTCTTTTAATATGTTTCATGAGGCAAAACAGTATATCAAAATACACTTAGTTACACAAAGAATTATCTCCCATTTGGATTACATCTAAGAATGAATGTCAAAGTAAAGATTATCTTTTGTCCTGCAATTTAAAGTTTCAGTAAGCATAAGAATAGTAAAATGTATGATATTATTTTAGTATTTTCTGGTCTTCATAGGGTACTTTCACATCAGCATTTTTTTTAAATCGCGGCAGATGCGGTGAAAAAAACGCATCTGCCGCGATTACCGCATACCGGCTGCACTTGCGGCACGCTTGTGACACAGTTGCGGCAAGCCCCATACAATGTAGAATGCGGGCTTGCGGCAGGTGCGGCAAGTGCGGTTTTGGCACTTGCAGCAGGTGCGGCCGTGAAAAAAACGCACCTGAAAGCAGCCTTAGATACTGAATTATTATTTTAATTTCGCTGTAATCGTTGTTCTTGTTTTAAATGGTCTCTTTGCTTTCAGATAACGATAGTTGGGCTGCCAGCCATCCCGGTCATCTCTCCCATAAATAGAGTGCCCACTCTGCCAAGCACTTTTGTATTCTTTGTGATAGAGCTAATGCCAAATCTTTCTGGCTTATGTCCTGAAAAAAGATAGTCAGACCAAATGGCACATGCCAGATAAACAACTCTGCCAAAAATAATCTGTCAGGGACCCCATACCCATTACACTATTGGTGGAACCTATCAATATTATTGAGGTTCATCTGAAGTTAGTCTAATGTGAATGGGGGCTTACATTTCTGTGCACTGCCATTTGTCAATTGTAAAACATCTCTAGAAGCTGAGATCCAGGAAAAGATTACAGGACAAGAAGATAGGTCTCTCCATCTCTGCTCATGTATTATTAATTATTTATTTATATAGCAGCATTAATTCATGTGCTGTACATGAGAAGGGGTTACATACAAAATTATAGATATAGTTTACAGTAAACAAATTAACTATGACAGACTGGAACAGAGGAGAGAGAGGACCCTGCCCTTTCAGGCTTACAATCTACAGGGTAATTGGGAGGAGAAAGTAGTTCAAGGGTGCAGCAGATCCGGTAGCGGTGGGTCGGCATCTCTAGTGGTCGCGAGGTGGCCACTCGGGTGGTGCTGATGGCAAGGCGTCAACTCCAGTGGTGGTGAGGTGGCAGCGTGGTCATTGAAGGCTGTAAGCTTTCCTGAAGAGATGGGTTTTCAGGTTCCGTCTGAAGGATCCGAGTGTGGTGGATACTCAGATGTGTTGGGGCGCAGAATTCCGGGGGATGGGGGATATTTGGGAAAAATCTTGCAGGCTATTGGGTGAGGAATGAATAAATGTGGAGGGAGAAGGAGATTTATACCGGATTTTTCGCTTTATAAGACGCACTGGATTATAAGACGCATCCCCAAATTTGGTGAAGGAAATGAGGTTCAATGAGGTCCATCTTATAATACCCATGTCCATCTTAAAAATTCTCTATATGTCCCTCATGCTGTTATATACAGTCATATGAAAAAGTTTGGGCACCCCTCTTAATCTTACTCATTTTTTTTGGTTTAAAACTGGGTTTTTGCAACAGCTATTTCAGTGTGATATATATAATAACTGATGGACACAGTAATATATCAGGATTGAAATGAGGTTTATTGCACTAACCAAAAATGTGAAATATGCATTATTTCAAAATTTGACAGGTGCAAAAGTATGGGCACCCTTCTGATTTTCATGATTTGAATACTCCTCACTACTTTTTACAGACTTACTGAAGCTATAAATAAGTTTGGTAAACTCATTGAGCTTTGTACTTTATAGCCCGGTGTATCCAATCATGACAAAAGCTCAGGTGTCCACTTGCAAGTTGTTCTCCTAGTTGCATCTTCTCTGAGGAGTGGCATCATGGGCTCCTCAAAACAGCTCTCAAATGATCGAAAAAAAAAGATTGTTCAACATAGTTGTTTAGGGGAAGGATACAAAAAGTTGTCTCAGAGATTTAACCTGTCAGTTTCCACTGTCAGGAACATAGTAAGGAAATGGAAGACCACAGGGACAGTTCTAGTAAAGGCCAGAAGTGGCAGGCCAACACAAATATCAGAAAGGCAGAGAAGAAGAATGGTGAGAACAGTCAAGAACAATTCACAGACCACCTCCAAAGACCTGCAGCATCATCTTACTGCAGATGGTGTCACTGTGCATCGGTCAACAATACAGCGCACACTGCACAAGGAGAAGCTGTATGGGAGAATGATGCAAAAGAAGCCATTTCTGCATGCACGCCACAAACAGAGTCGCCAAAGGTATGCAAAAGCACATTTGGACAAGCCAGTTTTATTTTGGAAGAAGGTCCTATGGACTGGTGAAACAAAGATTGAGTTGTTTGGTCATACAACAAGGCATTATGCATGGCGCCACAAAAACACAGCATTCCAAGAAAAACACTTGCTACCCACTGCCAAATTTGGGGGAGGGTCCATCATGCTTTGGGGCTGTGTGGCAAATGACTGCATCGGGAATCTTGTTAAAGTTGAGGGTCGCATGGATTCCACTCAATATCAGCAGATTCTTGAGAATAATGTTCAAGAATCAGTGTCAAAGTTGAAGTTACGCCTGGGATGGATCTTTCAGCAGGACAATGATCTAAAACACCGCTCCAAATCTACTCAGGCATTCCTGCAGAGGAACAATTACAATGTTCTGGAATGGCCATCCCAGTCCCCAGACCTGAATATCATTGAACATCTGTGGGATGTTTTGAAGCGGGCTGTCCATGCTCGGCGACCATCAAACTTAACTCAACTGGAATTGTTTTGTAAAGAGGAATGGTCAAAAATACCTTCATCCAGGATCCAGAAACTCATTAAATCTACAGGAAGTGACTAGATGCTGTTATTTTTGCAAAAGGTGGATCTACTAAATATTAATGTCACTTTTCTGTTGAGGTGCCCATACTTTTGCACCTGTCAATTTTTGAAATAATGCATATTTCACATTTTTGGTTAGTACAATCAACCTCATTTCAATCCTGAAATATTACTGTGTCCATCAGTTATTACATATATCACACTGAAATAGCTGTTGCAAAAACCCAATTTTAAACAAAAAAATGAGTAAGATTAAGATGGGTGCCCAAACTTTTTCATATGACTGTATATAGCCCTCAACCTGGTACTTAGCCCCCTCATCCTGGTAAATGGTCCCCTATTCTGGGATATAGCACCCCATCCTCAATATGGCCCCCTTATATTGGATATAGCCCCCCTGTGCTGGTACATATACCCCCCCGGTGCTGACAGATAGCCTCCCTATGATGGCACACAGCCCCCCTGTGATGGCACACATGCCCCTGTGCTGGAACACATCCCCCTGTGATGGCACACATGCCCCTTGTGATGGCACACATGCCCTTGTGCTTGCACACATGTAAGTCGGGCCAGCAGGGAAAGGGTTTCTCAGAAACCGTGACGGTGGCTTCGGTGGGGATCATGGCTGGTAGGGTCCCGATTCTGTGCCATGGGTCCTCGATTAGCTGATGGGGATGAGGGGGAACTTGGGGATAGGGAAACGGGACGCCACTTGTGGTACCTGGTAATGTGGTTACCAGCACTGCAGCCGGCCGCTGAGGTGATGGTGAAGCGACTTTGGTAGTACAGCTCCCCACAGGCGGAGCTTTACCTCAGGGTAACGGGGTTGATGAGAGAAGTCGTAGTCCTTGGCTCTGTGGTGCTATAGAGGCTTTTCAGGCAACGAATAATTGATGCCACAGACCAGATTAGCTCAAACAGTTCTTTACTGGTACCAGGTGGATAAGGTACACGGTACAGTCTGGTTCACCGGGGATTGTAGCCGCGGATTTAGGAGGCTTTTGCAGAGTCTGTCAGAGGTGTCTCTCCAATACCTTTCTTGGTCTCTGTTCTACTTTAGCTCTCTTGTTAACCACACTAAAGAGCCCGTTTGCTGGTCCCCAGGTCTGTTACTAAAAAGTACTTCTGACCCTTCTCCGGTCCAGGCAGGAGTGATGAGAAGAAAATCCCTCCTGTCACCGGTTTTTAGTCCTTTCCCTTGTTAATGTCCTGGACCCACTTTGGGACAGAGGTGGGACTTATTCTTGTGGTGCCATGGCTCCTACTGTAGGCCCACAGCCTGCCGGTCTGCTGTTTGGGATAAACCGTTGAGAAACCGCCTCGGTTCCGGTTTACCTGTGTCGACCTGGGCACTCCAGACAGCTCCAACCATACTTATAGTGTCCCCCTTCTTGTCCGGGTCACCTCCCTCCTTAGAGGTGCCCTCCTGTCACGACTGCAGCGTCCCCTGTGTCCGTCCGCTCTCCTCTTCTGTCACCATCTGACTGACTACTGTCTGTAACTATCATGTTCCCTGAGGAAGGAGCTCGGCAAGTGGCTCTGAAATGCGTCGGAAAAATAAAGTTATTCATCACTTTTAACCAGACATCCCGGTGTTTCTGGTGTCATTTACATCGATCCTGCAGCAGCGCGGACCTAAGGTACTTTGTCCGGAAGATTGATTGTTTACCGCAGTAACCTGTGGAGGTACGGTCCCTGCAGCAGCTGCATTTCTGAGCGATCAAGCTGGTCGTGTGTGACACAATCTTATCAGGTGAGCGATTCTGATTTGGACCATTTTTTAAACTGATTTATAAAAAGATAAGACCCTATTGCGCATTCTCAACTTTTATAGATTACTGACTGTAACTGTCACTTCATGTCTCCCACTCTTCTAAGCTCCACCCCCCTGGGACCTACTGAATACCAGTCCCCTGTGCTAGGGTGTCTGTGGGTGGGTTTTGTGTGCAGACTCTGTATTTTCCCCCTCACCCGCGACTATGGAGACACTACACCTTCTGTTTAGGGTGCAGTACCTCCCTGTGGCATCCTGCTATAGGAGCGCCACACATGCCCCTGTGATGGCACACATCCCCCTGTTTTGGCACAAATGCCCCTGGGCTGGCACACATCCCCCTGTGCTGGCACACATCCCCCTGTGCTGTCACATATCCCCTGTGCTGGCACATATGCCCCTGTTCTAGCACACATCCCCCTGTGCTGGCACATATGCCCCGGGCTGGCACACATCTCCATGTGCTGGCACATATGCCCCTGGGCTGGCACATATGCCCCTGTGCTGGCACACATGCCCCTGTGCTGACACACATCCCCCTGTGCTGAATATGACACCCCTCCATCCTGGATATAACCCCCATCACTCTGTATGGCCCCCTATGCTGCTGCCCACACTAAAATAACAAACCGCTTTGAAATTATCTCTCCAGCGCTGTCCTCCATGGCTCCCTGCTTGCCGCACTTCCTGAGTCCTTCTGCATCCCTGGGGAAGCTGGGCATGTGATCAGGGCACGCAGTGCTGATGTCACTCTGCTGTGCCAATCACATGACCGACTCCTTGGGACTCAAGAAGTGCAGCAAGTAGGGACACCACAGAGGACAGCGCAGGTGACGTAAGTTCAAAGCAGTTTGTTATTTTAGTACGGGCATCAGCATGGGGACTATGCACAGTAATGGGGGGACATATCCAGAATGGGGGGTGACTGCAGGCTATTTAATATGCCCACTCTCCTGTCCATATCTCGGCTTGGTTTCAGCACCGAGGTGATGGACAGCGGGTGCAGTGCATATTACATGAGGCTAATGAGCGGGAGTACGTGACCTCCCGATTCCTC
The DNA here is from genome assembly GCA_033576535.1 of Allobates femoralis. Lineage (NCBI taxonomy): Eukaryota > Metazoa > Chordata > Amphibia > Anura > Aromobatidae > Allobates > Allobates femoralis. The sequence goes on from JARQOC010000005.1 coordinate 247,714,281, forward strand.
TGTAGCCCACAGCCAGCTTCCTCCAGTCCCAGACACCGCTCCAGAGTCGCCCCCCCTCTACAGTACAGAAAGTAAAGTTTTGGATTATAAAACGCACCCCCCACTTTCCCCAAAATTTGGGGGAACAAAAGTGCTTCTTATAATCTGAAAAATATGGTAATCAAAAAATAGGTTTTATTAATTACACCACAGTTAACAAAGCCTATGAGAGCCATGATCACTATTTTTCTGCAATATTTTTGAGCCAACTATATAAATTAGGTCATTTTTTTCATTGCGTTTAAAGTGGGTTTTTTAAATGCATTTTTTAGCATGTGTTTTCAACCGCAATTTTTATTTCCTTTTGATATGTTACATTTTAAATAAAACTGCCTGGTGCTGGATTCTTCCTGTTACTTTACATTGATAAAACTTTATTAATAAAGTCCTGTGCAGACAACATGTGTTTTTTGTGCATTGTCAATACAGAAACGTACTAAATATGCATATTCATTTCTTATCTGCAGATTTTCCTCATCTAATTCAAGTCTATGGGAAAGATCCACAAAAAAAAATTCTCTACCTCCTTCATTCTTTCTGTTAGTGAAAACCAGACACCCGAGTGCAGTCTGATTTTTTCACAGATCCACCTTGCAATCCAATTTTTGGAGACAAATCTTGCATGCTGTGATCTTTTTCCTCAGACCACTCTGTCCAAGGGAAAAATCGGACATGTGCATTTCCTCATTAAATAACATTAGGCCCAGCACAATCCGATTGTTGGATGAATAGCACACAGACTGAAAATCTGGTTGTCTACACGAGCCCTTACCATCAGGCTTTACTGTCAGGCTATGCTTACTAGATGGGAGAGAAACACTGCGCAAACACACAATATGGATATATTTTTTCTCATTTTTTTAAGCTTCAGGAATCCATAAATAAGTTAAGTGCAAAAATTAATGCAATACTGCTGCCTATGGGTGGGTGAAGGTAACGCACACCTGTTTACCTGAAAGCAGGTAACATATTGGCTTTTATTCTTACTCTCAAGTTTTATTTTACTATTTAATACTGAGCTGTAATTGTTTAGCTAAATTATTTGTTGACATTGCAAAAACTGATGCATTAGTTCAGACTTCACCTTTGGCAAGATTTTTAGGTTGCTTGACGTTTGAGGTTCCATTTTGGAGAGGGTTTAAAGTATACAAATTTGAGGGATTGAGCCATTTTTTACAAGCCTGCATCATCTGAATGTTGCATTTTGCCTGCATAGTCCAAAGGGAAAAAAATACATATGAAAACTATGACTACATTTTCTACATATGAACTGCAGTTCTCCATTATTGGAATCCCAATCTTTGCAAAAGTTTGCAACAAACCCAGATTTTGACAAAGTGTTCCCACTGAGGTTGTCCTTGGGCTTCATTTAGACATGGATTTACGTCGACCACAAGGACCAGAGGGGACTCAGTAGCCGGGCCGGCTGATTCTTTGAGAGGTCACGGTGGCTGTGGCCCAGCTCCGTTTCCCTGGCCGCGTAATGATGGGGTTATATACAGGGGATAACGATAGTCTTTTCGTAATGCCACCTGTGGTATTTGGCCAGGGATGGCCAACCCTGCTTATTTAGGCATCTGGGGTGGATGGTACTGCAGCCGGATGGTGTCGCTCCCCACAGGTTGAGCGGGGCCCCAGGGCTGGTGTGATAGCCTTAAAGGATGATGGTGATTATAGTTGGGTTGCAGGACAGAGGGCGCGAGAAAGAACAGGAGGAGACCGGGATTGCAGTTCTTGAACTTTTACTCACAGTTCAGCAGTTCAAGCCCAGCCAGAGTGCCATGTCCTCCAGTTCTGCAGTCCAGTCAACTCCTAGGCAACTTTGGTCCACTCGACCGAGTCACCCTGTTATTAGCCTCTCCAGGTTGACTTCCCGCACTGTCTACTTTCCTCTCCTGCCCTGCGCCTTCGTGCACAGTGTCCCAAGCAGGTGTCGAGCGACAGGCGATACATCCTATGACCCTAGGTCTGGCCACCGTTTTGGAGGAATGTCAATGGTTGATGGTGACTGAGCCTGCAGCTCAGCTGCCTCTGGTTTTCTGGCTCAGTCCTAATGTGACGCCCCTGCGTCCAGGAGGCCACATAGGGAACTGCAGCCAGGCAGGTAGGACATTGTTGAACAACAACACCCTCACAGCCCACACAACCCACGTGTCAGAGAGGTTACATCCAGCCCTGAGATTAGAACTATATGGGATCGGAGGGGTGGTGGATTCAGAGGAGTGGGTTGGGCACACCAGAGGTCAGGTGACTGACAGTATATAGTGAGGGGGAGGAGTGAAGGAAGGCAGTAGGCCGATGTGAGCTGAGATGTAAAGACTGAAGGACAATCACACTTCTGTGAGTGCAAGGCTAGGAGCGCAGAATCCATACTGAGCCAGTGTGAGCCAGAGGGGAGAGAAAGCCCGTCCGATGCCGATGCCACCAGGAGCGTGACAAGACAGAGAAGGGACGGTGGAACCCGTGCCCTAGACAGCAGCTGAAGCCACTGACTGCAGGTGGAGAAGCCCTCCTAGAATACCAGAAGGAACAGAGAGAAGGAGCCTGGTAGAGCCTCGTGCTGAGGACTACTGGAGGCTGGGCTAAAGTAGAGTGTCGGCTCTAAAGGGGACCATAGTTCACCCGGCATCCCCAGACAACACGACGAGGGGTCTGAGTTCCAGATTGAGATCCCTAACTGAAAAAGGACAGGCAGCTAAGTGACGCACTAGGACTCACAGAAGCCCGAGTCACCGCCATACTGTCCAGCGTTCACACACCAACCCGTATAGACGGAGACCGTAACAGCCCGGAAAGGGACACTGCAGACTGTGTGAGGGGTCACAGGGAGAGAGAGGCCTGGCTGCAGAAGTAGACCGAACCCGTGTACTTGAACTGTGTACCAACTGCAAATGACTTGTAAGCTGCTTGAAGGAAACAACGAGTAAAGCTTTGGAAAACCTTGAATTGCCTCTCTTGTCTGCCTCTATCTGCACACCATTCTCCCTCATACAGATCCAGCCTGTCAGCACCAGCCCAGAGGAGAGATCCCTGCAGCCTGCAAAGTAAGTGTGCTACAACTACACACCAATAGACTTAACCCTTACTGCAGGGGGGATACAGTTCTTCCCACTGGAACTATACCATCTCCGCTGCCATTCCATCACCCCCGGAGGTTCTGCAGCAGTGGCGGCCCCATCGCTGGCCGCACCAAGTGGGTGGCGTCACCTGTGACAAATCCCCTTGTAAATATTCCCCATCTTATTGTGCGGGCCCAGGGCCACGGTCCGGACCAAGCCACCCGTGACTTCCCCGGCACCGACCGGTCCGGTACCAAGTACCCCCGTCCCGTGGGGGCACCACAACCTGACGTCACGAACAGGATCTACCCGGTCCAAAAGAATTGGACCTTGTGTGCCTAAATCCTGTGTTTTGGACTTTTCCCGCCAAATCTGACCTTAATGGCGGCCATAAGGGACTAGCGCCATGTGCAGAGGAGGCATTCCTAAGACTCCCATCGTGGGCCGGCCCGGCCCAAGGCGCGAAAAGAAGGTCCCGCCCTGGCTCTCCTTAACTCCGGGAGAGCCAGCTGTCACTCTCAAGGAAGAGCCGCCGCCCCTAGACCCTCCTACCAAGAAGCTAGCACGAACCGAGAAGAAGGAAATCGTCATCAGGAGGGGGCGGAGCGAGCAACCGGAAGAGAAGCAGTCGCCATTCAGAGACACGAGGACGAAAGCGGAGGACGCCCAGGAGAACGCTGCACCCAGAAGACCGCAAGTGATCCCAGAGGGCCCACGGAGTGATCTGGTGGAGGAACCCAGTGGAGGAAAGAACTTGCGTGACCATGGAGAGATGGCGGAAGGCAGCGAGGAGCGTCCGTATTTCCTAGACACCCGGAGGGGTGTATGGCGGCTGCTGCCCCCACGGATGACACGGGCCCAGGAAGAGAACCGGACCCGGATTCAAATAGACATTGACCACCACCAGGGCTATGAGGCCCAGTCTAAGCGACCCGGCTGGGTCAGAGAGCCACGTGAGCAGGCGGACAGCGAGGCCAAGGGCCGTACCGCGATTTTGGTAGACGTAACCACCCCACCAGCCGTACTGAGTAAGACCTGGAAGGAAGCCGATCCACTCGGAGCTTTTCCAGAGGGGTTCCTGAAGCTGCCGCAGCCGCTGATACCACCACCGACTTCCACCAAGGTGAGAGGGGAGCAGCTCCGCTGCTGGTGGGAGCGGGATAGAGACTGTGAGGATCTCATGGGCTTCATAGGAGACCCCGCTGGAGCGCCAGGCCCCGCAGAATTGATTACCCGTGAAGAATACATCCGGAGATGTGTTAGGAAATGGGAGAAGGAGGAAACTGAGAGACTGGTGCAAAAACAGGAGATGGTAGCCAGCGCTAAGGAGGCCAAAAATGCAGCCCGCCGAGACCGAGAAATCCAGAAGTCCCCACGGCATGAAGGCCAGATTGTTAAGATCGTAGAAGAAAGGGGCTATGCTTTTGCTCGCGAACCCGGTGCGAGACTAGACATCTTCATTAACAAGAGAGAAGTGGAGGAACAACTCCCGCCAGACCATCCTGATAGACAGGTCGAGATAGGAGAGTGGGTATCGTATTACATTTCCCAAGGAGAGCGTGGCCCGTACGGCCTTAAGGTCAAAAGACTTTGTTTGCAATCCGAGAAAGAGGATGAAGCCTCAACCGCAGGGTACTACGAAGTACGAGACGACTTCGAGGAAGCCAGCTACACGGACGTGGCTGTTAACACGAATCCTGTGGTGATTCTAGAGACCTTACCACTAAACCCCAAACCCCAGAGAGCTACTTGCTAATCGACGCATTACAGCACCTGGAAGTGTTTCCCAGAAAGACAGTGCCACAAGTGTGGCCTTGGAAACAAGTAAAGAAGGAATGAACACGGGTCCTTGAACAGATGAAGATTTTGTAAGTGTGAATGTACATTGTTCCTTATTGATCCCCTACCTTACCTGAATGAATGCTAGCATTCCCCTGTTTGTCATATATGTTTGAAAAATGAACATTTAATATCATGAACAATGACTTGATACGAACTTCCTTGTAAATAGTTGAGCACCTTAGTGTGCTCCCCTTTGGGTTTAAGACCAGCTGCACATGCAACGTAGTGCATGAGACTTTGACTGTTTTGAAGCTGCTTTTTGAGACTTTTTGCACTTTTTGAAAGAAGAACTTTTATACTTTTGATACAAAGTAATGCTTTTATAATGTGTATTTTACAGGAAAGGGTAATGACGAGTATATACCCATGCACTTGTTTTATAGTTAAAGTAACGTTATAAGAATCGTGCCTCCCAGATGGGAAGAAACCAAGAATCCTTAATGTTTACTGTTATGAAAAATAAAAATGTTTTCAGGGTAATCCATGACGGGCAGCGCGAGGACGCGCTGGTTTAACTCCGGGAGAATGTGGCGCCCCTGCGTCCAGGAGGCCACAAAGGGAACTGCAGCCAGGCAGGTAGGACATTGTTGAACAACAACACCCTCACAGCCCACACAACCCACGTGTCAGAGAGGTTACATCCAGCCCTGAGATTAGAACTATATGAGATCGGAGGGGTGGTGGATTCAGAGGAGTGGGTTGGGCACACCAGAGGTCAGGTGACTGACAGTATATAGTGAGGGGGAGGAGTGAAGGAAGGCAGTAGGCCGATGTGAGCTGAGATGTAAAGACTGAAGGACAATCACACTTCTGTGAGTGCAAGGCTAGGAGCGCAGAATCCGTACTGAGCCAGTGTGAGCCAGAGGGGAGAGAAAGCCCGTCCGATGCCGATGCCACCAGGAGCGTGACAGGACAGAGAGGGACGGTGGAACCCGTGCCCTAGACAGCAGCTGAAGCCACTGACTGCAGGTGGAGAAGCCCTCCTAGAATACCAGAAGGAACAGAGAGAAGGAGCCTGGTAGAGCCTCGTGCTGAGGACTACTGGAGGCTGGGCTAAAGTAGAGTGTCGGCTCTAAAGGGGACCGTAGTTCACCCGGCATCCCCAGACAACACGACGAGGGGTCTGAGTTCCAGATTGAGATCCCTAACCCAAAAGGACAGGCAGCTAAGTGACGCACTAGGACTCACAGAAGCCCGAGTCACTGCCATACTGTCCAGCGTTCACACACCAACCCGTATAGACGGAGACCATAACAGCCCGGAAAGGGACACTACAAACTGTGTGAGGAGTCACAGGGAGAGAGAGGCCTGGCTGCAGAAGTAGACCGAACCCGTATACTTGAACTGTGTACCAACTGCAAATGACTTGTAAGCTGCTTGAAGGAAACGAGTAAAGCTTTGGAAAACCTTGAATTGCCTCTCTTGTCTGCCTCTATCTGCACACCATTCTCCCTCATACAGATCCAGCCTGTCAGCACCAGCCCGGAGGAGAGATCCCTGCAGCCTGCAAAGTAAGTGTGCTACAACTACACACCAATAGACTTAACCCTTACTGCCCTGGGGATACAGTTCTTCCCACTGGAACTATACCATCTCCGCTGCCATTCCATCACCCCCGGAGGTTCTGCAGCAGCGGCGGCCCCATCGCTGGCTGCACCAAGTGGGTGGCGTCACCCGTGACAAATCCCCTTGTAAATATTCCCCATCTTATTGTGCGGGCCCAGGGACACGGTCCGGACCAAGCCACCCGTGACTTCCCCGGCACCGACCGGTCCGGTACCGAGTACCCCCGTCCCGTTTGGGCACCACACTAACATGTTATTGCCAGATTGGGGCCGGTCACCTCTTGCAACTTAGTTCCTCCAGCAACTACTTTGGGGTGGTTGCTGGAACAGGGTCCCACTGGCCAGGGTTCCGTGCTGACCTAACCACTAGTCTCACTCCTCCCCTGGCACTAGGCTCCCCTAAACTCCATTGTGCTAGGTGTTCCTCTTAGCTTCACTTCTCATTCCAACTTCTCTCACTAACTGTCTAACTCCTCCTTCTCTCTGCTTTTCTACTGTCTAACCCACCCCCTGTGTCTATTCCCTCCTCCTGCCAGGAGATGGGGCTCATGGTATGAGGTCACCTCCACCCCCTCTATCTCCTGTACAGGAATCATGATGGGTGTTGGATGCAGGCGTGTGTGTCTCAGGTTCATGTCCCCACCTTACCTGGGAGTGGGATACCACACCTATGACTTAGGTGCAGTACCTCTGAGGCAACCAGACTGCAGGGGCAACACATACTCCCCCTCCCGTTAAACACAGCACGTCCTCGGGCTGTAAAGACAGTACAAAGTATTAAGCAGATGACATTAAGAACATGCAATTATTTTTCATGATGATCATCAACATTAACCAAAACATCTTTGTTTTATGGGAGGCTCCTTTTCTTAAATGTTACTTTACTATATAACAGTATAACAATATAAAAGTACGGTCACTCTAGTTACTTCCTGTGGTGACACCGGTCCAGTGTGTCACCCCACAGGACTTTCAAATGCCGCTTGGTGGAAACCACCCCAATCCACCGTTACTTTGCCCTGTGCGTGGTTACAGGGCTCAAGGACCATAGCCTGACCAGGCTTTTCGGCCACGCCAATAGTTTATTTTTCGGTCAGGTCTAGTGCAGAAATTTGTAAGGTGCAGCAGCTTTGATTCTGCACCCTACTATGCTCGTCCAGAAACCAACAAAAGGCACCTCATGAGGTGCAACTATATACATGTGAAGTCCTGATTATATCATTGTCCAATAATCAAATTGTCCTTGGTCAGGGTAATTTACCATTACTTACACAAGGCCTGGCTGGCTAACTAAAATACTATCTACATTTTACTATTTAAAGTCCTAGTACCTAGCCAGGTTACTCACTATCTATGGCATGATAGCTATATACACAATTACTAACATTAATAAACGTTTTCCAGGTACTGTAACTATATACACATATACAGTTGTGGCCAAAAGTATTGACACCCCTGCAATTCTGTCAGATAATAGTCAATTTCTTCCTGAAAATGATTGCAATCACAAATTCTTAAGTATTATTATCTTCATTTAATTTGTCTTCAATGAAAAAACACAAAAGAGAATGAAGCAAAAAGCAAAACATTGATCATTTCACACAAAACTCCAAAAATGGGCCGGACAAAAGTATTGGCACCCTCAGCCTAATACTTGGTTGTACAACCTTTAGCCAAAATAATTGTGATCAACCGCTTCCGGTAACCATCAGTGAGTTTCTTACAATGCTCTGCTGGAATTTTAGACCATTCTTCTTTGGCAAACTGCTCCAGGTCCCTGATATTTGAAGGGTGCCTTCTCCAAACTGCCATTTTTAGATCTCTCCTCCACAGGTGTTCTATGGGATTCAGGTCTGGACTCATTGCTGGCCACCTTAGAAGTCTCCAGTGCTTTCTCTAAAACCATTTTCTAGTGCTTTTTTAAGTGTGTTTTGGGTCATTGTCCTGCTGGAAGACCCATGACCTCTGAGGGAGACCCAGCTTTCTCACACTGGGCCCTACATTATGCTGCAAAAATTTGTTGGTAGTCTTCAGACTTCATAATGTCATGCACACGGTCAAGCAGTCCAGTGCCAGAGGCAGCAAAGCAACCCCAAAACATCAGGGAACCTCCGCCATGTTTGACTGTAAGGACCGTGTTCTTTTCTTTGAATGCCTCTTTTTTTCTCCTGTAAACTCTATGTTGATGCCTTTGCCCAAAAAGAGAGAACATTCTTCCAAAACATTTTAGGCTTTCTCAGGTAAGTTTTGGCAAACTCCAGCCTGGCTTTTGTATGTCTCGGGGTAAGAAGTGGGGTCTTCCTGGGTCTCCTACCATACAGTCCCTATTCATTCAGACGTCGACGGATAGTACGGGTTGACACTGTTGTACCCTCGGACTGCAGGGCAGCTTGAACTTGTTTGGATGTTAGTCGAGGGTTTTTATCCACCATTCGCACAATCTTGCGTTGAAATCTCTCGTCAATTTTTCTTTTCTGTCCACATCTATGGAGGTTAGCCACAGTGCCATGGGCTTTAAACTTCTTGATGACACTGCGCACGGTAGACACAGGAACATTCAGGTCTTTGGAGATGGACTTGTAGCTCATGCTTCCTCACAATTTGGTTTCTCAAGTCCTCAGACAGTTCTTTGGTCTTCTTTCTTTTCTCCATGCTCAATGTGGTACACACAAGGACACAGGACAGAGGATGAGTCAACTTTAATCCATGTCAACTGGCTGAAAGTGTGATTTAGTTATTGCCAACACCTGTTAGGTGCCACAGGTAAGTTACAGGTGCTGTTAATTACACAAATTAGAGAAGCATCACATGATTTTTCCAACAGTGTCAATACTTTTGTCCACCCCCTTTTTTATGTTTGGTGTGGAATTATATCCAATTTGGCTTTAGGACAATTCTTTTTGTTTTTTTTCATTGAAGACAAATTAAATGAAGATAACAATACCAAAGAATTTGTGATTGCAATCATTTTCAGGAAGAAACTGAGTATTATCTGACAGAATTGCAGGGGTGTCAATACTTTTGGCCAACATTCAGGGCCGGTTTTAGGCAAAGTGGGCCCTGGACAAAAGTTTAAAGTGGGGCCCTAAATGCACAAATATTGCACCGTCACACTCAGACATTTGGGTTACATGTCCAAGCACCAAATTCAGACTGGTGAATGAGCGCGATCTATAATACTCAATACATTCAGCGCTTGTTTCCGGACTTTTTACACAGGATGATGAAGAATGATGGGTGCCGAGCAATCACCGGTAGAGCAATCTGTCCTCTACAGGATCATGTTATCGGCAGCACTTCTGCAGTTTTCAGCGGGCGACCTGCGGCCGAGAGCAATGATTTATGTTCCTCCATAAACATCCAATCACCCGATGATGAGCTGCATTTTGCTCATTTGTCGGGCGATTGCCAACCTGATACACTGAGCACACACACACACAGACACACACATCCATTCCCATCATTGTCTGTGTCATACAGCCCGGCTCCTCCAGGGAGAGTCACTGTTTCTAACCTCTTATCCTCTGACCAAGAGATTGTTATTATTATTTATTTATATAGCGCCATTATATTCCATGGCGCTTTACATGCTAAAAGGGGCAGATTAGGACAAGTAACATAGTAACAATACAAGTAACAATAAATGTTGACAATTCGGTCGTACAGATACAAGAGGGGAGAAATCCTGTCCACAAAGGCTCATAGTCTACGAGGGGCGGGTGGGGACACAGTGGGAGGGGGAAGTTCCAGTCGTGAGGCGGTGTGGTGTACCGGGTCTTATTGCAGGTGGTAGGCTTGGCGGAACAGTTGGGACTCAGACTTCTTTTGAAGGTTCCCAGGGTAGGAGAATGTCCAATGTGTTGGGGCAGAGAGTTCCAGAGTCTGGGTGAAGCACGGGAGAAGTCCTGTATGCGGTTGTGCGAAGAGGAGATGAGGGGGGAGTAGAGGGATTGTGAACACAGTGCTCCTTATATTGATTATACATTACCTACAAGTGTTTAACAAAATAGGGTTTACAAACTGGAGAGTCAGTAAGGAAAATGTTTCCATAGGATCATCTACTTATATGTCATCTTTAACAAAGATCTGCTATATTCTTCATATTATAAAAAAAAATACATTTGAATTAAGCCCCATCCTGGTGTCTTGTGTTGTTCTGGGGTCACTAGTGGAAATATTGATGTTCAAGGAGTTGTCCAGAATTCTATAAACATGACTGATTTCTTTCAAAAACAGCGCCCCCGCCCTGTCTACAGGTTGTGTGTGATATTGCACCTCAGCTTAATTTGAAGGGAATAGGCCTATTCTGTAATACCACATGTCACCTGTACACAGGGGTGGCGCTGTTTTTGAAATAATTTAGTAGAGTTTTATTAATCCTGGACATCCCCTTTAATGCCTTGTAAGTTCTGTTTAATGACTGGCTACAAATGTAGGAATTAAGGAGGTCCCCAAACTCTAATTACTCCCATCATGAACATGTGAAGATTGAAGCCTGTGGGGGGCGCTCCTGCTGCTATTATATGGTAATTACAAGGATTTTATTACTTTTACCACTGAGCGATTTTTCGTTTTTGTTTTTATTTTATTTTTCCTTCCACATAGCCGTAAGAGGGCTTATTTTTTTGCGGGATGAGTTGTACTGTTGAATGACATCATTCATTCTACCACAAAATGTACTGGAGAATGAGAAAAAAAATCCAAGTGCTTTGAAATTGCAAAAAAAAATTTACTTTATTCGCCATTTTCCAAGACCCATGATGTTTTAATTTTTGAGGATACAGGGCTATGTGAGGGCTTATTTTATGTGCCCTGAGCTGACATTTATACTGATATCATTTTGAGTCATACAACATTTTGATCGCCTTTTATTGCATTTTATTGTAACAACGTGGTGGCCCATAAAACATAATTCTGGCGTTTTCTTTTTTCCCGTTACACCATTTACCAATTGCATTTACTTACTTAATATATTAATAGCTTAGAGTCTTACGAACGCATATCAAATATGTGTACTTTTCATTTTTTTTACTGTTTTATTGCTATTTTCAGTTCAGCTCCTTTGGGGGCCCCTGAGAGAGTGGGGGCCGTGGGCAATTGCCCAGTCTGCCACCCCCTAACGCCGGCCCTGCCAACACTGTATATGTCTTCCATCTTGGTAGTAGATACAGTTGTGTTCAAAAGTTTTAAAAAGATTTAAAAAGAGAAAACACAGTAGTATGAAAATAAATGGCTTCCCCCAACCACTAATCATGAGTGGAAAAAACGTTTTTGTGTTATCATTCATATTCTCTGAAAAAAGGCCAAGAAAGCAAAAAATCTGCAGGGGTATGTAAACTTTTGAGATCAACTGTATGTCCGTCATCCTGTAAGTATATATGTCCATCATCCTGGTATTATATATATCCCCCATCCTGCTATTGTATGTCCCCCATCCTGGTATTATATATGTCCCCCGTTCTAGTAGTATATATGCCTCCCATCCTGCCATTATATATGTCCCCATCCTGGTAGTATATATGTTCCCCTTCCAGTAGTATATATGTCCCCATCCTGCTATACTACCAGGATGGAGAGAATATATATGTCCCCCGATCCTCCTGTAGTATATATGTCCCCCATTCTGCTTTAGTATATATGTCCCCCATCCTGGTAGTATATATGTCTCTATCCTTTTATAATATATGTCCCCCTTCCTGATACATGTAATCTCCCATCGCGCCGCAGACAGAAAAAAATAAACAATTATACTCACCCTCCTTCCCTCATCTCCCCTGGGCCCGTGTCCTCCTCAGATGCTGTCCCCATGGCATCTGTGCTCCTTCTTATTGCCTGCACCAGGTGAGGTGATAGGCCAGTCTAATGTGTTTTTTTTAATGTGAGATGTGTTTTCAAGGCTCGCTTAATACTATTGGTATTGGGAATTAATTGAATTGTTTTTGCTAATCCGTTTCAGAGAATTGGTGCAGCTCGTTAGAAGTTTTGGAGACGGGAGTGGGAGGTTCTCATTGTAGCTAATGTCAGTCTTATGTCACTTGCGGAATGGAGGGCACGTGTAGGGCGATAGACAGAGATGAGGGAGGAGATTTAGGGCGGTGCAGAACTGTGCAGGGCTTTGTGGATGAGAGTTATAATTTTATATTGTACTCTATAGCGGATTGGCAACTAGTGCAATAACTGGCACAGGATAGAGGCATCAGTGAAGCGGTTGGAGAGGAATATGATCCTGGCTGCTGCATTCAGCATGGATTTGAGAGGAGAATGTTTAGTAAAAGGGAAACAAATTAGTAGAGAATTGCAGTAATCCAGGCTAGAATGAATAAGGGCAAAATTAAAGTTTTGCAGAGTCAACAGTAAGAAAAGGTCAAATTGTAGAGATGTTTTTGAGGTGCAGGTGACATGACCGAGCGAGTAACCGGATGTTGGAAGAGCAGGAGAGATCCGTGTCCAATATAACCCAAAGACAGCGGGTGTGCTGCTGAATAGTAATTGTAGAACCACATACAGAAATGGCAATATTAAGGTTTCGAAAGGTTAGTGATGAGGCCAGGGCTATGGGGTACTCGGACACCGGGGCTGATGGCTTTGTGGGGACTCACGGGTGGTTTGGATCCCAGTTCCGTGCCCTGGTGATCATTTGAAGTAGATGTTGATGATGGGGGAGAAGGGGTTATTGACAGGTGATCGTGACATCACCTGTAGTTGCCGGTAATATAATACTGGCCCTGCCAGTCGGCCGCTGAGGTGGTGGTGGAGGCAGCGGAGTGTAGGACAGCTCCCTACAGGTGGAGCTATTACCTCAGGGCAGCGGTGATAGAAATGTGGATGAGGGGAGTTGTAGTAGGTGTTGGTGCTGCAGTTCTTACCCCTCTGCTGAGCTACTGATGATGCTGAGCCCTCCGGGCACCACAATAAGGATTACTGAAACCAATTCAACTTTACTCCACTTTAATGAGTACCGGCAGGTGGTGATGGTATACGGTACAGTCCGGTTTACCAGGGGTCGGTCATCAGTTCCAGGTTCCCTGTCATGGAGTCTCTAGATGTCCTTCTTTCTATGGCTTTCTGGGTTAAAACTTGTCCTTCTTACTCTCCACCCTCGCAGAGCTCTCCTGCCAGTCCCCTGATCTCCCATGGTGGGGCACGGTTATCCTTTCCCGGAATTAACGGGGTTGCTCAATTCCCGTCACCGGTATTCGGGCCGTTCGGGTCTTGGATCTAGTATGGTCCTGAGGGCGAGGTACCTTGTGGAGCGTATGGCAACCCGGTTATCTTGGGCCCGCAGCTTGTCGATCTATAGTCAGGGATAAACACCTGACTACTTCGGCTACCCGCACTGCCGATGCTTCCCCAACGTGACCAGCCGGCTCCAACCAGTCCTGGTCCGTTGCTTTCTGTCCTGGGCCCCCACTTAGAGATGGGGCTCCCTCCTGTCAGCTGGGCTGTCAGGCCAGACCTATCTGCCTGCCTTCCCAGCACCGTCTGACTAACTGTTACTTTCCCTCCCACTACTCTATCCTAGGCTCCACCCCCACCCCTTTGGGACCTACAAAATTACCGCCCCCCCCTATTCTAAGTGGTGTGGTCCTAGGTGGGTGTAAAAACAGACTCATAAGGTGAACCTTGAACTGATGACTTTACAGGGTTAACACATTATTATTAATGTTTAATACTATCCTGTGGCGCCTAGTCACAGGGGCGCCACATTAGGAGAGGAAGGAAGCATGAAAAGTTCAGTTTTTGACAGATTCAATTTAAGGTAGAGAGAAGATGTGATGTTAGAGACAGCAGACAGTTTAGGGTCACACTTGCAATATTCTAAGTTCCCTGCGTTGTTTGCAGAAAACTTAGAATATTTTTCTCACTACGCAGCCTTCATGCAGGCTGCACAGTGGTGAACGCCGCCCCTAGCAATCCGCTGTGTTCCCTGGATACCACCTACACAGCGGGCTGCGGGGAATGTGATTTGCACCACGCACAGGGGAACACAGCATGCTGCGTTCCCCTGTGCGTGGTGCAAATCGCACTCCCCGCAGCCCGCAGTGTGCCTGGAATCCAGGGAACACAGCGGATTGCTAGGGACCACGTTCACAGCTATGCAGCCTGCGTGAAGGCTTGTGTAGTGAGAAAAACATTCTAAGTTTTCTGCAAACAACGCAGGGAACTTAGAATATTGCAAGTGTGACCCTAGCCTAACACGTAAAGGTGGGCCTTATAAACATTCTGTTTAAATTGTTAGGCAGAAGGACTCCTATAAATCCAACAAAATAACTCCTATTGCTGCCAATACACCCTGGAAGACACATAAAGGAGGGAATCAGAATCTTTTTTTAATGACTTTAAAAAGATTGTTACTTTTACCCTGGTAAAGCCTATGCATTCAGTGCAAGGCCTAGCAAGAATTCCAAGGAGGATTGCAAAATATACAGCAAGCGACAGAGAGAAGGGACAATGACTACATTTTGGGACAATTTTAAAAAGATTCTTAATCTTAACCTGAAAGCGTTTATGCACTCAGTACAAGGCCTAGCTAAAATTCCCAGGAGGGTTTGCAATGCATGCAGCAAGAAACATAGAGGAGGTACTCTGACTACATTTTGAGACAATTTTAATTAGATTCAGACTTCTACCCTGATAAAGCTTATGCATTCATTGCAAGGCGTAAAAAAGAATTCCAAGGAAAAAATGCAATACATGAAGCAAGAAATGTAAAGGAAGTACTCTGATCATATTTCGGGACAATTTGTAAAAGATTCTGACTACTACCCTGGTAAAGCCTATAAACTCATAGATAGACCTAGCCTAAATTGAAGGGAGGGATGCAAAACCCGCATCCAGAGACATAGAGTATTGACTCCGACTACACTTTGGGACAATTTTAAAAACATTCTGACTCCTACCCTAATAAAGCCTATGCGCTAAATTCAAGACCTAGCAAGAATTTCAAGGAGGGATTGATTTCAGCAACATATTACTATAACAGAAAACATGTTGATGCAAAAAATATATCCAATGTACCATAACAATATGTCTCAAAATAAAGATATAACAGTAATTTATATTAGGTACTAGGATATACAATGTATTGGGCTATTTCGTCGCTATCTGACATGAAATCAGAATAGACCTTTCCTGTTTTATGTCAATTAGGATTACCATAATCTACTTACATAATTGCGAAGTCCTGTCTGTCATTCACTTCCGTCCCAATGTTCTCCTATCACGCATCGGCAGCAGCCATATTTGCACACCCTTTGGTGTCTGCAAAAAGTAATGGCAATTGCATGCTGAGTGTTCATTGGCCAGAGGTGAAATACACACACACATACACCTATACACACATGCATACACATACACATCTACTTCCATAAACCTCTTGTCCCATCCGTCATCAACTTCTGATCTGATGTCCACCAATCACGCGCCAGCAGCAGCCATATTTGCATACACAAGTGATGGCTTTGTAAATATGCAGCCCACTAGTGGTACTGGCACATTATGCAGTACTGCAAGAGGTGCTACAGCTGCTACAGCTACCCAAAAACACCGCAACCAGAACTGATGCAAGGAACCCCCCGCAACCACCACTGCTGACACTGATAATCTCTGCCTGAGTAAGTGCGCATACGCAATTACTCAGGCAGCTGCCATCTTTGTATACTCAAGTGCCAAAGATGGTGGCTGCATGACTAAAAGGGTATGTGCGAACATTGGGCACCCATCTAGTTATTAATATTTGACAAATGCCAGAATGAGAGAGAATGGTTTAATGTATTTTTATTACTTTCTGCAAAGTCACAATTTTACATACATTAAGATTACTATGGCTTTAAACAATTTGGGTAAAGCCAATATGATGTTATGTGCTTGGAAGCTTCTGATAAGTTTATTTGCAACATTTGAGTTAATTAGAGACACACCTGTGGATGTATTTTAATGCCACACCTGAAATACATTGCTTCTTTGTGTAGCATCATGGAAAAGTCTAAAGGAATCAGCCAAGATATCGGGAAGAGAATTGCACAAGTCTAATTCATTCTTGGGTGCAATTTACAAAAACCTGAATTTGCCTCGTTCAACTGTACAAACAATTCTATGCAAGTACAAACAAGATGGGAATGTCCAGCCATCATAACGCTCAGGAAAGAGACGGGTTCTGTGTCCCAGACATGAACGTGCTTTGGTCCGCAATGTGCATATCAACCCAAAAATTGTAAAATTGTGTCATTATCCATAGTGAAATGAGTACTGTACCAACATGAGCTGAAAGGCCACTCTGCCACGAAGAAGCCCTTACTCTAGAAGAAACAAAAAAAAGCCAGATTTTTGCAAATGCACACAGAAACAATGACCTACATGTTTGTAGACATGTCCTACCTAAAATTAAACTGTTCGGCCATAATGACCATTGTTACATTTGGAGGAAAAAGGGAGAAACTTGGAAGACTTAGAACGCCATCCCAACTGTGATACATGAGGGTGGTAGTATCATGATGTGGAGTTGTTTTGCTGCAGGAGGGACTGGCGCACTTCACAAAATAGATGGGATCATGAGGAAAGAAGATTATGCAGTAATACTGAAGCAAAATCTTAAAACATCAACCAGGAAGTTAAAGTTTGGCTGGAAATTGGTCTTCCAAGCGGACAATGACCCAAAGCACGCTGCCAAGCTGGTTACAAAACAGATTAAGGATAACAAGTCAATGGCCTGATTCACACACTGATTTTTTGATGCGTATTTTTAAGCACAAGCTCATTACAAACCAGGAGTGGGTGATTAAACATATAATGGGAGCACTTGCTTCTACTAGACCTTTCCTCTAAGTGTGCCACTCCCGGTTTTGATTGTTCCACTCCTGGCTTTTTTTTGAGCTTGTGCGTAAAAATACGCAGCAAAAAAAGCAGTGTGTGAATGGGGCCAATGTTTTGGAGTGGTCATCACAAAGCCGTGACCTCAATCCTATTGAAAATTTATGGGCAAAGCTAAAAAGGAAGGTGTGAACAAGGCAACCTGCAAACATGATTCAGTTACACCAGTTCTGTCAGGAGGAATGGGCCCAAATTCGCACCAAGGAGTGCGAGAAGCTTGTAGAAGGATATCCAAAATGCTTGACCCAAGTGATACTGTTTAAGGGCAATGGTACCAAATACTATTGAAATGTATGTAAACTTGTGACTTTGCAGAAAGTCATAAAAATACCTTAAAGACAAAAGGAGAGAAAGGGGGCGCCTTAGTCTCTGTTAACTTATGATTCTATGCCTACTAACCTCCTAGTGTTGTGCGGTCCATGCACAACACTGGTGTAAGTGTGAGCGATTATGGGGGTCTCCCCCTTAAGCCAGGCTGTTTCCTCGTATTACACAGGCTCCGCCTCCTCACGTCCCATGTGACCGGGCGCGCTGCCGTCAGACAGGTCCTATGTCTCCAGTGTTAAGCCGTAGCCACGGTGATACAGGTCCTTGCGTCTAAGAACGAGCAGCTCCTGCCGTGCCCTCAGGGAGAGAGAAATACCAGTAAAACAAATAGCACGATCTCCTGCTGGGCGCTCAGAACAGGGCATGGAATCCTGATCAGGTGAAAAGTTCTTTATTAAGAAAAACCTCCGTCACCACGGATACCTTAAAAATACCTTAAAACATTCTCTCTCATTATTCTAAAATATTTGTATCACTAGTCATCATTTTAGGATCGTCATCCCTTTTTCACAATACTGTGACATAGTTTTCCCTTGTCATATTTTTTGTAATTGGTGCCCTAGCGTTGGTATATATTTATTACTATCTAAATGCCTGTTGTGTGGTGGTGTATTTACATTATTTATTTTTGTTATTTTGTGCTGATTTGTTTTGTACCTTACTCTATACATCTAAATACATTTATATTTAATTATTTATATTAACATTTTGTGTCGGTTTCCTTTCCTGTGTTAATTCAGCAAGAGATGTAGAGGAGGGACTATGACTACATTTTGGGAGAATTTTAAAAAAGATTCTTAATCCTAATCTGGAAGAGTTTATGCACTCAGTGCAAAACCTAGCTAAAATTCCCAGGAGGGATTGCAATGCACGCAGCCAAAAACTTAGAGGTGGGACTATGACTAAATTTTAGGCAATTTTAAAAACATTCTGACTCCTTCCCTGGTAAAGCCTATGCACTCAGTGCAATGGCTGCCAAAAATTAGAAGGAGACACTCCAATGCACTCTGGAAGAGACATAGAGGAGGGTCTTAGAATACGTTTTTGGCCCATTTTGAAGGAGTGGAACTCCTAGACTGGTAAAGCGTATGCACTATGTGCAAGGGCGGCCAAAAATTAGAAGGAGGCTCTCTAATACACTGTAGAAGAGATATAGAGGAGGGCTTAAAACATTTTTGCCCCATCTAGAAGGAGTGTGACTCCTAGACTGCTAAAACCCATATTCTATGTGCAAGGACTGCCAAAAATTAGGTGGCACTCCAATACATGATGGAAGAAACACTTCTTATACATATTGAAGGGCCACAGAAAATATTTTTTTTTACCATTTGAAGAAGTGGGATTCCCTGACTGATAAAACCAATGCGCTATGTGAAAGAGATGCCAAAAGGTGGAATAAGACACTCCAGTACACCCTGAAAGATTCATAGGAGAGGGCCACAGAAAACATTTGCTTACCATTTGGAAGGAATGGGACTTATAGACTGGTAAAGCCGACGCACTAAATACAAGGCTTGAAAAACATTTAACCCTGTGATATATCTACTATATAATTGTCTAAGGGATTTTTGTGTGTGTCTGTAACCAAAATCGCACGCCACACAGAGGTAGCTCAGACTATGCAAATAGGCGCGAGAATTCAAAGTTCGAATTTCGCGCCTATTTGCAGCCAGGCGAGAGCCCCGCACGGCGCTCATCTCCCGGCAGCTCTTCTCCCTGCCCAGCCATGACATAAGCAAAGGAAGTGAAAGTGAAGGAAAAGAAGATGGCCGCCGGAGGAGTCGGACGTTCCTGAGCTGCCCCTTATCAAAGCCCACCGAGTGCTAGGACCCCATCCGCTGCCTCTCTGAACCGTCATTCCCATCTGTGCACATGCGGGCCTGGGGGCAAACACACCCGGGAAGTGGACCTTCCCTGCTGCCAGGAGGGAGCCATCTGAGGACCACTCAGGGAGCCAGGGACCCAGCTTACCTCCCCCACAACCGGGACTGGAGCGGGGAGTAATACTGCAGGGACGCCCATCTGCCCCTCTGCTCGAAGGGGGACACCGCCGAGGCTGAAGGAGACATCACCGCTGCGTGCCCAGAGCTCCCCTGGGGACCCAGAGAGTCAGGAGCGCAGGTCCTTCCCTTAACTACTCTGGAGGAGCAACCGCAGCCTGAGGCTGAGCAGGCAGGGGCGCGGGCTGCACCGAGTGACAGAGCCCTGCTGGGGGAAGGAGAAACACAGCAGAGGCTGCACAGCGTTAACCCCCTCAGCCTGCCCTCCACTGTTAACCCCCTCAGCCTGCCCTCCACTGTTAACCCCCTCAGCCTGCCTCCACTGTTAACCCCCTCAGCCTGCCCTCCACTGTTAACCCCCTCAGCCTGCCCTCCACTGTTAACCCCCTCAGCCTGCCCTCCACTGTTAACCCCCTCCGCCTGCCCTCCACTGTTAACCCCCTCCGCCTGCCCTCCACTGTTAACCCCCTCCGCTTGCCCTCCACTGTTAACCCCCTCCACCTGCCCTCCACTGTTAACCCCCTCCGCCTGCCCTCCACTGTTAACCCCTCCGCCTGCCCTCCACTGTTAACCCCCTCCGCCTGCCCTCCACTGTTAACCCCCTCCGCTTGCCCTCCACTGTTAACCCCCTCCGCTTGCCCTCCACTGTTAACCCCCTCCGCTTGCCCTCCACTGTTAACCCCCTCCGCCTGCCCTCCACTGTTAACCCCCTCCGCCTCCATATACAGTGCTAACCACTGAGCCTCCATATACAGTGCTAACGACTGAGCCACTGTACAGTGCTAACCACTCATCCTCCATAGTGCTCACCACTGAGCTTCCATACTGTGCTAACCACTTAGCCACCATACTGTGCTACAGTGCTAACCTCTGAGTCACCGTATACAGTGCTAACCTCTGAGCCACCGTATACAGTGCTAACCTCTGAGCCACCGTATACAGTGCTAACCTCTGAGCCACCGTATACAGTGCTAACCACTGAGCCACCGTATACAGTGCTAACCACTGAGCCACCGTATACAGTGCTAACCACTGAGCCACCGTATACAGTGCTAACCACTGAGCCACCGTATACAGTGCTAACCACTGAGCCACCGTATACAGTGCTAACCACTGAGCCACCGTATACAGTGCTAACCACTGAGCCACCGTATACAGTGCTAACCACTGAGAAACCGTATACAGTGCTAACCACTGAGCCACCGTACTGTGCTAAACACTGAGCCACCGTATACAATGCTAACCACTGTGCCACCGTACTGTGCCAACACTGAGCCACATTACAGTGCTAAACACTAAGCCACTGCACAGTGCTAACCACTCAGCTACCATACTGTGCTAACCACTGAGCCACCCTACAGTGCAAAACACTAAGCCATCATATACTGCCCTAACCACTGAGCCACCATATACTGTGCTAACCACTGAGCCACCACGCAGTGCCATCCACTGAGCCACCATAGAGCACAGACTATGCAAATAGGCGCGAGAATTCAAAGTTCGAATTTCGCGCCTATTTGCAGCCACGGATACACGGTGGCCACAGCGGCAGCTCTCATTACAGCCCCCCCCCTGCTCCTCCTGCCCCCGTTCCCCGTGGCACCCCCGCTCTTCCTGCTCCCCTCCGCTCCTCCTGCCTCTCCAGCCCCCCTCCGCTCCTCACGGCACCCGCCCCGCGGGCTCCCTCTGCCCCCTCTCCCCGCGGCCCCCCTGCTCCTCCTGCCCCCCCCGTTCTTCATGCGCCCCTCCTGACCTGCTCGCTCCACCCTGCCCCCGCCACCATCCTGCCCTCCCCCCATCCTGCCCCCCCCCCCCGCCACCATCCTGCTCCTCTGGCTTCATCCTGCTCCTCCAGCTCCATCCTGCCCCGCCGGCTCCATCCTGTCCTGCTCGCTCCATCCTGCCCCACTCTCTCCATCCTGCCCCGCTCGCTCCATCGTACCCTGCTTGCTCCATTCTGCCCCGCTCGCCACCATCCTGCCCCGCTCACTACCATCCTGCCACCATCCTGCTCCTCTGGCTCCATCCTGCCCCCCGCCACCATCCTGCCCCGCTCCCACCATCCTGCCCCCCCTGCCACCATCCTGCCCCC
The DNA here is from genome assembly GCA_033576535.1 of Allobates femoralis. NCBI lineage: Eukaryota > Metazoa > Chordata > Amphibia > Anura > Aromobatidae > Allobates > Allobates femoralis. Next base: position 247,736,074 of record JARQOC010000005.1, read on the forward strand.
CCTGCCACCATCCTGCCCCGCTCGCTCCATCCTGCCCCACTCGCTCCATCCTGCCCCGATCGCCACCATCCTGCCCTCTCCCCATCCTGCTCCCCCCGCCACCATCCTGTTCCTCCGGCTTCATCCTGCTTCTCCGGCTCCATCTTGCCCCGCTCACTCCATCCTGCCCCGCTGGCTCCATGCTGCCTCGCTCGCTCCATCCATCCTGCCCTGCTCCCACCATCCTGCCCCCCCTGCCACCATCCTGCTCCTCTGGCTCCATGCTGCCTCGCTCGCTCCATCCTGTCCCCCGGCCACCATCCTGTCTCGCTCGCTCCATCCTGCCCCGCTCCCACCATCATGCCCCCCTCTCTGCCACCATCCTGCTCCTCCGGCTCCATCCTGCCCCGCTCGCTCCATCCTGCCCTGCTCGCTCCATCCTGCCCCCCGCCACCATCCTGCCCCCCCGCCACCATCCTGCTCCTCCGGCTCCATCCTGCTCCTCCGGCTCCATCCTGCCCAGCTCGCTCCATCCTGCCCCGCTCGCTCCATTCTTCCCCGCTCACCACCATCCTTCCCCGCTCGCCACCATCCTGCCCCCCCTGCCACCATCCTGCCCCCCCTGCCACCATCCTGCCCCGCTCGCTCCATCCTGCCCCACTCGCTCCATCCTGCCCCGATCGCCACCATCCTGCCCTCTCCCCATCCTGCTCCCCCCGCCACCATCCTGTTCCTCCGGCTTCATCCTGCTTCTCCGGCTCCATCTTGCCCCGCTCACTCCATCCTGCCCCGCTGGCTCCATGCTGCCTCGCTCGCTCCATCCATCCTGCCCTGCTCCCACCATCCTGCCCCCCCTGCCACCATCCTGCTCCTCTGGCTCCATGCTGCCTCGCTCGCTCCATCCTGTCCCCCGGCCACCATCCTGTCTCGCTCGCTCCATCCTGCCCCGCTCCCACCATCATGCCCCCCTCTCTGCCACCATCCTGCTCCTCCGGCTCCATCCTGCCCCGCTCGCTCCATCCTGCCCTGCTCGCTCCATCCTGCCCCCCGCCACCATCCTGCCCCCCCGCCACCATCCTGCTCCTCCGGCTCCATCCTGCTCCTCCGGCTCCATCCTGCCCAGCTCGCTCCATCCTGCCCCGCTCGCTCCATTCTTCCCCGCTCACCACCATCCTTCCCCGCTCGCCACCATCCTGCTCCTCCGGCTCCATCCTGCCCTGCCAGCTCCATCCTGCCCCGCCGGCTCCATCCTGCCCCACCGCCACCATCCTGCCCCCCCCGCCACCATCCTGCCTTGCTCTCTCCATCCTGCCCCGCTCCAACCATCCTGCCCCCCCCACCACCATCCTGCTCCTCCGGCTCCATCCTGCCCCACTCGCTCCATCCTGCCCCGCTCGCAACCATCCTGCCCCGCTCGCAACCATTCTGCCACCATCCTTCTCCTCTGGCTCCATCCTGCTCCTCCGGCTCCATCCTGCCCCGCCAGCTCCATCCTGACCCGCCACCATCCTGCCTTGCTCGCTCCAACCTGCCCCGCTCCCACCATCCTGCCCCCCGCTGCTCCTCCGGCTCCATCCTGCCCGCTCGCTCTATCCTACCCCGCTCGCCACCATCCTGCCCCGCTCGCCACCATTCTGCACCTCCGGCTCCATCCTGCCCCGCTCGCCACCATCCTATTCCCCCCCCGCCACCATCCTGCTCCTCCGGCTCCATCCTGCTCCTCCAGCTCCATCCTGCTCCTCTCCCACCATCCTGCCCCGCCGCCACCACCCTGCCCTGCTCGCTCCATCCTGCCCCGCTTGCTCCATCCTGCCCCCCCAGCCACCATCTAGTCTACTATATAATTGTCTAATTCTGTCTCTGTAAAGGAAATCCCGCGTCGCTGATTGGTCACCATGTCTTAAAGGGGTGCTCCCCAGCCATGTCTTAAAGGGGCGCTCCCCAACCATGTCTTAAAGGGACGCTCCCCAACCACGTCTTAAAGGGGCGCTTCCCAACCACGTCTTAAAGGGGCGCTCCCCAACCACATCTTAAAGGGGCGCTCCCCAACCACGTCTTAAAGGGGTGGTCCCCAACCACGTCTTAAAGGGATGGTCGCTAACCACGTCTTAAAGGGGCGGTCCCCAAGCACATCTTAAAGGGCCGCCTATGACCAATCCGCGATATTGGAGCTGGAATTAAAAGGAAAATTTATATATTTTACTCGGAAAATCCTGTGTATTCATTGCATTACTTTTAAATCTTCATAAATAAAACTACTTACATATTCTAGAATACCCGATGCGTTAGAATCGGGCCATCATCTAATCTATTATATAATTGCCGTAGCTGACTTCCGTCTGACCGGCGCTACTTCCTGTGGCTTTATTAGAGTAGCTCGGAACTTTCTCCAGGACTCTGTCCGGAGCCGCGAACAGCCACCACCACCACCACCGCCACCGCCACCGCCACCGCCGCCACTCTGTCCCAAAGTCAGCTGTGACCGCCTGGCCCTTGGACACTGGCTGCCATGCACACATCAGGTGCACTAGCATGGAGCTGGTAGTCTCCCATCACTTACCCACTGAGGACGGATCACTTCCAGCACCTCTTCACATGGCAGTGCTCTGAACTTCTGAATCGTCCTCTCCTCACTCAGACACCTGGCCGGTTCCTATCCAGCCTGCTCACTCCCAGCTGCAACCCAGTGAGTCAATCAGCACATCTTCACTCACACACAGACCTGAGATGTGATTAACCCCCTGTGCACCATTCAGGTTTAGCCCAGCAAAGCACTCATCCCCACAGGTTCAGCCGCTCATTAGGCTCATGAATGTATCGGATCTTCAGCACTCACACTCAGCTGTTTTACTCAGCTCATGAAAACCCTTCAGCTGTTAAACCCCTGTACATCGGACAGGTTTCACACACCACACACAATCAGGAAAACCGGCCCATGTGAACACAGACCTGCATTGATAACCCGTGTGATGCACTCGGCCAGGGGCCACATCAACACACCTCACTTTCTCCGCACAGCAAAGCACTCATCCCCACAGGTTCAGCCGCTCATTAGGCTCATGAATGTATCGGATCTTCAGCACTCACACTCAGCTGTTTTACTCAGCTCATGAAAACCCTTCAGCTGTTAACCCCCTGTACATCGGACAGGTTTCACACACCACACACAATCAGGAAAACCGGCCCATGTGAACACAGACCTGCATTGATAACCCGTGTGATGCACCCGGCCAGGGGCCACATCACCACACCTCACTTTCTCCGCACAGCAAAGCACTCATCCCCACAGGTTCAGCCGCTCATTAGGCCCATGAATGTATCGGATCTTCAGCACTCACACTCAGCTTTTTTACTCAGCTCATGAAAACCCTTCAGCTGTTAACCCCCTGTACATCGGACAGGTTTCACACACCACACACAATCAGGAAAACCGGCCCATGTGAACACAGACCTGCATTGATAACCCGTGTGATGCACTCGGCCAGGGGCCACATCACCACACCTCACTTTCTCCGCACAGCAAAGCACTCATCCCCACAGGTTCAGCTGCTCATTAGGCTCATGAATGTATCGGATCTTCAGCACTCACACTCAGCTTTTTTACTCAGCTCATGAAAACCCTTCAGCTGTTAACCCCCTGTACATCGGACAGGTTTCACACACCACACACAATCAGGAAAACCGGCCCATGTGAACACAGACCTGCATTGATAACCCGTGTGATGCACCCCGCCAGGGGCCACATCACCACACCTCACTTTCTCCGCACAGCAAAGCACTCATCCCCACAGGTTCAGCCGCTCATTAGGCTCATGAATGTATCGGATCTTCAGCACTCATAATCAGCTGTTTTACTCAGCTCATGAAAACCCTTCAGCTGTTAACCCCCTGTACATCGGACAGGTTTCACACACCACACACAATCAGGAAAACCGGCCCATGTGAACACAGACCTGCATTGATAACCCGTGTGATGCACCCGCCCAGGGGCCACATCACCACACCTCACTTTCTCCGCACTTCACTCACTTTCTCTGCACACATACACACACACACACACATACTCCGCTATACTTACCACCGGCCCTGCATCACCGACATGTCGCCGCCCCCGAACTACTCGATCAAATATAGCGTCCAATAAGTCTCGCCAAACTTGCCGGACCCCATATTGGATCCAGTCGTCTGCGGGCGCCGACATGTCAACTCAGGATCCAGCCGGCAGGGAAGACGTAGGGTCGGTGCTAGCTATAGCGAAGTGTGTGTGTGTGTGTGTGTGTATGTATGTATGTGTGTGCTGACCACTCTGCCCACAGCGCTGCACTCAGCACTCTGCCCACGCCACTGTGCTCACCAATCTCACCACACTCACTGCTAACCACTGAGCCACCGCACTCACTGCTAACCACTGAGCCACCCCACTCACTGCTAACCACTGAGCCACCTGTATACACACAATTCATTTCACCCCACTGCCCTAACTATTAGTAAATATACTATATATGGATTCTAGACTACCCGATTCTTTCGAATCGGCCAGCCATCTATATATATATATGTGATTATATAGGAATTATCAGTATTATGTATGTGGTTATGTATACATTAGTGAGTCGCGCCTATTCTGCAAGGACTCACAACGGCCGCTTGGCGGCCATTGCGAGTGAGGCTTTGCGAATCAGTGGCGCCGGCAATGCTTCACAGGTCGCGTGGGCGCTACGCCCACGCCCACAACGACGGAAACAGTGCCGAAACTTACGGAAGTGCGTTAGGGAAATTATATATTACATACTGATAATCTATTATATAATTGCTGTAGCGACTTCCCTCGCACACGCCACTACCTCCATGGCTTTGTTCGTGGACGCGCATCGCCCACGCGACTCACTCGCAATGCCCGCAAAGGGGGCGTTGGGAGTCGTTGCAGCAGCCCGAGCAATGCCCTATACACAGATTCTAGAATCCCGATGCAATCGCATCGGGCTCACAGCTAGTATCTATATATGTATGTAAGAGAATACAGTGGAAGCTTGGATTATGAGCATAATTCGTTTTGGGAATGTACTTGTAATCCAAATCATTTTTATATCAAAACAAATTTTCCCCTAAGAAGTAATTGAATTTGTTCCATAACCCAAAAATATCTACTGTAGTCATATAAAATTACAGTTACGCAATTAATTGCAGTTCTATGGTGTATACAGTATACATATGTACAGATAGACAATCAGTTACAGTACCTAAAGTTGGTTTAGTAGCAATGTCACACATGTACAGCATAGTATGGAGGCTCCATGTTAAGGCTGGCTTCAGACTTGCGGACCCTCCGCAGCGTCCTGCGGAGGGGATCCGCAAGCTGACCGCAGCCCCTATGTTTATAATGAGAACGCACGGTGCTGCGCAGGTCTGCGCATGACCGTGTGCTCCCATTCACTGCAATATGTGATTTGTACGCAGGCGGATGCCCGCTCACAAATCACACACAATCACACACTCTCGACCGCACCAGGAACGCGACCATGTCGCGTTCCCGGTGCGGACAAGAGTGTGTGATTTGTGCGCAAGTATCCGCCTGCGTACAAATCACATATTGCAGTCTGAAGCCAGCCTAAGAGAGCGGTGAACATGCAAAGGCCAAAACCCAGAAGTGAGGAAAAGACCTCGATTGAAGGCTTATGTGCTTGCGCTAGAACTGTTGAGTATTACTAGTACTGTACTGTATCTGTGTAGGGTGGGAGGTACAGTACTGTAGAGGGGTGGGGAGGGTTCGTATTTTGCTCTTATTCCAAATCTTGCTCTTATACAAAGAAATTAAAAATGTTAGCTTGTCTTGCAAAACACTCTCAAACCAAGTTACTTGTAATCCAAGGTACCACTGTATTTGAGGAATGCCTCTAAATATTATGTATTATGGCATCATACACACCTTGAAGAAATTAAAAGCGAGGGTTCCATTATAACTCTGCTGATATGGTGCAGGAAGTGATGGAGGACACAAAACAGAAAAAAAGAAGAACTGTGTAACCTTTTTTGGATGGGAAGGGGTGTATGGAAATATTCCAGAAAAAAAAAGGGACATTAGAATTGCCTTTATGTTCGGCTGCTGTCATTTGGTGGGCCTTAGAAGTTTGGCCTCATTCATGCTTTGTTCATTTTCATAAGAGTAAGCCTGTCAGCATTTTCAGGTGACAGGCGGATGTGCCTATCAGTTATTGTGCTGCAATAAAAACCCCCTCAGACAATATGCTGATGACAAGGCAAGGCAAGCACCTCCAAGGTATAGAGGGACAATTTATGCCACGTGTCCAGCTTGGATACCTAATAGTTATGCGGCACAGAGGAATCACAGACAGTGGTACAGTCGACTAGGTAATTCTTCACCATCTTCATAAACTCTTTCCTCCTTGCCAGAGTACCCCACTCATTAGAGCCTGGGTTGGTGAATAAAGAGTGTAATGAAATTGTCCCAGACCTTTGATAGTGTTCACCTGCCACTTTGGGTCCTGCTATGTGTCTCCCTCTTCTATACTCCTTGGTTGCCAAAGAACTCTGCCCTCTTCTTCCAGTGTTAGCAGATGGGATTTTTTGACCAATTCTTCAACTATGGTCTTCTAGTATTGCACCATTTTAGTAGCCCTTTCCACCACAGGAAAGAGAGATGGAAAGTTCTCCTTGTAACATGGACTGAGAAGGGTGCACAACTAGTAATTGGTGTTGGCCAAAATGTGTAAAACGCAAAGCTCACAGGAAAGGGAGTGGGACAGAAAGTCAGCCATGTGTGCCAGATCCTCAACAGGCAAGACTTCCCTGTCCCCACCAGATACACAACTCTCGATATTTTCCTCGTCCTCCCACCTCTCCTTCTTCTGCTCCTCCTATTCACGACATCTACGCCAAAGAGACAGGATTAAGCTGGTGTTGGTAGTTCTGTAGCACTGGCAGCCATCTCCTGTTCCTCCTTCTCCTCAATATCACACAATCTGCACTAAGTAGATGAGATGAGGCTGGGCTGGATAGTATCGCTTTGTGTACTTTGTTGCTCCATCTCCACCTAGTCCACACACAAATCTTCCTCTTTAATTGTGAGCAGCGAGTGCTTCATTAGACAAAGATGTGGGATGTTTATGCTGATTATGGCATAATTACCACTAACTATCTTGATGGATTCCTCAAAATTTTGAAGAACAGCACAGATCTTAGACATCCATGGCCATCCATCGTTTTTTATGTGTGGAGACTGACCAGAGTACCAACAGGCATGCTCTAGCTGATTTTCAATGGCTGCCCTCTGCTGCTCACAAAGCCTAAAGCCTAGCCAACATATGTAATATTGATTCCCAGCACATGGGCAGGTCGCAAACCAGTCAGTGAAGTGGCACTTGCAAGTGCTCTTGCAGCACTGCCAGACTGGCTGAAGCTGTACGTGACTGGCGGAAATGGGCACACATGCGGTGTACCTTCACAAGCAGCTCAAACAAAATTGGGTAGGTTATAAGAATAAGAAACTGCTTAACCACTAAGTTGTGTGCATGGACCAAGCATAGCATGTGTGCCAGCTTGCCAAGCTTCAGAACCGCCACCAAGTTACAGTCATTATCACACACGACCATTCCTAATTCTAGGTTCAGCAGTGACAGACACAGATCTGCCTGGTATGTTACACCTTTCAACAACTCTGCAGCGGTGTGCCGTTTGTCACCCTAAAAAGTTGAGTTTCAGCAGAGCTTGTTGCTTCACCGAGGCAGTGCTGCATTGCTTCCAGCTTGTGATTAATAGGAAGGACAATTCGAAGATGGAGGATGAGAAGGAGGGAATACAGGAACTGGTGTAGGAGATTAGGAAAACCCTGATGGAACTAGCGCCCACACTTCTAAGTGTCAGTAGCATGTGTGTCATTTCAGGGTCTAATTTGGTCCTAACCTCCACAAGGTTTACCCTTTGTGCCATCAGGGAAATGTACCATCCCTGGCCACAAGCATTTGTCCACATGTTGGGGGTCAAGTGGACCTTCCCAATAACTGTGTTGGTCAGGGCATTGGTAATGTTGTGGGATTGTACATGTGTAAGATGGGGACAGAACACCAGGAGAAATAGTGCCGAGTACCAAGTGACAGTTGCCACCTTGAAGTTGTGGAAAGCCGCAGTGTCCACAAGGCTAAGCAGAATAATTATGAACATTTCCAGGGCAAGCAGTCTGTAACTATGACTGTATAGTGTTTGGACCTGTAAGTGGGTGGTTGGTTATCTCTGCTAGCGTTCTAGGCTTAGGGAAAGAACAGCTAAATACTGCACTACAACAAGGAAGTGGACGTTGTTGTTGATGGTGTTTGCGAATGTGCAACAACAGGTGGAGGACAAGAGGTATCTGCTCCTGTGTACTGGACAGGGGATTGGCAAGTACATAGCAAAGGGGAAGAGACAGTGGTGTCACCTGCAGATATTGATTGTGGACCTAGGCATTTGGCCTACCCATTTGGGTGTTTGGATGACATGTGCCTGAATATGATGGTGGTGGTCAGGCCCTGCTGATACTGGTACGGCACAGGTTGGAAATTGTCTTCCACACTTTCAGTAAAAAAGTACCTCACTAGGAAATACCCAAACCTGGAAGCCTGGAATCTGTCCATGTTTGGGTGCTCTAGAGAACAGCTGACCTTCTTCTTCTTCTGGTCTATTCCTGCCTGTTGTTGTGCTGCCATTGATCTATCTATTTATGTATATAATAGCTATCTATTTTTATGTGTCTATTATATCCAATGTCTTTCTATCATCTATCTATATCTTTAGATAGGATTGTTTTTTTATTTATGACAACTAGGTTTAATCCACATAAAAATTATTTATTACAGTATGTAAAAGATTATGTTAAAAACTCATTGCATATTGATTGCATATGCATGTCATACACAAGTCGTAAGGATGCTAGTGACACCCCCCCCCCCTCCTCCAGGGCTGTGGGGTACTCAGAACTGGGCTACAGTTCAGATGTGGGGGTCACGGGGGTCAAGAACCGACTCCGTGGCCATGGCGGTGTCAATAAAAGTTCGAATAAGGTATTAGGGATGGTTGTCATGACACCACCCGTGGTATTCGGCTATTGGTGGCCAGTGCTGCGGTGCGGCACCTCCTGGGATTATGGGAGTGCAGCTAAGGTGGTATCGCACCCCACGGGTGGAGCTGCTTTCCGTGGAAACCAGTGTAGTGATTGGTGATGGAGGGACAGCAGCAGGGTTGTTCTAACAGGAAAGGGTGATTGGAGCGATTCACAGGCAGGTCTTCTGCAGCCTGCGCGTCTTATCAGTTTACCACAGGCAATAAATGAACAGTCTCACACACAGTTCTGAATTCTATACCCAGTTTGGTTGGCTTTTAATTTGGTGGCACCACAGGATACTTTTTCTTGCACAGTCTAACTCCGGATTGTCCTCAGTGAATCGGGATAGCTTGTCCAAGACACCCCCTTTATGTTCCTTCCTTCACGTGTTGCTCTTTTTCTCAGAGCTGCCTGTCCGCCTCTCTCCTGTCTCTGCACACAGTGCCACAATCCAGCGGCCACGGGTCTTCTCCCCTGACCCTAGTACGGCTGCCTTGTCAGTGGATGTGTCAGGAGTTGGCCACAGCTCCTCTAGATCTCGTGGCCTCCGGTTCTGTGGTTGGAGCGTAGTCTCCTTGCCACCTTCAGGGCCGGTCCCCTGGTTCTCAACCTGCCCCTCTTCTTCACTCAGATTCAGGCGCATGGGTGGATTGCTCACTGCCCCTAGGGCCCCCTCTGTCTCTCTTGCAGTCTGCTGTTCCTTGACCCAGGAACAGCTCCTCGCTGCTTCAGTCCTCCAGATCCTCCTCCATTTACTACTTCCTCCCGACTGCTTCAACTAACTTCCCACCCTCCACCTTTCTTCCCTCTGATCGCAATGATTTACTGAGCCCTCCCTCTATCGGGTCGCCCGCTGTCCCTGGAACTGGGTGTGTTGGGTGCTTTTGTGGGTGTCTCGGACTTAACATCCCATTTCCTGAGAACAGGAATACCACACCCGTCGGATGGGTGCAGTACCCTTTTGTGGCGACCAGACCGCAGGGGTGCCACACTAGGCAATGAAACAAATTGCACATTCACATACCACTCGCATGACATAAACATGACACAACAAAATTTTCGAGGTGAACATCAAAGCAATTTCATATACACAGATGTGATCGAACCCTTACTCTGAAAAAAGAAGTACTGTACATGAATGATGTTTGGTACTCTGGAGTCTTGAGCCATTGTCAAATTATAGGACAGTTAAGTCATATTTGTTCCTACTCAAGATTGCTAAAAGCATCAACATGCATAGAAGGGATGTATCAGATGATACACAAACATGATTACACAAATATATTTGCTTGACTCAGTTCCCTAGTTTTTGCTTGTTGATTAGGGATGAGCGAGTCCTAAATTACTCGGAATCGCTAGACCCGCACGAGTCCGAGCCCAGGACTCGCTACTCATTGTGAGTCTAGCGAGTCCAATGTTAATGAATAGGGAACCGAGTAATAACGAATAATGCTATTTACAAATCGCTGATGTGTCTCTGAAAGTGTGCGAGTCCAAACTCGCAGGTTTTTCTCTTATTTGGAGCCGATGATGGGAGGGGGAAGCGATTCTCGGGCACACACCATGCTGTAAAAGCAAACAGGAAACGACTCGCTCTGAGAGACGCACACACAGAGCAATCCATTCCCCAGAGCAATCATGGCCGGCCGTGTCACTGTGAACACGCTGCGATTGATTCCTCTGGTGGAGGCTCGGCCACTGCTATGGCTCCCAACAGACCCTGACTATGGGGATAACATCATGAGGACTACTGCCTGGAGAGAGATCGCCCAAGTGATGTTCCCTGCGTTCCATCTGAGTGGCCATGATGAACAGAGCAATATGAGTAAGTTAAATGAGTTCACCCGTAATATATTGGATTTACTGTATATATACTCGTGTATAAGCCGACCTGTGTATAAGCCGACCCCCCTATTTTTGCCCCCAAAAACTGTGAAAACATATTGACCGCCATCCTCGTATACAGCGGCTATCACTGGTAGACAGCCCCCCAGCAGAGTATACAGCTCCCCCTGCAGAGTATACATGCCCCCATATTATGGTATACAGGCAGGGGCACGGGTCATGCGGCAGCAGGAGCATGAAGCAGCGCATGACCCCGAAGCAGCAGCCGGAACCGCAAGCTCCTGGCCGCGCGATGACGTCATCAGCGCGCGGCTGCGGCCGGGAGTGAGCGGCTGTGAGGAGCGCGAGGCTGCGGCTGGGAGCGAGCCCTAGGAGACTGCGGGAGCTGCGGTGACTGTGAGGCGGCCGCCAGTCATCACCCCCCCCCACCCCCGTCCTCACCTGTGTCGGACCGGTGAGGGAGGGCTGGCACCCAAACTGTAGGGTGCCAGTCAGTCCCTGTATACAGGGCCCTCAGTGGGTCTACAGCCCCCCCAGCAGTGGGTATAGAGGGCCCCCAGCAGTGAGTATACAGGGCCCCCAGCAGTGGGTATACAGGGCCCTTGTGGGTATACAGGCCCCCATAGCAGGGTATACAGGACCCTCAATGTGTTATCATGCGCCGTCGCATAGTTGCCTATATTTGGATGGGGTCACAACACTACACTTAGTTTAAGGGCTGGTGCTCCTGGCTCTTACGGCCAGGGGGTTGGGTGTATATTAATACCACTAATGAGCAGAGTCTGGTGCCCGCACTATTACCTTCTCGATGCGTCGACATGTGTCCTGCCTCATTTGTGATAGTGTCCACGTGAGCTCAATGTCCGTAATGCTGTTGATGATGTTCCACACTGTCGTGTCACTGTGACTTGTATACACATTACACACACAACATGAATAAAATGTTATTGTTGATTTGTACCCATACTTTTGGTGTTTCAAATATTACACATGTCTAAACCCGGTTTGAAATCATTTCACAGTTGACCATCTTCAAAAGCGTTGGAGGAGCTGCCGCGATCAACATCGCAAACAACATCGACAGATCGCAGAGGGGGACCCGGGAGCAGCTCCAGAGCTGATCTACAAACATTACGACCGGCTGTCCTTCCTTGGACCGGTGGCCCGTATGCCAAGGTATGTGTCTGCAGCACTGTTGTCTACTATTATTATTATTTATTTATATTGCGCCATTAGGTTCCATGGCACTTTACATGAGGATAATGGTTAACTACAAAAAACAGTAAAGGAAGACAATCAGGTTGTACAGGTACAAGAGGAGAGGACCCTGTCCACGAGGGCACACAGTGTACGTATGAAGCTCTATAATGAGTGTGCTGGTTTACATACCCACACTGGGGTTTGTTTCTGCCATGGTGCAACAGATTTCTATTACCTTTGGCAATGATCCAGGACATACACATTTATAGTCACATTCTGACGTTGGGACAAATAAGCAGGGTGGGCAGACACAATGTTCCGTGACCTCACAATTAGCTATTATTGTTGGCATGTTTGTGGAACAAAGCCATGTTCTTCCCTGCAATGGCCTCTAAGGTGTGTGGCCTTGTCTGGTTTGCCTGTCGTAAGCATCATTTGTATGTGTTCTGTGAGGTAGCAACCGGGGAACCCGCTTGCAAAACGACAAGAACACGTGTTTATAAGGTTAAGCAATGTCTACCCGTTTATTTTCACATATTAATCACATAACCCGGGTAGCATGTTTGACACATATCACATTGATTAACAACACTTTACATAAATACACCATACATTTACATTTAACATCACATAACACTTATATTGCACATAACGTTTTATAGTAACCCGGGACCTGTAACCATCTCTGTCCCCATTGGAGCTCTACTAACAGCTCCCATGGTGGCTACGGCCTCCGGCCTACTTACACTATACATAAGTTACAGTACGATGATGACCCTTCCGGGTTCATAAGAGGGATTGGCAAACCCTAGTAACCCGTGGGGCTGCGGCCTCCGGCCTAACCACGCGTTACCCAATACGGGAGCCCTTCTAACCCCTGCTTCTGACCTTCGTTACATACGCCTCAACGGGCCCTGTGGGTCCCAATGGCGGTACCTGCCGCCTGGCTTTAGTCACCCCAGCATGATGATATACATTCACCCGTAGTCAGGAATCCTGCCTGACCGGAACCTTACACACCGTATGTGATCCATCATTCAAACGTCCATGGATCACACACCTGCTCACAGCCCACATCCATGGACTGTGGCCCCTCCATGGCCCATTACAGGGATTGGCAAACCATAGTACACGGGAACCACATCCGATACCTACTATTATTATTATTATTATTATTTATTTATATAGCGCCATTAGGTTCCATGGCGCTTTACATGAGGTTGAGGGAGACAAGAACAAGTACACTAAATCTAGGCGATCAGGACGTACAGGTACAGGAGGGGCAGGGACCCTGTCCACGAGGGCTCGCAGTCTACTAGGAGCCCTATTACCCCTGTCTCTGGCACCACAGGCACACCCACACCATTTGAGGTCGTGGTTGAGGGATCAGGTACCCTCTGCATGCAGCAGGGCAAGCCTCCCTCTCGTCCCAAGGACGGAACGCCTCCAACATCATCCATACCAGCTGGGTCACTGTCTCTCCACATGATTATACATGGGTCTTACATAGGTCATCATCTCTCATTCAGGGCCATTACCTAAGCCCTCATACACATAGTTAAACACATTGTTTCATCAGGTCCTTTAACTGAGCACTCTGACTCGGACCTAAAGGCGGTCTATGCCCGCCTGGCACACTACATACAATTGCCTCCAAGGGCTACATACATTCCGGTTCATCAGGACCTTTAACGGACTCCACTGAGTCGGTCCCAAGGGCGGTCTATACTCGCCTAACATGATTTACGCACACAAGGTGCACAGTTCACACTATCGCTCGGGAACTGCTTTCTTACCGGGCACGGATCCGGGTCTCGCTACCTGTGTCACAGGTTCCACCAGGCATCCCCACAGGCTCCTTTCCCGGGCGTGTTTCACCCCACGCCCGGACCAGTATCCACCTGGTTCAGCCACGGCTTCCCCCTCCAGGTGCGGACACGACCCCGGACCTCGGCACCGGCATGGAGCTAGCATGCCCCCATCATGTACTCAGAGCCTCTAGACTGCTCTGCACTTGGCTGGTCTCAGCTTCCATCTGAATCAATCTCAGCTTCCAGAATCAATCTCTCAATCACTCAGGTGGCCGGCTCTTATCGTGCCAGCCACTCCCACATGGACACACACCCCTCAGCTGCTGTTAATCAGCCTGTCACACAGCTCAGGTTAACTCCCTGTGTTCCGGGTTGTCAGCACTCACTCGTTACATCCTATTCCTCATGGACTCCTCGATCTCATCCCACTCTCACTGCCGCTCATTAGGCTCATGAAACCTCATTGTGTTCAGGTTGGTTCACACAGTATTATCATCACAGGAAAACCGGCCAGTGTGCACAGGATCATCCTCTGATCCTACATGTGATGTACCCCGGCCATGCGGATCATGCCGGCGGTGCCTCACAGTTCCTAATGGCCTCCCTCCACTTGCATAAGGGCCACATACATCCCTACACGTTTAATTGTGGGTGTTTTTAGGGTAAATAACGTTGTAAGGATATACCCCTTTTGCACTAAAATGTTTGTACACCATCACAAATTGTTGACACAGTCATACACATTAGAGGACATACTCTGTATCACTACAAATATGTGTGGTTACATCAAAAAAGACCCCTAAGGGACTATGGAATAGCTTTAAAAATCACCTTTTTATTAAAGAGCTTTTTTTGTGATTCATAGTATATATGGTGTATTTGCTTCCTGTTTTGCTACTTGACACATCTGTTGAAGGATGCGGTTTTTAATTGATTCAGTGTTTTTAACTTGATTTTAACGATGAATCTTTATTTTTCTAGTATACTCACATCGTTATTACATAGAATCTGATCTGGTTTTTGTCCCTATCCTGATGATGAAGCCAAATTCTGTTGTTGGGAAGAATAGGAGATGAGAGGAGGTTGCAAGAAGGACGGATGTCAAAATGCAGAACACTTTCTCATCCTGTTGCACTATGAGCAAGCACTTTTATGTTATTAATCATAATATACAAGCTCTGAGCGGTATATGTCTGATGAAGTTTAGTGACACAATATGAATAATGTTTGTAGTAAATTAATATATTTTATATATCATACTTGAGCACTTTGCACTTTAATCTGATATATGATACTAGCTGTGAGCCCGATGCAAATGCATCGGGTGTCTAGAATATTTTTTTTTTTTTTTTTAGATTTTCAAATAAAAAACCAATTATTCCAATGACATCTTTACACCAAGTACATATATTTGTATATATATATATATATATATATTTATATTTGTATATATATATCCTAAAAATATATCCAAAAAATATATTATGTATATTATTAACTTAAATAAATTATGTATATTATATATTACAATTTATTATAATGTATATATATATATATATATATATATTACATATCTATATATATTATATATATATAATTATATATATATATATATATATATATATATACATATATATTATTATTATTTATTTTATTATTTATTTATATTTGTTTTTTTACTATTTTTATTATTATTAAATTTATTTATTATTTTTTATTTTAAATTAATTTTATTTGTATTACAATTTTTTTTTTTTTATTAAAAAACTATATATATATATATACAGGACAGGGGTTATGGCACTCTGCAGTGTATATATATATATATACAGGACAGGGGTTATGGCACTCTGCAGTGTATATATATATATATATACAGGACAGGGGTTATGGCACTCTGCAGTGTAATATATATATATATATACAGGACAGGGGTTATGGCACTCTGCAGTGTATATATATATATATATATATATATATATATATATACAGGACAGGGGTTATGGCACTCTGCAGTGTATATATATATATATATATATATATATACAGGACAGGGGTTATGGCACTCTGCAGTGTATATATATATATATACAGGACAGGGGTTATGGCACTCTGCAGTATATATACATATATACAGGACAGGGGTTATGGCACTCTGCAGTATATATATATACAGTATATATATACAGGACAGGGGTTATGGCACTCTGCAGTGTATATATATATATATATAGGACAGGGGTTATGGCACTCTGCAGTGTATATATATATATATATATATATACAGGACAGGGGTTATGGCACTCTGCAGTGTATATATATATATATATACAGGACAGGGGTTATGGCACTCTGCAGTGTATATATATATATATATATATATATATATACAGGACAGGGGTTATGGCACTCTGCAGTGTATATATATATATATATATATATACAGGACAGGGGTTATGGCACTCTGCAGTGTATATATATATATACAGGACAGGGGTTATGGCACTCTGCAGTGTATATATATATATATATATACAGGACAGGGGTTATGGCACTCTGCAGTGTATATATATATATACAGGACAGGGGTTATGGCACTCTGCAGTGTATATATATATATATATATACAGGACAGGGGTTATGGCACTCTGCAGTGTATATATATATATATATATACAGGACAGGGGTTATGGCACTCTGCAGTGTATATATATATATACAGGACAGGGGTTATGGCACTCTGCAGTGTATATATATATATATATATATACAGGACAGGGGTTATGGCACTCTGCAGTGTATATATATATATACAGGACAGGGGTTATGGCACTCTGCAGTGTATATATATATATACAGGACAGGGGTTATGGCAGGTGATTGGATGTGCCGTCCTCTTGCCTCTGTGGGCCGGGAGCGGCGGGGAGCTGGTGTGTGTTAGAGGGGATGAGGAGCGGTCACTGAGGCTGGTGAGCACAGTCTGGGGGCAGGGTGCACCTGGGAGGATTGTGTACCGGACGCTGTATGGCCGCTCCGGGGAGCCGTCCCTGCTGGCGGTGGTGTGTGCTGGAGTTGAGAGCCGAGCAGTGTGTGTAGATCCCGGGAAGCGGGAGCGGGTGAGCGGGTGAGCGGGAGCTTGTGGCGGGCTGGTGAGCACAGTCTGGGGGCAGGGTGTACCTGGGAGGATCGTGTACCGGCCCGGGCGCTGTATGGCCGCTCCGGGGAGCCGTCCCTGCTGGCGGTGGTGTGTGCTGGAGTTGAGAGCCGAGCAGTGTGTGTAGATCCCGGGGAGCGGGTGAGCGGGTGAGCGGGAGCTTGTGGCGGGCTGGTGTTAGCACGGGGCCCCCCAGGGGGTGGAGGCAATGGGCCCCTCATGCCGAGTAGCGGGATGACAGCGGCGGTCGCAATGCCCGCTGCGCGGACATTGCGACGGCTCGCAATGCCCGCTACGCGGGCAATGCTTCGCACGGCGTGGTGACGTCACAGTGTGACATATCCACGGCGTGCCGGGGTCCGACATAAAACGTGCTAACGCAATTATATAGTAGATGCACAAGATAATGAGCTATGTAAAATCACTTGTTGATAATATTGTATTATAAAGTTCACCCATAGATTTTGAAGAAAAAATGTCTATGCATACTGACAAATCTGTGATTGATTGCATTCATCCTCTTACACTGGTTCTGTCCCCACGGGTTTGCCTGCCACCTCCCTCTCCCCGCTGTGTTGCCGAAGTCATTTGCACTGAACTCTGGCCCCGCCTACTCCCGGCGTGTCACCGACGGGCGCCGGTGACGCGCAATATGCGCGTCGCTAGCGCTTGCGGTCCAAACGCCGGAAGTTGCCGAGAGCACGTGATCAGAGACGGTCACATGATTAGAAGCACAACGTACGGCGGGGAGGGGCGGTCGCATACACCGGCATTACATCAGGTAATAAGGGCACTATTTAATTCCGCTTGACACGCTCACAACTGGCACACTGACCCCCTGAGGAAGTCCACTGACGAAACGGCGTCGGGGTAGCCGGGAGCTCTGCACATACAGGTCTGTACCATCATCACCTAGGGTCTCAGATGATCCCCGTGTGTTGCCATGTCTGAATTAACCCATTATGGGCTGAGGTGAACTGTGGATGGTGGGAGACAGACAGTGTACAAAGGTAGGATAAGTGGATATTTAGTGCTAAGATATTAGAGCAGCACAAACCATAGCCTTCCATTTACTACTAAGAGGGGATTGTGGGTGGAGTACACTGCCTGTCTTTAAGATATCTATTCACTAGAATACACAGCCATCACATTGGATTTATGGATTTAGTATGGCATAACTATTGTGTGGATCGGTTGTGATCCCTGGATATGCCTGTATAGTGTATCTCTTAGTGCCATGAGGTACTGAAAATTGTTATTGTAACCTCCTAAAAAATTCTCCAGACTTGATTGTAATATATGTTTTCATTGTGAGTCCATATTGTATTCTCATATCTAATGTAATGAATTTCTATTGTATTGCTTTTAAGAAAGCTCTTTAATAAAAAGGTGATTTTTAAAGCTATTCCATAGTCCCTTAGGGGTCTTTTTTGATGTAATTAGTAATTGGGAATACACTTCCATGGTGAAGATTTCTGAGTTGTTATACTCTTCTGTTTCAGTACAGATTATCTGATAATATATTGAGAACAATATGGACATGAAAAACAAGGAATTGAGTTGGAGGACTAAGGCGGTGAACTTATTCAAAAAGAGTACCCCAGGCAGCCAGTCAGAGGTGTCAGTGGTAAATAAGGAACTTCTGTATAAATACAAAAATGCTCTATATCGCAAAACGAAATTGTGGTGGACAAAGACATCTTTGGATAACTATTTGTCCAACAATATAGTACCGAGGGGACTTAGAGTCCAGTTATATCCTACATTCACACTGGATAATGATATACTAACGAAAAAATGGATGGAGGCGGCCACCACCTGCTCCCGTTCATTCATTAGTATTATTAATGAGCATAACTCGAAAAATTTACAAACTCTTGATTTGGAGATAGAAGAGATGTCTAAAACTTTGAAATCAGGAATGTCAAAGGAGTCATTGGAGATCTATATGAAGGAGATAGATAAAGAAATGGAAAAATGGGAACATGATATCAGTACCAGCAAGATGAAGAAATTTAAGAGGGATGTAGGTGATTATGAGCATAATAAGATTTTTCGGTGGCAATTGAGTAAGACACCTAAAAATCCGGTGACTCCTTCTGAACATCGAAGGGATTCTCAATCATCATTATCCTCTCATGCCGAAAGTGTGAACCTGGATGGTCAGGAAGGTGAACAAAAGGATCGTTCATATGGTAAATCTAAAGTGAGACCCTCACCAGACAAGGAGAATAGCAATAACAAAAAGACCAACAAGGAACAGAAACAGGTGATTAACTTGTCTAAACATGATCTGTCTATCGCTCAAATTAATGTTCTGAGTAAGGGTCTGACTTTTTCTCCATCTCGTTCCTTAGATCCCTTCTTGACCATCAAGGATGTCCACTTATTTGCCAGGAAGGTCATTCTAAAAAAGTTGCACTATAAGTCTGAACACAATTTAAATACAGAGACAGAAAGAGAAACCTTGAGAGCTTTGGAAGCCCTGATGGAGGAAAATACAAGCTCAGGATCTGGTGGTAAGTTCCCTAATCAGATATTTAAAAAATCTAAAACCTTTCCTGCACTTGGTACGTGTGCAAGTGTAGAGGTATTTACTAAAATGGTGTCGTCTGATATTGAGAGGTTGGCGGAAAAGAAGGACTGGGGGCATAATTTATCCAGGGAGGAAAGACAGGCTCTCAAAGATCTACGTGGTTGGGATGACGTGGTGTACAAACCAGCTGATAAGGGGGGTAATGTGGTGGTGTGGCCTAAAGATTTATATGTGAAGCAGGCTATGAAGCTTCTTAATAACATCAACTGCTATAGGAGACTACCATATAACCCCCTTGAGCAGTTTAAGGCAACATTGATGGAGATCCTGATAAAGGCATATGAGGAGAAGATTATCCCAAAAGAGATGGTAAAGAAATTCAAGGACTTAAAACCGAGGATGCCAACGTTCTACATCCTCCCAAAAATCCATAAAGACCTATCAGATCCCCCGGGGAGACCAATTGTCTCCGGGAATGATGGTCTTTGTGAGATTATCTGCCAGGTTATTGATGAATATTTAAAACCGTTAGCGTGTACCCTACCTTCTTTTATTAAAGATTCTACTGATGCCTTGAGACGCCTTGAAGACATACAACTATCTGAAACATCGGTATTTGTGACGGTGGATGTGGAGGCGTTATATACCTCAATAAGACATTGTGATGGTATAGCTGCAGCAAAGAGGTTTTTAAGTGGAAGTAACGCAGACCCACAAGTGGTTGAGTTGATCCTGATCTTGCTTGAGTTTGCACTCACACACAATTGCTTCATCTTTGACGGTCAGGTGTTCCTGCAGCTTCAAGGCACCGCAATGGGGGCCTCCTGTGCGCCCTCGTACGCAAATTTGTTCTTGGGCGCATGGGAGAGTGAAATATTTACCAACAACCCCATTGCTGGTTGCGAGAAGATGCAGGGATGGATGCGTTTCATTGATGACGCTTTGTTTGTGTGGGAGGGGACTAGTAGTGAGCTGGAGAACCTCATGAGAAACCTGAATGAGAATGACAAAAACATCAAATTGACGTATCAGAGCGGTAGAAAGATCAACTATCTGGATATATCGATTGAAACAACTAGGGACGGCAAAGTGATGACGGATATTTTCCGAAAAGAAACATCTACAAATTCAGTATTGAGAGCTGACTCATCGCATTTGCCGTCGACCATTAGAGGTATTCCAATCGGCCAGTTTATACGGGCTAGGAGGATATGTTCTGATGAACATATCTTTGATCTACAGGCTAAGGACCTTAAACACAGGTTTCAGGAAAGAGGATATGGCTGGAAAGCTATAAAGAGAGGGTATAACAGAGCCAAGACTCTCCACAGAGTGGATCTCCTGAATAATACCGGGAAGAAAGGGAAAGAAAAAGAAAATGAACAAGGAGGCTACCCGAGACTGATAGTCTCATACAATAAACAGTGGAGGGATCTAACTCAAATAATTGACAAGCACTGGGATATCCTGACCAATGATCCGGTTTTGAAATGCTGTGTCTCTGAGAAACCATTGATTACTGCTAGACGGTCACAAAACCTGAGAGATATACTTGTTCGTAGCCACTTTGTGCGTGAGAAGGTCAAAAAGACTCAGTGGTTAGATGTGAGGGGCTGTTTCCCCTGTCTAAATTGTGTGGCGTGCCCTAACATTAAGAAAAGCAAGAACTTTCATAATAGTGATCACACCAGGGTATATGACATCAGACACCATATTATGTGTGGAACTAAGGGAGTCATATATATGGTGGAGTGCCCTTGTGGGAAGATTTATGTAGGTATGACCACAAGAGAACTTCGCGTGCGCATTCGAGAACACGTCTTGGATATTGAGAAGGGGGCAGCCGCCGAGGATCCGTCAGCATTGAAAACTATACCGAGACATTTCTACCTAAAACATCGGAGTAATTCCAGCTTGCTCAAGGCGGTAGGAATAGATAGGATTAATATGGGCCAGAGAGGAGGTAATATGGGGAAATTGCTCGGACAAATAGAAAGCAAGTGGATCTATAGACTGAATAGTGTAACACCACATGGTCTGAATGAAAATTTCGGATTTGGGGCTTTTTTGTGATTCATAGTATATATGGTGTATTTGCTTCCTGTTTTGCTACTTGACACATCTGTTGAAGGATGCGGTTTTTAATTGATTCAGTGTTTTTAACTTGATTTTAACGATGAATCTTTATT
Organism: Allobates femoralis; assembly: GCA_033576535.1. Classification (NCBI taxonomy): domain Eukaryota; kingdom Metazoa; phylum Chordata; class Amphibia; order Anura; family Aromobatidae; genus Allobates; species Allobates femoralis. The sequence continues at coordinate 247,757,882 of JARQOC010000005.1, forward strand.
TTTCTAGTATACTCACATCGTTATTACATAGAATCTGATCTGGTTTTTGTCCCTATCCTGATGATGAAGCCAAATTCTGTTGTTGGGAAGAATAGGAGATGAGAGGAGGTTGCAAGAAGGACGGATGTCAAAATGCAGAACACTTTCTCATCCTGTTGCACTATGAGCAAGCACTTTTATGTTATTAATCATAATATACAAGCTCTGAGCGGTATATGTCTGATGAAGTTTAGTGACACAATATGAATAATGTTTGTAGTAAATTAATATATTTTATATATCATACTTGAGCACTTTGCACTTTAATCTGATATATGATATGCACAAGATAATGAGCTATGTAAAATCACTTGTTGATAATATTGTATTATAAAGTTCACCCATAGATTTTGAAGAAAAAATGTCTATGCATACTGACAAATCTGTGATTGATTGCATTCATCCTCTTACACTGGTTCTGTCCCCACGGGTTTGCCTGCCACCTCCCTCTCCCCGCTGTGTTGCCGAAGTCATTTGCACTGAACTCTGGCCCCGCCTACTCCCGGCGTGTCACCGACGGGCGCCGGTGACGCGCAATATGCGCGTCGCTAGCGCTTGCGGTCCAAACGCCGGAAGTTGCCGAGAGCACGTGATCAGAGACGGTCACATGATTAGAAGCACAACGTACGGCGGGGAGGGGCGGTCGCATACACCGGCATTACATCAGGTAATAAGGGCACTATTTAATTCCGCTTGACACGCTCACAACTGGCACACTGACCCCCTGAGGAAGTCCACTGACGAAACGGCGTCGGGGTAGCCGGGAGCTCTGCACATACAGGTCTGTACCATCATCACCTAGGGTCTCAGATGATCCCCGTGTGTTGCCATGTCTGAATTAACCCATTATGGGCTGAGGTGAACTGTGGATGGTGGGAGACAGACAGTGTACAAAGGTAGGATAAGTGGATATTCAGTGCTAAGATATTAGAGCAGCACAAACCATAGCCTTCCATTTACTACTAAGAGGGGATTGTGGGTGGAGTACACTGCCTGTCTTTAAGATATCTATTCACTAGAATACACAGCCATCACATTGGATTTATGGATTTAGTATGGCATAACTATTGTGTGGATCGGTTGTGATCCCTGGATATGCCTGTATAGTGTATCTCTTAGTGCCATGAGGTACTGAAAATTGTTATTGTAACCTCCTAAAAAATTCTCCAGACTTGATTGTAATATATGTTTTCATTGTGAGTCCATATTGTATTCTCATATCTAATGTAATGAATTTCTATTGTATTGCTTTTAAGAAAGCTCTTTAATAAAAAGGTGATTTTTAACCCCTTAAGGACCGAGTCACTTTGCAGCTTAATGACCAGACCATTTTTTGTCAATTCTGACCACTCTCCCTTTATGAGGTAATATCTCTGGAACGCTTCAACGGATCCTAGCGATTATGAGATTGTTTTTTCGTGACATATTGGGCTTCATGTTAGTATTAAATTTAGGTCGATAATTTTTGCGTTTATTTGTGAAAAAATAAAAAATTTGGCAAAAATTTTGAAAATTTAGCAATTTTCAAATTTTTAATTTTTATTCTGCTAAACCAGAGAGTTATGTGCCACAAAATAGTTAATAAATAACATGTCCCACATGTCTACTTCACATCAGCACAATTTTGGAAGAAAAAAAAAAATTTGGTAGGACGTTATAAGGGTTCAAAGTTCATCAGCAATTATTCATTTTTCCAGCAAAATTTACAAAACCAATTTTTTAGTGACCACATCACATTTGAAGTCCCTTTGAGGGGTGTACATGACAGAAAACACCCAAAAGTGACACCATTCCAAAAACTGCACCCCTCAAGCTACTCAAAACTATATTGAAGAAGATTATTAACCCTTCAGGTGCTTCACAGGAACTAAAATAATGTTGAAGGAAAAAATGGACATTTTAATTTTTGTAACAAAAATGTTCTTTTAGCCTCAATTTTTTCATTTTCACATGGGCAACAGGATAAAATGCATCCTAAAATTTGTTGGGCAATTTTCCTGAGTACACCGATGCCTCATATGTGGTCATAAACCACTGTTTGGGCGCACGGCAGGGCTCAGAAGGGAGGGAGCGCAATTTGAATTTTAGAGCCAATTTTCCGTTCAAAAAGTGAAATGGCGCTCCTTCACTTCTGAGCCCTGCCGTGCGCCCAAACAGTGGTTTATGACCACATATAAGGTATCGGTGTACTCAGGAGAAATTGCCCAACAAATGTTGGGATGTATTTTATCCCTTTGCCCATGTGAAACTGAAAAAATGTAGGCAAAAAGAATTTTTTTGTGAAAAAAAAGTGTTTTTTTAATTTTTATGAATGAATTTGTGAAGCATCTGGGGGTTCAAAGTGCTCACTATGCATCTAGATACCTTCCTTAGGGGGTCTAGTTTCCAAAATGGGGTCACCTGTGGGGGAGCTCCAATGTGGAGACACACCGGGGCCCTCCAAACGCGACATGGTGTCCGCTAACAATTTGAATGGAAAATGAGCTCAAATTGTTAGCTGACACCATGTCGCGTTTGGAGGGTCCCTGTGTGTCTCCGCATTGGAGCTCCCCCACAAGTGACCCCATTTTGGAAACTAGACCCCCAAAGGAACATATCTAGATGCATAGTGAGCACTTTGAACCCCCAGATGCTTCACAAATTGATCCATAATAATGAAAAAATAAATTTTTTGTGGGAAAAAAAAGTGCTTTTTCATTTTTACGGATGAATTTCTGAAGCATCTGGGGGTTCAAAGTACTCACTATGCATCTAGATACGTTCCTTAGGGGGTCTAGTTTCCAAAATGGGGTCACTTGTGGGGGAGCTCCAATGTGGAGACACACGGGGACCCTCCAAACGCGACATGGTGTCCGCTAGCAATTTGAATGGAAAATGAGCTCAATTTGTTAGTGGACACCATGTCGCGTTTGGAGGGTCCCCATGTGTCTCCACATCGGAGCTCCCCCACAAGTGACCCCATTTTGGAAACTAGACCCCCAAAGGAACGTATCTAGATGCATAGTGAGCACTTTGAACCCCCCGGTGCTTCAGAAATTCATCCGTAAAAATGAAAAAAGAAACTTTTTGTGGAAAAAAACGTGCTTTTTCATTTTTATGGATGAATTTGTGAAGCATCTGGGAGTTCAAAGTGCTCACTACGCATCTAGATACGTTCCTTCGGGGGTCTAGTTTCCAAAATGGGGTCACTTGTGGGGGAGCTCCAATGTGGAGACACACGGGGACCCTCCAAACGCGACATGGTGTCCGCTAACAAATTAAGCTCATTTTCCATTCAAATTGTTAGCGGACACCATGTCGCGTTTGGAGGGTCCCCGTGTGTCTCCACATTGGAGCTCCCCCACAAGTGACCCCATTTTGGAAACTAGACCCCCAAAGGAACGTATCTAGATGCATAGTGAGCACTTTGAACCCCCAGGTGCTTCAGAAATTCATCCGTAAAAATGAAAAAGCACTTTTTTTTCACAAATAATTTCTTTTTTCATTATTACGGATCAATTTGTGAAGCATCTGGGGGTTCAAAGTGCTCACTATGCATCTAGATATAATCCTTTGGGGGTCTAGTTTCCAAAATGGGGTCACTTGTGGGGGAGCTCCAATGTGGAGACACACAGGGGCTCTCCATACGCGACATGGTGTCCGCTAACAATTGGAATTGTTAGCGGACACCTTGTAGGATATGAAGAGCCCCTATGTGCCTAAACATTGGAGCTCCCCCACAAGTGACCCCATTTTGGAAACTAGACCACCCAAGGAACGTATCTAGATGCATATTGAGCACTTTGAACCCCCAGGTGCTTCACAAATTGATCCGTAAAAATGAAAAAAGAAACTTTTTGTGGAAAAAAAACGTGCTTTTTCATTTTTATGGATGAATTTGTGAAGCATCTGGGAGTTCAAAGTGCTCACTATGCATCTAGATACGTTCCTTCGGGGGTCTAGTTTCCAAAATGGGGTCACTTGTGGGGGAGCTCCAATGTTCAGGCACACAGGGAGGGGCTCTCCATACCCAACATGGTTTCCGCTAACAATTGGAGCTAATTTTCTATTGAAATTGTTAGCGGACACTATGTCGCATATGGAGAACCCGTGTGCCACCAGCACAAGGGCAACTGGTAGAGTTGGGGTACAGCACCAGAAAATGCCGCCTCTAATGAATGCGCTATTTTCTTGGGTGGCTGTGGGTTGAAATTTGCAGCGTGGGGGACCCACAACATTTGAGTCTCTCCACGCTGAGGATTCCAGTCAGCCAGCTACCAAGTTGTACATGGCTGGCTACAAATACAGCGAAGGCTTTATTTTATTTCTAGAACTAATTCTAGAAAAAAAAATGACGTAGGGCTCCGCCATATTTTTGGTCCAGCCAGGTACAACTTGGCAGCTACAGACTGCCAGCAACCCCCAGCTGCCTCGCTGTACCTGGCTGCAACCAAAAATACAGCGAAGCCCATTTTTTTTTATTTCTAGAACTAATTCTAGAAAAAAAAATGACGTAGGGCTCCGCCATATTTTTGGTCCAGCCAGGTACAACTTGGCAGCTACAGACTGCCAGCAACCCCCAGCTGCCTCGTTGTACCTGGCTGCAACCAAAAATACAGCAAAGCCCATTTTTTTTTATTTCTAGAACTAATTCTAGAAAAAAAAATGACGTAGGGCTCCGCCATATTTTTGGCCCAGCCAGGTACAACTAGGCAGCTGGGGGCTGGAATCCTCAGCATGGAAAGGCCCAAGCGTTCTGGGCCCCCCATGCTGCGAATTGCAGCCCGCAGCCGCTCCAGAAAATGGCGCATTCATTGAAGCGCCATTTTCTGGCGCTGTACCCATGCTCTTCCAGTTGCCCTGGTGCCGGTGGCAAACTGGGTAATAAAGGGGTTAATGCCAGCTTTTTATTGGCAGCTGGCACTAAGCCCGAGATTCATAATATAGGGCCAATGTTAGACCCGCCATTAGGAATCTCTGGTAAATAGTCAGAAAATACACACATAGAAAAATCTTTTTATTTGAAAAAAAAACACAAACAAAATTCGGACTCCATCTTTATTATGAAGATCCGACGTAGTCCACAACGAAGGTCCCACGACGCTCGATTGCCTCCGACGTAGTCCACAACGAAGGTCCCACGACGCTCGATCGCCTCTGCTCAATCCAGAGACTGCAGCAAGGGATCAAGTGTCCTCTTCCTACAGTCTCAGGGGTCAGAGTTATGGTGCACTGTATGACAATGATCAGTTATACAGTGCACCATGACTATGATCCCAGAGACTATAACAAGAGGACACTTGATCCCTTGTTGCACCCATCCATCCACCTATGCACCCATCATCCACGCACGCACATCCACGTACGCACACAACCACGCACGCACATCCACGCATGCACACATCCACGCACGCATGCTGACATCCACGTACATCCACACACACATCCACGTACATCCACATCCACGTACGCACACATCCACGCACGCACATTCACACACGCACATCCACGTACGCACATCCACGCACGCACATCCACGTACGCACATCCACGTACGCACATCCACGTACGCACATCCACGTACGCACATCCACGCATGCACACAACCACGCACGCACATCCACGCATGCACACATCCACGCACGCATGCTGACATCCACGTACATCCACACACACATCCACGTACATCCACATCCACGTACGCACACATCCACGCACGCACATTCACACACGCACATCCACGTACGCACATCCACGCACGCACATCCACGTACGCACATCCACGTACGCACATCCACGTACGCACATCCACGCATGCACACAACCACGCACACACATCCACACATGCATATCCACGTACGCACATCCACGTACGCACATCCACATACGCACATCCACGTGCTGACATCCACGCATGCACACACCCACGCACACACATCCACACACGCACATCCACGCACGCACACATCCATCCATCCATCCACCCATCCATCCATCCATCCACCCACCCATCCATCCATCCATCCATTCATTCATTCTTTCATTCTTTCATTCATTCTTTCATTCATTCATACTTACCCAGCGATGAGGAGGAGGAGCCCCTGAGAAGAGGAGGAGCCACACTGCAGAGGAGGCCCGACGGTGCGGGCGGGTGCACCGAGCGTGCAGCCCGCCGGGAATCGGGATAGGTGAGCGGGGCTGGGGACCAGGGATCGGGGGCTGGGGACCGAGTCCCGGGGGCTGGGGACCAGCAGGGAGGAGGAGGGGGCCCTGCAGCTTTGCCGGTGGGCGCAGAAGCCCGCCGGCAAACAAACTGTGCAAGGTGGAGGGCGGGGATGGACGGGAGACAGGGGGGGCTGCACAGGGGACGGGGACAGGACACAGAGGGCTCAGGACACAGGGGGGGGGCTACAGGACACAGGGGGAGCTGGACACAGGGGGCGGGGACAGGACACAGGAGGGGCTGCACAGGGGACAGGGACCGCACACAGGAGGGGCTGCACAGGGGACGGGGACAGGACACAGGAGGGGCTGCACAGGGGACGGGGACAGGACACAGGGGGCTCAGGACACAGGGGGGGCTACAGGACACAGGGGGAGCTGGACACAGGGGGCGGGGACAGGACACAGGGGGAGCTGGAGCATCAGCTCATGGCCGGCGGCTGCGGTGCAACCCGCCCGCAGATAAGAGTGATTGCGGTGGGGGAGGGGGGTGAAGGGGTTAACAGGGGTGCCCACACCTCTGCCCCTAACCCTTGGCTGTCACTGACAGCTTTTAGATTTGAGCTGTCACTGTTCGTTTAGGAGCAGTGACAGTTCAAAGCCATGACGAGTATACTCGTCATGATGCGGGAACTGACATCTTTTCATGACGAGTATACTCGTCATTGGTCGTAAAGAGGTTAAAGCTATTCCATAGTCCCTTAGGGGTCTTTTTTGATGTAATTAGTAATTGGGAATACACTTCCATGGTGAAGATTTCTGAGTTGAAATATGTGTGGTTCAGTTTTCCCATGGGTATATTTGGGCCTGCAAGGTGATGGTGTAGATATTAGGGCCCACATGTGAATTTAATTGTTGTGTTGTTAACTGATGGCCACATTAAGAATCCTCCGAAAAACATAGTGTATTAATGCTGTATAAAATCAAACTTAAAGGGGCCATATTTTCAGTGCAACAGGCTTTTATGTCCAAGGTACTTTAGGGAACAAGAAGTTTGCCCTTGCTGTTCCCGGCTTTGTGTTCGGCCCCGTTGGAATAATTGTAAAACTGTTCATCTGGGAATACCACCTTGTTTGGCAACAACGATGTGTGACCTGCTGATCAAAAACAACCCCATACTCTATGTCCATTACAGTCATTTCAAAATCCAAGCCATATGTTTTGTGGGTTTTATTTACCGAGACATTCCTGATTAGCATACATGGCAGCAACAAGGAGTGTAGGGCACTAACGCCGAATGCTCATGTGTCACCTATGCTGCATGACTACATTTCCTGTCTTGCTCACCTGCCCTATAGATCTGGGTTATGTGCTTTGAAACCAAGGTCGCCCACACTGCGTCTTTTTGTGTCCATCTGATGGCAAACAACCCTGAGGAATGTGTTTGCCTCAAAGTGTGAGGCTATAGCTTTGTCCACATAAAGTTACAACAAAAAATAAATGCTATACTTGTGGCCACTAATGTGTCTTCAAGTGCCTAAATAGCTGTCCTGCCTAAGGCAGGGCACAGTGTAAATGGGCAGACAAATGCTTAAATTTCAAATGGAATGTCAAAAAATCGAGTACCAACACTACCCACACATAGAATATTGGTTGAGGCATGAGCCAAAATGTCCTAATTTATTGGCTGCAATTAAATGTTAAGGTCAACAATGAAAACACAGAATACACAGATATGGGAGCCATGGACTAGGGTTGAGAAAGAAGTGGATGGAGATAGTGGCTGAATAGTCATTATTATATATATTGTATTATATTAAATATTATATTATATATATATATTGTATACGTTTGAACCCCTTCACTGGTTTACATAGATGATATAACCTAAAAGTTTGGTAAATTAAGTATGTCAAGTTAACAGTGAAGTCAGGGGGACTTTTTTTCATGTGAACCATTGGTGTTATTGATCGTCTAGATTAGATGGGATGGGGGGGTGGGGTTAATAAGTGGGGAAAAATTATGTATTATTAGGGAATTAGCAAACAAAGTGACGTATTCATTTATGTTATGTACAGTTAGTTATTCTTTAATAATAATAAAAAATTTCTGATTCTGAATACACTGATACACAGAGTCAAAAAAGTGTGCAACTTAATGTTTGACCTATGTTTTTGTTTCCAAATGCAATGCATTCACCAAACTTTTTTGGCCTTTACCCACAGAGAGGTTCACTACCGCAGGCGACGTGGTAACCGTCCACCACCACAGCTGCCTGAACAGGCGAGGGAGGCCCCTGAAGCCCCTTTAGTGGAGGAGCAAGGCCAAGCTGGTGGAATACCACCACCACCACCGCCGCCACCACCAGCACCAACACCACCACCACCGCCGCCACCAGCACCAGCACCACCACCACCGCCGCCACCAGCACCAGCAAACACCACCACCGCCGCCACCAGCACCAACACCACCACCGCCGCCACCAGCACCAACCCCAGCTTTGGGGCATGTCCGGCGGCAAGAGGAGGAACCTGGATGCCCCCCTCACAGCAGCCATGGTCTGATCCCGGGGTCACCTAATCGACGGCGTGCACAAAGTAATGCTGACTTTGCCCACAGTCTGATACTATTCCTGGATGTAATTCCATTTCACAGGCTACTGCGGGCAAGGTCAGCATTACAGATTGTGCTTGACGCCAGTCGCCCACCAAACCACCCAGGTGAGGTTTTCAATTATTTGGAGGGGTGGCAACTCAGACACTCCAACCTCCAAGACAGGCCCACACCCCGGGACAGCCATGTGCCACCCCAGAGGCCTGTACCTCCCTTTCCACACTGGCCACCTAACAGGGACCTACCATTTTTCCCCACACCTGCCCAGAGGATCCACCCTCAAGGGTTGCCGGAGGCCATTCATGGGGCCCTTGACCTCTTGCAGGACCAGGGTGATGGTGTCACTTTACTGGCAAGGCCGGAGGATGCGGCAACCTACCAGCAGCTGTAGACCCCTTATTTTTTTGTTTTTTATTTTTTGTTCATGTGCATTGCACAATTTCTTTATGTTATTATTTCTTATATTTTCCTACTGTTTACAAAGTTGTAACAAAAAAAAAAAAAAAAAAAAAATTCTGACATCTTTACCATTATGGCGGAATAATACCCAGTTTACAAAAACTGCTTTGTGTCTGTCTTTTTTCAGGGAATGGATGTGTAGGTTGTTTTGTGGGTGGGCTTAAAGTCATCATCATTATAATTATTATTTATTTATATAGCACCGATAGGTTCCATGGCGCTTTACATGAGGATAAGGTACACAAGGAGAAGTACAATAAACATAGACAATAAGGTCATAGAGGTACAACAGGAGAGGACCCTGTACGCGTGGGCTCACATTCAACGAGGGGTGGGTGGGGATACAATAGGGTGGGGAAGGTGTCGGTCGTGGGGCGTGTAGCGGGGTGTCATGGCAGGTTGTAGGCCTGTCGGAAGAGGTGAGTCTTTAGGTGTTTCTTGAAGGTTCCCAGGGTAGGCGAGTGAGTGATGAGGTGGGGCAGCGAGTTACAGAGCATGGTTGATGCCCGGGAGAAATCCTGTATGCGGTTGTGGGAAGAGGAGATGAGGGGGGAGTGTCGGAGAAGTTCTTGGGATGAACGCAGGTAGCGTGAGGGATGGTATCGGGAGATCATGTCGGAGATGTATGGTGGGGATAGGTTGTGTAAGGCTTTGAATGTCATGATCAGTGTTTTAAAGTGAGCTCTCTGTGGGGCGGGGACCCAGTGAAGGGCTTGGCAGAGGGTGTAGACAGGTGAGTAGCGTGAGGACAGATGGATTAGTCGGGCAGCAGAGTTTAGTATAGATTGGAGAGGTGCAAGAGAGTTGGCAGGGAGGCCTGTGCGAAGGAGGTTCCAGTAGTCAAGGCGGGAGATGATGAGGGCATTAATGAGTGTTTTAGCTGTGTCAGGGTTGAGTAACGAGCAAATTCTTGAAATATTTTTGAGTTGGAGTGACAGGGACTTGGTTAGGAACTAGAGGTGGGGCTTGAAGGAGAGGGAGGAGTCAAGGATTACCCCGAGACATTTGGCGTGGAGGACAGGGAGAGAGAGCATCATTAGCAAGTACTTTACGGACCGCATGGAGCATGAAGTCACCTTGGTTACTAAGTGTAAAATCATGACTCCACATACAAATGTTGCTGACAAATAAACAGTGCCTGTGTTTGGGGGGTTACTTAATGCCTCGCTATGGCAACAAGACTAGGAACACACATGTGAGAGGCTGGGACATCTACCTGCTACACATCGCGTCTACGCGTTTTCTACAGAGCGTACAGTGGGACCTTTCTCCAGGCTCCAGCAGGATGATAGTCCAAGCAATGCCCACGATGCAAGCATAGGCTTCTTGCCTAAAAAAATTAGCTCAAGGGGCTTCATATACATTTTTTTCAGAAAGCAGGGTGCTTGGCCCATACAATAGAATTGCTTGTACTAGGAGCATAGTACATGCAATGCCCACAATGGAGGCATAGGCTTGGTGCCTGGAAAAATTAGCCCAAGGGGCTGTTTGCCATTTTGGGTATAAATGCAGGCCTAAGGGCCATGATCAGCTTGTTAGCCAGGGTGGCTCAAAAAATTTGCCCAAGGGGCTGTTTGGCATTTTGGGTATAAATGCAGGCCTAAGGGCCATGATCAGCTTGTTAGCCATGGTGGCTCAAAAGATTTGCCCAAGGGGCTGTTTGGCAATTTGGGTATAAGTGCAGGCCTAAGGGCCATGATAAGCCTCTTAGGCTGGGTGTTTCCAAAAATTAGCCCAAGGGGCTGTTTTGCATTTTGGGTATAAATGCAGGCCTAAGGGCCATGATAAGCTTGTTAGCCTGGGTGGCTCCAAAAATTAGCCCAAGGGGCTGTTTGGCATTTTGAGTGTAAATGCAGGCCTAAGGGCCATGATAAGCTTGTTAGCCTGGGTGGCTCCAAAAATTAGCCCAAGGGGCTGTTTGGCATTTTTAGTGTAAATGCAGGCCTAAGGGCCATGATAAGCCTCTTAGGCTGGGTGTTTCCAAAAATTAGCCCAAGGGGCTGTTTTGCATTTTGGGTATAAATGCAGGCCTAAGGGCCATGATCAGCTTGTTAGCCATGGTGGCTCCAAAAATTAGCCCAAGGGGCTGTTTGGCATTTTGAGTGTAAATGCAGGCCTAAGGGCCATGATAAGCCTCTTAGGCTGGGTGTCTCCAAAAATTAGCCCAAGGGGCTGTTTTGCATTTTGGGTATAAATGCAGGCCTAAGGGCCATGATCAGCTTGTTAGCCATGGTGGCTCCAAAAATTAGCCCAAGGGGCTGTTTGGCATTTTGAGTGTAAATGCAGGCCTAAGGGCCATGATAAGCCTCTTAGGCTGGGTGTCTCCAAAAATTAGCCCAAGGGCTGTTTTGCATTTTGGGTATAAATGCAGGCCTAAGGGCCATGATCAGCTTGTTAGCCAGGGTGGCTCAAAAAATTAGCCCAAGGGGCTTTTAAATGTTTGCTAACAGAAAATAAAGGTTGATTCCTTGTGAAAAGGTGTTGTGATGGTTAATGAAACCGAAGTTAAGGTATAGTGTTGGTTTAAGATGAAGCAGCCTCATTACCAGGTTGCAGGAACATGGTTACGCAAATCGTTACTGGTCTTGTACATACTGCTTGTACCAAAAAGACACAATATAATACAATGATTAATTATATCATATTGATGTTGAACGTGGCACTTCAGCTCTGAGTACTGTCGTCTTCAGGGCTCAAGAAGTCTTGTGAAATACAGTTCCTATTAAACCTAATTAGAGTAAGCCTGTCTGCATTCTCTGGAGTAAGACGTGTCCTGGTATCAGTTATGATACCCCCAGCGGCACTGAAAACCCGCTCTGATGTCACACTAGCTGCAGGGCATGCCAGCACCTCCAAGGCATACAACGAGAGCTCTGTCCAAGTGTGGAGCTTGGAGACCCAGTAATTAAACGGGACTGCGGCATCAGTCAGGAAGCAGGTACTGTCACTTAAGTATTCTTGTACCATGTTGGTAAGTTTCTGTCTCCGAGAGATGGTTACTGGAGCAACATGGCGCTGCAGGTTCGATGGCTTATTGAACATAGCCCACTTTGCGGACATCTTTCCAGCATCTCTTCTGGACAGCGTGGATGATTGTGCCCCGACCAAAGGCTGCTGTTGCACAGAGTTGCTAACTATGGGCAGAGTGTTGTCTGACGGTGATATTCAAAGCATATTATCCACAAGAACCCTCTTGAAATAGTCAATTGTCAAGCCACGTGGTGACTGAAACAGCAGCGAGGTGAATTTATCTTTATAACGTGGGTCCAGAAAGGTGGCCAACCAGTAGAGGTCGTTGTGCAATATGTTAATCACTCGTGGGTCTTCTAGCAGACAAGTCAACATGAAGTCAGCCATGTGTCCTAAGCTGCATAGAGTCATGTCTTCAGTGTCCTCAGAACGATGTTCAATACCCATTGTATCCGCAAAGTCTGTCTCCGCCTCCTCCTCTCCAGGCCACCCATGGTGGACAGACACAAAGCTGGGGTTGTGAGTACCATCTGGGTTGACATCGGCACCAACAAAAAATAAATCCTCTTCATCGTCTTGCTCCTGTTCCTCTTCAGGAGCCAATGTTGCCTGGTCATACTGGCTTTGCTGGCTAGGTACTGCGCTGTTTAAATCTGGCTCCATAGCCATCTGCTGGGCTCTCAATGCTTCATTTTTCTGATTAATGAGGGATTCTTTCAGCAGACACAGCATGGGTATAGTGACACTGATGATGGACTGATCACCGCTCACCAGTTTTGTGCAGTAGTCAAAATTATCAAGAACCTCAGATGTGTCAGCGATCCACACCCACTCCATTGTACTAATATGTCGTGGCTGACTGCCGGTCTGACGGGCATGTTGCAACTGATACTCGGATATTGCCCTCTGCTGCTCATTGATCCTCGATAACATATGGAATGTAGAGTTCCATCGTGTCGGCATGTCACAAATGAGTCTGTGGTTGGGCAAATTCAATTGCTTTTGAAGCAATGAAAGTTTTCCAACCGCTGTTGACGAATGACGAAAATGTGCACAAACTCGACGCACCTTCTCCAGTAGGTCAGATAGCTCTGGGTATGTACGCAGGAATTTCTGCACTACTAGATTCAGCACGTGAGCCATGCAAGGCACGTGCACAAGGTTTCCGAGCTTTAGTGCAGCCACTAGGTTACGACCATTGTCGCTCACCACGAGACCGGTCTGGAGTTGGAGTGGGGATAGCCACTCATCTGTCTGTTGCTTCAGACCTTTCAACAGCTCTACTGCAGTGTGCGGTGTGTGACCTAAACAGATCAGCTTCAGCAGAGCCTGTTGGCGTCTTGCTGAAGCACTGCAGCGTGGATGATTGTGCCCCGACCAAAGGCTGCTGTTGCACAGAGTTGCTAACTATGGGCAGAGTGTTGTCTGACGGTGATATTCGAAGCATATTATCCACAAGAACCCTCTTGAAATAGTCAATTGTCAAGCCACGTGGTGACTGAAACAGCAGCGAGGTGAATTTATCTTTATAACGTGGGTCCAGAAAGGTGGCCAACCAGTAGAGGTCGTTGTGCAATATGTTAATCACTCGTGGGTCTTCTAGCAGACAAGTCAACATGAAGTCAGCCATGTGTCCTAAGCTGCATAGAGTCATGTCTTCAGTGTCCTCAGAACGATGTTCAATACCCATTGTATCCGCAAAGTCTGTCTCCGCCTCCTCCTCTCCAGGCCACCCATGGTGGACAGACACAAAGCTGGGGTTGTGAGTACCATCTGGGTTGACATCGGCACCAACAAAAAATAAATCCTCTTCATCGTCTTGCTCCTGTTCCTCTTCAGGAGCCAATGTTGCCTGGTCATACTGGCTTTGCTGGCTAGGTACTGCGCTGTTTAAATCTGGCTCCATAGCCATCTGCTGGGCTCTCAATGCTTCATTTTTCTGATTAATGAGGGATTCTTTCAGCAGACACAGCATGGGTATAGTGACACTGATGATGGACTGATCACCGCTCACCAGTTTTGTGCAGTAGTCAAAATTATCAAGAACCTCAGATGTGTCAGCGATCCACACCCACTCCATTGTACTAATATGTCGTGGCTGACTGCCGGTCTGACGGGCATGTTGCAACTGATACTCGGATATTGCCCTCTGCTGCTCATTGATCCTCGATAACATATGGAATGTAGAGTTCAATCGTGTCGGCATGTCACAAATGAGTCTGTGGTTGGGCAAATTCAATTGCTTTTGAAGCAATGAAAGTTTTCCAACCGCTGTTGACGAATGACGAAAATGTGCACAAACTCGACGCACCTTCTCCAGTAGGTCAGATAGCTCTGGGTATGTACGCAGGAATTTCTGCACTACTAGATTCAGCACGTGAGCCATGCAAGGCACGTGCACAAGGTTTCCGAGCTTTAGTGCAGCCACTAGGTTACGACCATTGTCGCTCACCACGAGACCGGTCTGGAGTTGGAGTGGGGATAGCCACTCATCTGTCTGTTGCTTCAGACCTTTCAACAGCTCTACTGCAGTGTGCGGTGTGTGACCTAAACAGATCAGCTTCAGCAGAGCCTGTTGGCGTCTTGCTGAAGCACTGCAGCAAACCTCCCAACTTGGCCGTGATGTTGAGGGCAATTGAGGATTGGTCGAGGAAGCGGAAGATGGTGTAGTGGACATATAGGATGATGCAGAGACCCTGAATGAGGTTGTGCCAGCTATCCGTGGCGTGGGTAGGATGTTTGATCTAACACTAACATCGTTTGGCACACTCTCCACAACGTTGATCCAATGCGCGGTGAGCGAGATGTACCGTCCCTGTCCTGAACTGCTTGTCCACGTGTCCGTAGTAAGGTGTACTTTCCCGGTTACAGCGTTGGTGAGGGCACGCTTGAGGTTGTTAATGACATGCTCATGTAACGCGGGGACGGCACAACGTGAAAAGTAGTGGCGGCTTGGAACCGAGTAGCGTGGTACTGCCACAGCCAAAAGCTCACGGAAAGAGTCTGTACCCACAAGCCTAAACGGCAACATCTCGACTGCTAACAACTTAGCTATCTGGGCATTTATTTTTTTGGCTAATGGGTGGGAAGAGTGGTATTTCTGCTTCCTTTCGTACAGCTGTGTCACTGATAACTGTAAGGATGCTCTGGTTTCCTTTCCCGTGGCCTCTGCTTAGCCTTGCATGGCAGATGGTACAGATGACCACATTTTCTTGAGAAGGCCCATCTTTAAAAAATTTCCACACAGTGGCTGACCGACCTCTAGGCTTGACTGTACTCCTTGAGGGATTACTGAGGCCCACATTTGAGACATTTTGTCCAACAGTTGACAAATTTTGAGCCACAGTGGACACATTTTGGGCAACAGTGGTGACTCTTTCAGTTCTGGTGGGAGGAGTAGGCCTTGGTGCCTTTGTTGGTGGGACATACACACTTTCTTCCTCCGTGCTGCTCTGCTGGCTCTGCATCGCAACATTCCACGTGGGATCAGTTGTCTCATCATCAACCCCTTCCTCTTCTAAATCTTCCCGATAACAAGATAGATTTTGCTCCCCAGATGACAAGTGTGTCACTGTCTCATCATCATCATCCTCCAACTCCTGAGACGGTCTAAGACTTTGCTGAAAGACACGTTCATGTGGCCGGGGTGTCTCTAAAACTTGTCCATGATTGGACAATTCTTCATCAAGTATCTCATCTACTACGGAGTCTGGAAAACCGGATTCATGTAAAGGATTATATGTACCAAATAAGTCATCTGAGTGACCCATGTCTGTGTCAACATTTTCATGGGGCTGCTGTTGGTCTGAGGAACTGTGAAGAGGTTGTGGATTAGATGACCCAGCATGGTATGTACCAACAGTAGACACAGTGCTCAAGGAACCTTGAGTGCTGCAAGAACCTGTTGTTGAGGTCTTGTCTGCCAGCCAAGACGTTAGATGGTGTTCGTCTTCCGGCCTCAATACTCGTTTACTTTCCTGACGGGGAAAGTTAGACAGGAGGAACGATCGATCAATCCTCGTCTGTCTGCCCGAACTGGTGGATAGTTGGCCACGACTACCAATGCCTGTACCTCGTCCCTGTCCCTTAGCAAGACTTTTTTTAGGATTTGGTTTTTTGTGTGACATTTTATAATTTCTGGTGGCTTTCTGGGGGCTTGTAAAACAAGTAGCAGGTACTATTTCGTGAAAGGTACACACTAGAGGCTAAGATATTTTAAGACAGATGGAAGGTACCGTGCGAGCTGCAGGAAGGACACCGTACAGCAACGCACTGGCACAGGAAAGAATTGTTTAGTACGCAGAACCAGGCACTATTAGGCTGCGGTGCTGGCTGCGTAAAATGTTACAAGTACCGTGCGAGCTGCAGGCAGGACACCGTACAGCAACGCACTGGCACAGGAAAAAATTGTTTAGTACGCAGAACCAGGCACTATTAGGCTGCGGTGCTGGCTGCTAAAATGTTACAAGTACCGTGCGAGCTGCAGGCAGGACACCGTACAGCAACGCACTGGCACAGGAAAAAATTGTTTAGTACGCAGAACCAGGCACTGTGAGACTGCAATACTGGCTGCGTAAAATGTTACAAGTACCGTGCGAGCTGCAGGCAGGACACCGTACAGCAACGCACTGGCACAGGAAAAAATTGTTTAGTACGCAGAACCAGGCACTATTAGGCTGCGGTGCTGGCTGCATGCAATGTTACAAGTACCGTGCGAGCTGCAGGCAGGACACCGTACAGCAACGCACTGGCACAGGAAAAAATTGTTTAGTACGCAGAACCAGGCACTATTAGGCTGCGGTGCTGGCTGCGTAAAATGTTACAAGTACCGTGCGAGCTGCAGGCAGGACACCGTACAGCAACGCACTGGCACAGGAAAAAATTGTTTAGTACGCAGAACCAGGCACTATTAGGCTGCGGTGCTGGCTGCGTGCAATGTTACAAGTACAGTGCGAGCTGCAGGCAGGACACCGTACAGCAACGCACTGGCACAGGAAAAAATTGTTTAGTACGCAGAACCAGGCACTGTTAGACTGCAATGCTGGCTGCGTAAAATGTTACAAGTACCGTGCGAGCTGCAGGCAGGACACCGTACAGCAACGCACTGGCACAGGAAAAAATTGTTTAGTACGCAGAACCAGGCACTGTTAGACTGCAATGCTGGCTGCGTAAAATGTTACAAGTACCGTGCGAGCTGCAGGCAGGACACCGTACAGCAACGCACTGGCACAGGAAAAAATTGTTTAGTACGCAGAACCAGGCACTATTAGGCTGCGGTGCTGGCTGCGTAAAATGTTACAAGTACCGTGCGAGCTGCAGGCAGGACACCGTACAGCAACGCACTGGCACAGGAAAAAATTGTTTAGTACGCAGAACCAGGCACTATTAGGCTGCGGTGCTGGCTGCATGCAATGTTACAAGTACCGTGCGAGCTGCAGGCAGGACACCGTACAGCAACGCACTGGCACAGGAAAAAATTGTTTAGTACGCAGAACCAGGCACTATTAGGCTGCGGTGCTGGCTGCATGCAATGTTACAAGTACCGTGCGAGCTGCAGGCAGGACACCGTACAGCAACGCACTGGCACAGGAAAAAATTGTTTAGTACGCAGAACCAGGCACTATTAGGCTGCGGTGCTGGCTGCGTAAAATGTTACAAGTACCGTGCGAGCTGCAGGCAGGACACCGTACAGCAACGCACTGGCACAGGAAAAAATTGTTTAGTACGCAGAACCAGGCACTATTAGGCTGCGGTGCTGGCTGCGTGCAATGTTACAAGTACAGTGCGAGCTGCAGGCAGGACACCGTACAGCAACGCACTGGCACAGGAAAAAATTGTTTAGTACGCAGAACCAGGCACTGTTAGACTGCAATGCTGGCTGCGTAAAATGTTACAAGTACCGTGCGAGCTGCAGGCAGGACACCGTACAGCAACGCACTGGCACAGGAAAAAATTGTTTAGTACGCAGAACCAGGCACTGTTAGACTGCAATGCTGGCTGCGTAAAATGTTACAAGTACCGTGCGAGCTGCAGGCAGGACACCGTACAGCAACGCACTGGCACAGGAAAAAATTGTTTAGTACGCAGAACCAGGCACTATTAGGCTGCGGTGCTGGCTGCGTAAAATGTTACAAGTACCGTGCGAGCTGCAGGCAGGACACCGTACAGCAACGCACTGGCACAGGAAAAAATTGTTTAGTACGCAGAACCAGGCACTATTAGGCTGCGGTGCTGGCTGCGTAAAATGTTACAAGTACCGTGCGAGCTGCAGGCAGGACACCGTACAGCAACGCACTGGCACAGGAAAAAATTGTTTAGTACGCAGAACCAGGCACTATTAGGCTGCGGTGCTGGCTGCGTAAAATGTTACAAGTACCGTGCGAGCTGCAGGCAGGACACCGTACAGCAACGCACTGGCACAGGAAAAAATTGTTTAGTACGCAGAACCAGGCACTATTAGGCTGCGGTGCTGGCTGCGTAAAATGTTACAAGTACCATGCGAGCTGCAGGCAGGACACCGTACAGCAACGCACTGGCACAGGAAAAAATTGTTTAGTACGCAGAACCAGGCACTATTAGGCTGCGGTGCTGGCTGCGTAAAATGTTACAAGTACCGTGCGAGCTGCAGGCAGGACACCGTACAGCAACGCACTGGCACAGGAAAAAATTGTTTAGTACGCAGAACCAGGCACTGTTAGACTGCAATGCTGGCTGCGTAAAATGTTACAAGTACCGTGCGAGCTGCAGGCAGGACACCGTACAGCAACGCACTGGCACAGGAAAAAATTGTTTAGTACGCAGAACCAGGCACTATTAGGCTGCGGTGCTGGCTGCGTAAAATGTTACAAGTACCGTGCGAGCTGCAGGCAGGACACCGTACAGCAACGCACTGGCACAGGAAAAAATTGTTTAGTACGCAGAACCAGGCACTATTAGGCTGCGGTGCTGGCTGCGTAAAATGTTACAAGTACCGTGCGAGCTGCAGGCAGGACACCGTACAGCAACGCACTGGCACAGGAAAAAATTGTTTAGTACGCAGAACCAGGCACTATTAGGCTGCGGTGCTGGCTGCGTGCAATGTTACAAGTACCGTGCGAGCTGCAGGCAGGACACCGTACAGCAACGCACTGGCACAGGAAAAAATTGTTTAGTACGCAGAACCAGGCACTATTAGGCTGCGGTGCTGGCTGCGTAAAATGTTACAAGTACCGTGCGAGCTGCAGGCAGGACACCGTACAGCAACGCACTGGCACAGGAAAAAATTGTTTAGTACGCAGAACCAGGCACTATTAGGCTGCGGTGCTGGCTGCGTAAAATGTTACAAGTACCGTGCGAGCTGCAGGCAGGACACCGTACAGCAACGCACTGGCACAGGAAAAAATTGTTTAGTACGCAGAACCAGGCACTATTAGGCTGCGGTGCTGGCTGCGTAAAATGTTACAAGTACCGTGCGAGCTGCAGGCAGGACACCGTACAGCAACGCACTGGCACAGGAAATTTTTTGTGGAAAAATGGCACCAAAATTATTTGGTAGACTAGTGCCAAAAATAAGAAAAAGCTTAGGATTACAGCTCTGCGGAAAGCTGGGTGAACTAAGCTCTGAGGATGGTGCTGTATTCACTGTAAGGCTGCTCCTATCTCCCTTCCTTACAGTCCTGTACAGCAATCCTCTGTCCTGGTAGTTCTGAAAAGAACTTTTGGGTTATGTGTGAGGAATCTTGACTCCTACACTCCGTCCTGTTAATTCTGAAAAGAACTTTTGGGTTATATGTGACTCCTACACTGCCTAACTGTCCCTAGATCTGCTCCAAGTCTCCCTGCACTAGGTCAGCTCTTCTCAGGAATGTGCCCAAAATGGCGGGGGCAAGCCTTATATACTTACTTACTTATATACTGTCATAGATGACATAGGCATCACGATGGACAGCAGCGAATCATAGTCCTGACACAACCAAAGCTGCTATGGCATTACTGACTATGATTGGCTAAGATGCTTGTCCTTCTTCACAAGTTTTCTGACCTAACACGCAATGCTGACTAGTAACATAAAAGATTCTGGATTCGCGAGTCCCGAATAGAGAATACAGGACTCGGAATCGCAGACTCGCTAGGATTCGGACTCGTAGACTCGCTCAGACTCGCTGCTGTTTGGGGAGATTCAAGCTATATAGCGATGTGATAGAGCGAGTCTAGCGAGTCTAGCGAGTGAGAGAAAGTAAACTCTGACAAAACTAAGATTGCCATTGACTTGCATTGGACTCGTTACTGAGCGAGTATTCGCTAAAAGACTCGCCGATTACCGAGTCCAGCGAGTCCCTTAAGAATCGCCGAGTAACGAGTCCTAGCGAGTAGACTCGCTCATCCCTATTGTTGATCCATAATTGTTTAAGAGTTGATAGCTGTAATTGTGCATTTCTAAAATGATTTCTCTATTTTTGTTCTCATGCGCATGTAATTAAACCATGGATCACAAGGAGTTCACACTTGACAGAGGAATTTAGATACTCACCAAATCCATTCATCTTAGTAACACTGCTTATATTGGCGATCTTGTATAGCAAGAAATAAATGAAGATATGTGAACTCTTAGACGCCTGGCAATAATTACAAAAAAGGTACTTTCGTGCTTATAGAAATCAAGATTTGTGCAAGAAACAGCCAAACTTATTAACTAGACTAATGATGATAAATTACAACTGGCTCAGGATTAGGCTTTGAAATCGACATGATGCAGTCAGAAACCTATTTGGAATCTCAAACAAAGATTCATAATGTGTCAGTACTATTAGTTGTATTTAGGACCAGGCAGGTAATTTGGACCTTCTGGTGAATTCCAGATGAGCTAATGTCTCAAATAGTGTGATCTATATTTACAACATGCAAATGATCCAGAAATTAAAAGTATTCTAATCTCTAGACATCTAAGTAGCATTTTAAATTTCAGCTTTAGAGTTTATATTTGTTTTGTATGCACTTTATTTTAAGTGTGCTGCAACTATACTTTTACAGGTGTTAATTGATGGGGTCAGAGTGCTGAAAACTCCACTAACTGCTATAATAGAAGGGAAGAAGCACTCCACCGAGTTCTGCTCTCACCAGAGATGTGGATAGGTATTCAGCACAGAGGGCAAAAGAAAATACAAACGGTCCCCTAAACCAAGCACAGGGCCAGTGTCGCGGTTGTGTGGGCCGGGGTACTCGGTAGCCAGGCAGTCAGTTTGTTTGGGTATCACGTTGGCGATTGCCCAGTTCCGTGGCCCTGACCAGACAAGTGAAAGGGGGGCTATTTATAGGGGATTATAGTTTATACATGATCCGTGACGCCAGCTATGGTATCTGGTCAGGAGTGACCAGCGCTGCTAGTAGTGTCCCCAGGTGATAGATGGTGAAGCAGCCAATTGGATTACTTCCCTCAGCAGAAGCAAGTCCTTAGGGTGATGGTGGGGATTGTAGTATGAGATGCAGCAGACACAGACAAGCAGGTAGTTGAATGCAGTTTCTACCTTTACTGAAGATTGATGGCAAGTTGAATCCTGGGGTACTGCCACCAGGTCCAGGGTCCAGTCTGTCCAGAAGTAGATGAAATTCGCTCCACTAAGTGGGTAGAATAAGCCTTTCTTTCTATGTCCATCTGTGGGGATTCGGAAGCTTATGAGCTGATCTGTATCCCTGTGTCTCTTCTGCTGCAGCTGCTCATGTCAGCCTGCACTGCAAGCCCCTTGTAAGCTGTTCTTTAAGTCCCAGCCTGAGTTTTCTATAATGCGGTGCTGTTGTTGCTGCACGGGTGACTAGAGGATGTACAGTCCTTCGGTCAACAGATTTTGCTTCCAGGATTTGCAATCCCTGGTAGCCAAGAACTCTGGTGTCCTGCTCGGTGTATACCTAGAGCAAGCTTATCCAGCTCCAGCTCCAGACATGTTCTTTCTTCTTTTCATTCTTCTTCCCTTCTCACTACTCACTACTCTAACCCATCCCTCCAGCCAGGAGAGTGAGAAAACTTACAAAACTAAGTTTTTGGACTCCCCTTCTGGTTAGGGATCATGCTTGTGTATGAATGCATAGGTTACCTAGTGTAGGAAGATCCAATTACCTCTGGACATGATATCACTACCTGTTGGGGAGGCAATACCTTTGTGGCGACTGGACCGCAGGGGCACCACACCAGCATTATAGGGGGAAAACTGGGCAGCTATAAAAGGCCCCTGTCCACTGTCTTGTACCTTCTATTCCAAACTCTAAGGAGTCTTCAATACAAAGAGCAGGGCTGTAGTACACGCCCAAATTCTGCCTCCGCTCTGTTGCTTATAATTCAAATATCATTAGGGCAGTGCTTTGCTCAGCAGGAGAAGAGGCAGAGATAAATTCATATTTCCTTCTGTTCTCCTGATTGCCCAGAACTGTGCTTAGTGTCAGATTAGCGCTATTAGCTGCGCTCAGGGGGTTCTGTTAAAAACATATAATTTAGAAGCTTTGACGCAGTGTTACTGCCATGGTAACTCGGCGTCAGCGCTGCCAATTCATCCCTATGGTGATGGAGCCCTGAGCGCAGCTCAAACGCCGACATCTGAGTGCCGGAGTTTGAATTCTTGCGCTTTTACCATGGCGGTAACACTGCGTCAAGACTGGTAAATTTTATGTTTTTAACAGAATTCCCCCTGAGCGCAGCTAATAGCGCTAATCAGACCCTAACCTTAGTTATAGTTCCCAAGGCAGAAGCAGTCAAGCGTGTACTATTGTCCTGTGCTCTGCATCTTCTCATGATCTAACTAATAAGATCTGGCCCTCTATCCTCACTTTGACAGGCTTTTCAGCTATACTGTGTCCTGACATCTGTAGTTAACTGTCAGGACCTTACTACACTGCCACTGCCTGAAAGTGATACCTCACCACTGACATAGTCCTGACTTTGCAGAGCAGTGCATGTAAAGACACAGCATACCAGCTGTGCTACCACCAAGGAGAAGTGTACCCATAGGCAACAATACTGATGAGTTTTGTTTTTTTTTGCTGCATCTGAACACCAGTCACATACTTCACAGCAATACTAACCTCCAATATAATAAATGTAAACAATAAATGAAAAGAAAAACACAAAAATAAAGCGAAATTAAAAAAAATGAAAGATACCTGATATCACTCCTACACAGGACTCTCTGTAGTTTGCACTGGCAGCAGGAGTGATGACTTCACTGTGCTGAGTGCTGATTGAAAGCACTGATGCCCAGGTGAGCGGATGAATAGGAGATGATATGAGCTGCCCTGGGCTGAGGAGAGCGAGAAGTGTCAGAACAGCCAGTGCTGCTGGGTGAAGGGCTGTGTGAAGCTAACACAGCCTGTGATCTCTCTGAGTGGATGTTCATGAGGCTAATGAGCAGACTATGAGGAGAGAAAGGATGTGTGCTGACATAGCACAGCCTAGCCATGAGGTTTTGGCCCTTGCCTGGGACCTGGTCAAGATAGAACCCGTGAGAAGGTACAGAGCGTCTATATCTGCTCTTGGGATTGTATGAGGTTGTACCCAGCTGCGTCCCGGAACCTAGAGGTCTGTAAATACCTGAACTGTGCCATTAACCTGTGTGTTGTGTGAACAAGTGCCTGGGTCACTGCCTTCCGTCTTGCCGATCCTAACCGCTACCTTACAGAACATAATCTATGGAAGTTGAAGTCTAGTCACTATGCAATGGGAGACAGAGCGAGCAAATTGCTAGCCAAAAGGGTTAAAAAAATGAAGGCTGAAATTAAAAGCTGAATTGACTTCCTCATAGGCCCAAACGCGGAAGAAATCCAAATCCAATTAAAATAGCAGATGCTTTTAGTGACTATTACTCTCGCCTATATAATCTCCGTGACGATCCCAAAACTCTTCAACCCACATTAAAATCCATTCAAGACTACCTAGACAAATTGAATCTCCCTCGAATATCACCTATACAGTTAAAGGAGTTAAATATGCCATTCTCTATAGAGGAAATTATAGAGGTCATAGAATTTACTAAAACTAATTCAGCCCGAGGCCCTGATGGACTGACCTACCAATACTATTATCAATACGAAACTTCATTTGCCCCTTTTTGTTTACGTACCTTTACCAAGTGGCAAATTTCTGTCTCTCTCCCCGCCTCTAATCTGGAGGCCTCAATATCCGCTCTCCCTAAACCAGGTAAACTCCCCATTGCACTCGGGAATTTCAGGCCTATCCCCCTATTAAATTGTGACATCAAAATCTTTGCTAAGCTACTTGCCATCAGACTTAACAAGTTTCTTCCATCTCTAATGTCAACAAAAGCAAAGGATGGTACGAGGAGGATGGTGAACTTGAATAAAGTGGTGGAGCTCTCTGGGCGCTCCAGTGTATTCCTGTCCCTAGATGCTGAAAAGGCCTTTGATAGAGTGCTCTGGGGCTACCTGGAGAGGGTTTTGCACAAATACAGCTTAGGACAGTTTAAGTCTGTGATATTATCCCTCTACTCGAACCCCAATGCTTCCGTACTTGCATCTGGCTTTAGATCACGTAATTTCACTATAATTAATGGAACCCGCCAAGGTTGTCCCCTCTCACCATTGATTTTTGCTTTGATTATGGAGCCTTTAGCTGAATATATCATAATTCTAAAGAGATTTAAGGTATTAAAATGTGTTCTTTTACACATGTAATTGGGCTATACACTGATTATGTCATCGTAACCTGTATAGGCAATCATGGTAGCTTTGGAGTCCTTTCCAAAGATTAGCTACTATAAACTTAACGCCTCCAAATCTTTAATTTATCCAATATGTCCCATACCCCATCAGAAGAGGGCTTGAAGAGAGTCTCCTATTTAGGTGGGTTTTAAAAGGAGTCCTCTACCTAGGCATATTTCTTACGGCCTCTCAGAAAATCTTAGTTTATAACCAGGATTTGATCACTAAATCTCTTAAAGCTGAGGTAGATAGACTTTCTGGTTTACCGTTGACTTGGATTGCTAGAATACAGGTCCTTAAAATGTTACTTTTACCAAAGATCATTTATATTTTCAGATTTCTTTCCTTTCTCTTATCTAACAGACAATTGCCTAATCTCCAGTCTCTGTTGGAGTTGGATCTCTTTATTCGGGATGGGAGAAGACCCAGAGTTTCTTTTAAAGTGATGATGACTGTTTCTGACGGAGGGTTGGGAGTACCGGATCTGGCCTTGTACCCTAAAGCAGCTGTTTCAAAGGCCTCCAGGGAATGGTGGAATAAAGACCTTACCTCCTTACCTCTAGATGGATGCAACTCGAATCCATTTACCGCCATGGGTGGCACATCACCCAGGGGTTCATTAGAACTTGAATATATCAAAAATACCTCCTATAGTTCCTCCCTTCCCATAGTGACTTCCCTCTTTAAATCCTGGAGATCCTGGGCCTCAAAACACATCAGTTTTCCATTCTCTGAAATAAGTATCAGATCTTTAAAATATCACATTCCAAATTTAAACTTAACAGACTGGGTAGCGAATGGTATTGTGAGTCTAAATTATATTTACGATGATAATTTTGTGACTACTTTTGATGAACTAGTATGAAAATTCTCCCTACATAAAATTACTTTCTATAAATTACTCTAAGTTAGACACCTCTTAAGAGAGTCCCCTACTGCTAGGCCCATGTCTGTTGCACCCCACATATGAGACTAATTAAAGCAGACTCTGTAGTCACTAAACGTTTATCGCTACTGTACAAATCCTTCAACTTTAACTCTGATCCTGATAAGCTTCCTTACATGTTGAAATGGGAGAGTAGACTTAGAGAGAGTTTCTCCTTTTCTCAGTGGCAAGACGCAGTTAAATGGGTGATTAACTCTTCATGGTGGATAAACTATTTGGTACAACTCAAGAAAACACTTATGGCTTGGTATATTACCCCTGACAGATTGTCCATTTTTTCCCTGATTACTCTCCTCAGTGTTGGAGGAAATGTGGGCATATAGGCTCTCCGGAACATGTTTGGTGGTCTTGCCCTAAGATCCTTCCTTTCTGGATCTCAGTTTTTTGTCTCCTGTCGGAGGTCCTGGGCTAAACTATTTTTCCCTCACCATCCTTAGCAATCCTTAATGTCGGTATTGACGAATCTCCTGTTGGCTGTAGAGGTTTGACTGTACACATCCTGGCAGCAGCCCGAAAGGTTATTGCGTCTAGCAGGGCCGTATTTGGAGTTCCTGCTGCCCTAGGCACTGTCAGCGGTGCCCCCCCCACCCCATCACGGCTCCTCCCCCCCATTTCGGCCCCTCCTCCTGTCACGGACAATCTTCCCCCTAGTCGCGGCCATCCCCCCAAGCTTCATGTAGCTTCTCCCCCCACATTTCATCATGTAGTACATATAAAAGGTTTGTCCAACCACACTCCAGAGACATACTGATAGGATGTTTACATTATGAGCCCCAATGGGGACAGTGTTGATGTATGTAAAGTGCTGTGGAGTTCATAGTGTAATATAAATGTAAAAAATATTATTCTTATAGGATGTCACAATACCTGGATTTGAGGATCTTCTATTTGAGGCTCTCTGATGCCATGTCGCTGCCTGTCTCGCTGTTTTCCTCTTTTGACACTGCAGTGCGGTGGACAAGAGAGCATTAACTGGTTAATAACAAGAAGTATGGAGTGTACTAACTGAGCCATAACCCTCCTATACCATATACCATGAAGTATGGAGTGTGTACTAACTGAGCCATACGCCCTCCCCATACCATGAAGTATGGAGTGTGTACTAACTGAGCCATAAACCCTCCCCATACCATGAAGTATGGTGTGTACTAACTGAGCCATACACCCTCCCCATACCATGTCCCGCAGACATTGTAGGATTACTATATGGATTTTAGTATTAGGGTACGGACACACTGGCGTGAAACTCGGATGAGTGCAATGCGTGATTTTATCGCATTGCAGTCGGACCAATGTTATTCAATGTCTGAGAGCAGATTGTCGAGTGTCGGACATTTTTTTTCTCAGCCAGATTCAGGATGAGAAAAAGTCACAATATGCTGCGACAGTGTGAGAATCAAGTGTGAGACTCACCAATGCAAGTCTACGGGTCCGACAAAATCACGGACCGCACACGGACAGCACATGAACCATTCAAGTCTGACACTTTTTTTCACAGATACATTATCATTCTGTAGCTGAGAACACTGTAAAATGTTCCTGTAAATTATTCTACAGTAATAGCTGCAGAGGAAAGAACAGATTGGACACAGACATCACATGGATGTGATCTGAAAGAATTGTCCGACACTCGCACAGCAGTTGCCAAAGGGACCAAAAAACAGATGTCACTCGTCCGACTCTCTTGGAAACAGACCGATTTTAAGGCGGCGGGAGACAGTGTACCACCATGTCTCAGCTCGTGCTGTGCACAGTGTACACCATGTCCCAGTCCATGCTGTGCACAGTGTATCACCATGTCCGTAGCTCTGTGCAGTGCACAGTGTGCCACATGTCTCGCTCGTGCTGTGCACAGTGTACCATCATGTCCTCGCTCCGTGCTGTGCACAGTGTACCACCATGTCCTCAGTTCCATTCTGTGCACAGTGTACCACATGTCCTCAGCTCCGTGCTGTGCACAGTGTACCACATGTCCTCAGCTCCGTGCTGTGCACGTGTACCACCATGTCCTCAGTTCCATGCTGTGCACAGTGTACCACCATGTCCTCAGCTCCGTGCTGTGCACAGTGTACCACCTGTCTCAGCTCCATGGTGCACAGACAGTGTACCACCATGTCCTCAGCTCCGTGCTGTGCACAGACAGTGTATCACCATGTCCTCAGCTCCGTGCTGTGCACAGACAGTGTACCACCATGTCCTCAGCTCTGTGCTGTGCACCACCATGTCCTCTACCCACACTCCACCATGTCCTCTGCACCCCCTCCATGTCCTCTGCACACCCTCCCTCTATGTCCTCTGCCCACACTCCACCATGTCCTCTGCATACCCTCCCTCAATGTCCTCTGCACACCCTCGATCCATGTCCTCTGCACACACCCCTCCATGTCCTCTGCACACCCTCGATCCATGTCCTCTGCACACACTCCCATGTCCTCTTCACACACTCCACCATGTCCTGTGCACACACTCCACCACGTCCTCTGCACACAGCCCCTCCATGTCCTCTGCACACATCCCTCCACGTCCTCTGCACACCCCCTCCACGTCCTCTGCACCCACCCCTCCACGTCCTCGCACACCCCCTCCATGTCCTCTGCACACCCCCCTCCACACCCTCTGCACACCCCCTCCATGTCCTCTGCACACCCCCTCCATGTCCTCTGCACACCCCCTCCATGTCCTCCGCACACCCCTCCACGTCCTCTGCACCCCCTCCATGTCCTCTGCACACCCCCTCCACATCCTATGCACCCCTTCACGTCCTCTGCACACACCCCTCCACGTCCACTTCACACCCCCGCAACGTCCTCTGCACCCCCTTGACATCCTCTGCACACGCCCTCCACGTCCTCTGCACACCCCCCAAGTTCTCTGCACACCCCATCCACGTCCTCTGCACACCCTCCACCTCCTCTGCACACCCCCCATGTCCTCTGCACACCCTCCACGTCCTCTGCACACCCCTCCACGTCCTCTGCACACACCCCTCCACGTCCTCTGCACACCCCTTCCATGTCCTCTGCACACCCCCTCCACATCCTCTGCACACCCCTCCATGTCCTCTGCACACCCCCTCCACGTCCTCTGCACACACCCTCCATATCCTCTTCACACCCCTCCTGTCCTCTGACACCCCCTTCATGTCTTCTGCACACCCTCCACGTCCTCTGCACCCCCCCATGTCCTCTGCACACCCCCTCCACATCCTCTGCATCCCCTTCACGTCCTCTGCACACACCCCCTTCACGTCCACTGCACACCCCCTCCATGTCCTCTGCACCCCCCTTGAATCCTCTGCACACCCCCTCCACGTCCTCTGCACACACCCCAAGTTCTCTGCACACCCCTCCACATCCTCTGCACACCCTCCACGTCCTCTGCACACCCTCATGTCCTCTGCACACCCCTCCACATCTCTGCACACCCCTCCACGTCCTCTGCACACCCCTCCACGTCCTCTGCACACCCCCTCCACGTCCTCTGCACACCCCCCTCCACGTCCTCTGCACACCCCCCTCCACGTCCTCTGCACACACCCCTCCACGTCCTCTGCACACCCCCCCATGTCTCTTCACACCCCTCCATGTCCTCTGCACACCCTCTTCATGTCCTCTGCACACCCCTCCACGTCCTCTGCACACCCCATGTCCTCTGCACACCCTCCCACACCTCTGCCCTCAGTCCTCTGCACACCCCCTCACGTCCACTGCACACCCCTCCACATCCTCTGCACCCTCCTTGACATCCTCTGCACACCCCTCCACGTCCTCTGCACCACCGCCCAAGTCCTCTGCACACCCCTCCACTCCTCTGCCACCCTCACGTCCTTGCACACCCCCATGTCTCTGCACACCCTCACGTCCTCTATACACCCTCCACATCTCTGCACACCCCTCCACGTCCTCTGCACACCCCCTCCACGTTCACTGCACACCCCCTCCACGTCCTCTGCACCCCCTCAACGTCCTCTGCACACCCCCATGTCTCATCACACCCCTCCATGTCTCTGCACACATCACGTCCTCTGCACACACTCCACGCCCTCTGCACACACCCATGTCTCTGCACACCCCTCCACGTCCTCTGCACACCCCTCCAATCTTTGCACACACTCCATGTCTCTGCACACCCCCATGTCCTCTGCACACCCATGTCCTCTACACACCCCTCGTCCTCTGCACACACCCCACGTCCTCTGCAACCCCCTCGTCTCTGCACACCCCCCACGTCCTCTGCACACCCCCCCACATCCTCTGCACACCCCCCTCATCATCTGCACACACCCACGTCCTTGCACACACCCTCATCTTCTGCACACCCCCCACGTCCTCTGCACACCCCCCTCGTCCTCTGCACACACCCACGTCCTCTGCACACCTTCCTCGTCCTCTGCACACACCCTCGTCCTCTGCACACCCCCACATCCTCTGCACACCGCCCATCCTCTGCACCCCCCCACGTCCTCAGCACTCTCCCCCACATCCTCTGCACACCCCCCACGTTCTCTGCACGACCCCCTCGTCCGCTGCACACACCTCGTCCTCTGCACACACCCCTACATCTTCTGCACACCCCCCACGTCCTCTGCAACACCACTTCTATGCACACACCCCATGTACCTTATAAAGTCGGTCCCAGTTCCTCCTAATCTGGCAATTCTTGCCGGGCAAAATGTAGCTCCGCCCACCTGAGTCACATATGTGTGACGTCATGGCAGGTCCTGTTCCACCCGGCATCTGTCTCCGCCGGCGATGCTATGATCCTGCCGCCCACCGACCTCAGCAGCGTCATGCACCACTTTACTAGTGAGGTGAGGCGGGAAGGCGTGATGACCGCGGGGGGGAGGGCGAGGTGTCAGGGGGCGGGGTCACAATGCCGGGGCTCAGAGAAGGAAAAAAAAAGACACAAGAAAAAAGACAACACTCTTAGTCGCCGCCCTCTCCGAATAGCGCTGCCCAGGCACGTGCCTGCAAGTGCCTAATGCAAATACGGCCCTGGCATCTAGGTGGAGGTCTGACTTTCCCTTCCTTTTCTGAGCTCATGTCTCAAATAAATTAGAATTTCCATCATGGATATACTCTATCCCACACTTGTAAAGCCAAGCCCCAATGTGTAGCTGATTGGGACCATTGGATTTCCCAAAATGGGTTATTTTTCCGATAGGTTTCTAAGGAAATATTGTGTAACGAAGTTATGTGATTGAGATTTTGATACTGCTTATCCTCCCCTTCCCACCCTCCTTTCCTTCCTTTATCTTAAATTTCATTATGTTTTGTTAATCTTTTTGGTTCTCCTGTTATGTTATTTTCTTGTTGAAAATTTACAAAAAAAATCTATAAGAAAAAATAAGCATGGATATGCAGAAGCAGGCAATCCCAGTGCAGGGAACAGATCCTACGCGTTTCAACCTACACGGTCTTAGTCGTCGTGGGCAAAACCATATAGGTTAAAATGCATAAAATCTGTTCCCTGCACTGGGATTGCCTGCTTCTGCATGTCCATGCTTTTTAACATGATGGCTAAATACACGTCAAGTTTTAAGAACCCCATTATCCTGTTGTCGCTAGAAGCAACTCTTCTTGTATATTCAAGCAATTAATATCCAGCACGCTGTTGAAAAAATCTAAATGAAATTTGGGCGCATAGCCCAAACCTTTGAATAATAGATTCAATTGGTTAGGATTCAAGATATATGATGAAAGATTTACATTTTGGAGAGGATTTAATACCGTTTGCGTTTCCTTTGTGTCTCTGCAGATATCTTGTAGGATTTCTTTGATTTTCCGCATTTTCCCTTCCCCTCCATATCCATTTTTTGACTGGATCATTAAATCTTGCAGGAAGCCATATGGTGTGGGGGTTGTTGAAGAAACTTCATCCAGGTCATCGCTATCCATGACTAGTCTAAGACCATAAGTGAGCGCTTCTCTCACCTTGTATTTTAATTGCCAGCCAAGGTAAAGCAAGGCAGCTGGGGATGGCGGCCCGTAGCTGTTTTCTTTATCTACGCTGAGGATCATAAATAACGCGAAGTCCTATGTCATTTTTTAGAATTATTTATTTATTTTTACACCATGCTGAAAACTGCAGCCATTCCTGAAAATGGTGCATTCATTGTAGCACCATTTCCAGGTGCTTTACTTAGCTCTTCCAGCAGCCCTGGTGGGGGTGGCACACTGGTAATGAGGGGTTAATACAAGCTTTGTATTCCCAGCTGGTTCTAAGCCCGTTCTAATTCATTGTGTTAAGCTAAATTAGACCTGGCCACCATGAATTTCTAGTAAACATTAAAAAAAAAAAAAATCACGGAGACAAAACTTTTTTTTATTAGAAATAAAACAAAGGGGGGGGGTTTGGACATGGCGGGAGCAGACGCTGAAACCAGAGCTCCTGTCCCCATGCCGCCATCGGGCCGATACAGCCAGTGCCAGACTCGGTAATCTTCCCCATATGTCGGCTAAAAGGAAGAGCAATAGACCCCAACTCACCCGGGAGCCGTCGGTGCCTCCTGCTGCAAGGATATCTCATTACCTCCGGAGCACCACCCGGGACTGTGTAATGGCCGCGGGGAAGATGGCGGCGGGAGCTTCCCAAGATGCAGCAGATCAAAGGCAACGCGAGGCTGCAGAGACCAGTGGTGACGTGATGGCAGCCCTCACACAGCCCGGCGCGGCACAGAGACTCGGTGGAGACCACCGACAGAACCCGGTAACATGTGCCCCCTCACCCCTCCCCCGATGCTTGCTGCGCACGTGCTGAAACCTGCCTCAGACACCATGACTGTCCCGGAGGCTGAAAGGCAGCCCAACCAGGACCATGCTGCAGCTGTCATTAATGAGGCCCCGCTTCCCAGTACCCCAATGACCCCCAGGGTGGCGGGGACTGGCCCCGGATGTGTAATAGTAGGGATCCTGCAGACATGGGTCAAAAGCGCCCCCAGGTTGGCACAGGAGGTGAGATGGATAACCGAGGCTCCAGCCAGCGAGGAGCATCAGACCCCTATAAAGAATTGGAGGGAGGAACGTGGCAGACCCTCTCACAGCCACAACAGGGAGGAGAAATGGTGGTGAGGGTGGTGAGAAATCCCACAGAAACAGAGTTTCCAGTGGGGGGTCGGGAGGGGGCCGCTCAATCCTCGGCCAGTGAGCCGGTACAGACTGTTCCATACATCAGGGACCTCTTAACCCCCAGTCGCCTATCAATGCACACAGCATCAGGGGGTCAGGGGATCTGGGACGACCTCAGGCTACGGATACAGGCCATCCCTACCAGGGAGGAAATTAAGGGCTTCATCGCATGGATGGAGGATTCATTTAGAGCCGAGTCCTCTGAGCTTAAGGGGGAAGTCAATAAACTCAGTCTGAGAGTGGCTCTACTGAATCGTCCTCTCAAAACATGGACGAGAGACTGAGGATCTTAGAAGACACTGTGTATACACAAGCCCCCCATATTGAATGGATGTTAGAGTCCATGGAAGATCTGGAGAATCGGGAGAGGAGGAACAATATTAGAATCAGAGGCCTCCCCGAGAGTGTCTGGCCTAAAGATCTTGACAGTACTCTCAGAAACATATTCAACTCTATTAGAGAGGTACCGACGGACTCGGTTCTGGAGTTCGATAGGGCACATAGGTCCCTGGGCCCCCACCCTTGGAAGGAGACAGACCACGGGATGTGGTGTGCAGGATCCATAAGTATAGAGTAAAAGAGGCTATTTTTACCAAAGCTCGAATCAAGGGACAGGTTCGATACCAGGATTATTCTCTCCAGCTACTGGCGGACTTATCGAGATGCACCCTGCAAAAATGGAGGGCGTTTCGTCTCCTCCTGGAGGTCCTAAGGCATCAGGACATACCCTACATGTGGGGCTTCCCGTTCGCCTAGAGGTGCGGAGAGACGGGGTGATCCACTTTGTCACACACCCAAGAGGGGTACCAGAGTTCACTCCTGCACTGGGACTTCCCTCGGTTTCTATTTCCTTAGAAGACTGGCCGGATATGCTGATCGTCCAGAACGGATGCCAACTGCCCCAGAGCCGTTGAGAGAGAAAAGGAGGAGGGGAAAATCACGGAGAGGGAGGAATAGGGGTTGGAGGGAGGAATCGATGGGTGACGATTGAAGGTCCCTCTTTCCCTCTCTGTTGTTATATACCCTGTTCTTTCGCTTATTGTTGTTCTTTACACAGGCAGCGCTGCAGATGAGGCCGATAGCACCGACCGCCCTGTTACACGAGGGCAAATGCATAGAGGGGTCTTACCTACTGGTTATTAGCTAGCCCAATTTAACGTGACGTTATGAGAGTTTTCAGTTCTTGCACCGACTCAGACTTTTCAGTTGCATATGATTATAGACCTAGGGGATTTCCTAGGTAACCTGCTTATCAAATATATTAATAGCACACACATATATTGCAACTCTTTAAAGGAAGGTTTAGCCCGGGGTGGCGGGGACAACCCCTTAGTGGACAGGCTACACTCCACCGGGATATAGTCCCCTGTTTTCAGGGAAGACCGGTCGGGTAGACCACCCTAAACCGCTATCCCGGAATATTCTGGGAATTCAACACCCCCCAAAAGAGGTCTCAGATCTTGTACTCCACTCATAAGCAGAAGTGTCAGATTCTGAATTGCTACAGGAGACTCATTTTAATCAGGACATGTCCCGAGTCTCCATAATAGATACTTCTCGGTCTGGCACCACAGTACCAACTGAGAAGCGAGAGCGAAAGGTGTATTCATAGCAGTACACAGGTCACTGACTCAAGAGATCCTGGATGCTTGCGTTGATCCTCAGGGCCATTATGTATTTCTTATGATGAGAATGCTGGATCCTTACTAACTATTGCTAATTGGTACCTACCCATTAGATTCCAAGCAAAAACATGTAGACTGTATCTAACACGCCTGGCGGAATTTGCAGAAGTATCAACCATCATTGGAGGGAACCTCAATTTCACCCTGGAACCGTCAGCTGACTCATCCTCCGGTAAGAGATCTATTCCGAACAAAAAACTTGCTTCCCTGAAAGGGTTCATTCACACTCTGAGATTCATTGACATTTGGAGGATTTTGAATCCCCTAGGGAGAGACTTTACATATTTCTCCCCAATACACAATTCCTACAGCAGAATCGACCTATTCCTCATAAGCCACAACCTATTGTCTTGGAGCCCCGAGGCGACTATAGGGGATATCTTACTCTCAGACCATGCCCCCACCTTCCTGTCCCTCACACTCCCCAACACGAGTAGACGACCTTGGACTTGGAGGCTAAATGATCAATTATTGAAGGATGAGCTTTGAATGTCAGAGGTGAGAGAGACTATCCAATCCTTTGGTCGGGATCATGCTTTAGACCCCACACCTCCACCCACGAAGTGGGAAACCTTGAATTGTGTTCTGAGGGGGGTTTTCATAAAGCATGGCGCCCGTCTGAAGAAAAATAATGCAGAAGCGGTAGAGGGCCTCCTTGGCCAGAACATCTGGCCACGGCACTCAGGGCCATGGGATCAAACTGGGACAGAGCCACCATAAAACGGCACTATTTGCCGACGATCTCTACTATAGTCTCACAGCCCCTGATCTCCATCTCTTCTATTTTGAAAGAGTTTGAACAGTTCGGACAATTGAGTAACTTTAAAGTTAATTGCTCCATGACCGAGGCACTTAGATTTCACTGCCGGAGACTTGGTATCTCATTTGTCCAGACAGTTCCCGTTCAAATGGAAAGCGAAGGCCATTAAGTATTTGGGAGTCCTTATCCCGAGAGACCTTAAGCAACTATTCAGTTTTTCGCCAAATTACAAACTCTTATTATCAATTTTACCTGGGGCGGAAAGGGATCTAGGCTACAGATAAATATTCTCTCCTTACCTAAATCCAGAGGACGGGCCGGGCTACCCAACGTACTGGCGTACTTTTTGACCTCCTCTCTCGTCAGAGCTTTAGACTGCCATTATTGTGCATCCTCCAAGAGGTGGGTGGAGGTGGAGCAGGAAGACCTAGGAATCCCAATGAAGCATTTGCTTAGGATTCCTCCCGGGGACTTAAAGGACATAGATCCCCTGACCGATATGACCAGGACCACCTTGATTGTATGGTACTCTGTGACGAGAACTCTCTATTTAGACGACAGACTTAACCTCTTACCCCCTTTTTTCCAGTCCAGCTTTTCCACCTGTAGTGGGAAGACAAAGATTTTTGTGTTGGCAGAGTGAGAATGATACCCGAGTGGGACAGACCCTATCCGACGGCAATTTGCCCTCGTTGGAGGAGCTGCAATCCAAAGACCCTACTAGGCCATTTAGATGGTTTGAGTTTTTCCAATACAGATCGTTTTTATATTCAGCTGACCACACAGTGCAGGGTGAGATTGACGGCCAACTTACTGGAAAGACTGTTCAACAGGATTCACCCCAAAGGCGCAAAATATCGGCTTTGATTCAGGCTTTAGGGTCCTCAGTATAGCGATTGCAGAAATGCTTTCTATTTACCACAAATTGGCCAATGCTTGTATTGCACAAGAAAGGAGCTACAAGCTGCTCACCAGATGGTATCTATGTCCGGATGCCCTACGGCGCATGTTCCCTGGAACCCCTGACAGCTGTTGGTGTTGCAGTGTGGCGACAGGAACGATGCTACACATTTGGTGGAGTTGCAGGGAAATCCAGCAGTTCTAGTCTAAGGTATTTACTTCTTACACCCGGACAATGGATAAACAGGTTGAATGCTGCCCTGAAACGGCACTGTTGTCCATCTTTCCTGGTCCTATTTGGCTTCACAAGAAGGATATCCTTCGTTCTTTGTGTCTCGGCCGCACGTGCGGTGATTCTGAGGTTCTGGAGATCGTCTCAGGTACCATCCTTGCTTGACTAGCTCAGAGAAATGATGGACATTTTTTCGAATGGAGGAACTAGATGCTGACGCATCAGGATCTCGTGACAAATTCTCAGTGGTTTGGATTGAATGGATTTTTTCCCAGGATTCTGTTGACTTCAAGAGTATCTTCGCTGAAGTTGACACAGTGGAACGACCTCTAGCCGACATGGAGTCAGGGTGACCCACATCCCCTTTCTCTCCTCGGCCTCACCCCTTTTATTACCCGACCCCAATTATCCTAGTGCAGCCCCCCCCTCTCCTCCTACTTCTCTTCTCTTTTATTCCTCCTTTCTTTTCCTCTCTTTCCTTCACTTATTCAGTATTCTCTTACTCTTGGCTTCTGTAACTCCTCTCTCAGCCCACCCTCTCCTGAGCTTTCAGCAACACCTGAACTGTGTTGTATGTACATAGTTTGGAGATATTCTTTCAATGATGGACTCTCCTCCTGGGTGTCCCAGACTTAGGGCGAGTCTACTAAGGCCTCGCACTCACGGGACTTAACAGGCATTGTAATAAAACATTAAGAGACAATCCAACTTTAACCTCTCTCACTTTCACGTCACAGGACAGGAACACCACAGATTATGATAATAGATTGGTTATAAATAAGAGCTGTGCAGCGGGTGAGGTATCCCTGAGGAAGACGCCAGGAAAGGCGTTGAAACGTGTTGGATGCAATAAAGGCTTGATCATATCACATCTGATCGTGAGTTCTTCCCTGGAATAAGTGGATCCTGGCAGCGCGGACTGGTGAACACCGTTTCCTTTCCATTTTCAACTTTAACCTCTTGCTCACAGCCAACCTGACGGAGTGGGAAAGTTAACATGAAACTTGATGGGCTCCTGCCTTCTCCCTAGCAGACAGTTCCAACGCCCGGAGACTGACAGTGACGGTCAGAGGTCAATCAAGTTCATAGCTGAGCCATGAACTCGGATGACCCCTGATGTTACTGCGCAGAAGCAGTTCTCGGCAAGTGCAGGGCATATCCCTGGAACTTAATGAGCAACCCCAGAAGTAGATGTGACCGGGACAGTAGGACGGTAGGACGTGGGATGACGGGACCTGGTAATTATAATGATAATGTTTATTGATAATGTAATAACTTGAATTGTAACATGGGTTTCCCAGGGAAACCTGTGTTCGGGATCTGTGCACGAACACTTGGTTTTCAGTACAGACCCCGAATTTTTCAGTTCGGGTTCGCCCATCACTACATAATTTTACAGAAAGTAATAAAAATGTCTTAAAAATTCTCTCTCATTATTCTGGCATTTGGCAAATATAAATAAATATGGTAATCCTAACTGACCTAAAACAGGAAATGTTTATTCTGATTTCATGTGAGAAAGTGAGAAAAACATGCATATGTCTTTTTATATAGTGTAGGTAACCTTCTGGTATTAACTGTAATATTAACTGTATATACTGTGCATGCACACATACATATGTAGATAGATAGAGATTCTTTTTTTTTCTTTATTTTAATTAGAGAGAAAATAGAGTGATTCAAATCTATATACTTTTTTTATAGATTATACTTTTTTTACTCTTGTACTTAAATTCCCTTACAAATAATCATCTAATTGATTATGGTATATACTACAATAGCAGAATTGTAGTATGTAGTCAATATCAGTTTCCCATGAATCCCAGCCACAGCTTGTCTTCTAATGGTGGTTTACACACACCAATTTATCTGTTCAATCTCTGAACCAATCTCTGGTTGCAGTGAAATCATGGATAGATTGATCCTGTTGTACACAGCCACAAAATGGAGCAATGTATCCATGATTTCACTGCAACCAGAGATTGGTTCAGAGATTGAACAGATAAATTGTGTGTGTAAACCACCATAAGAGCAGTATTCTTGCAGGAATTGGGCATCAGCAGACCTCTAATTGCTATGGAATTGATAAATAACTGAATGAGTGTTTCCCCATCCCCTCCCACTTGCATGTATTCAATGCTGCGGTCAGACAGCTGCATTTAAGTGGTTAACAATGAGCTCAGTTCCACTTGCTGCTCTTAGAGGCATATAATGACAATATAAGGGTGCTTTCACATCAGCGGTTTTCGCCGATCGCGGCAGTTGCGGTGAAAAAAACGCGCCCAATACAATGTCTATGCGGGCTTGCGGCAGGTGCGGCAAATGTGGTATCGGTACTTGCGGCAGGTGCAGCCGCGAAAAAAACGCGGCTTGGCCGAAACCGCACTTGCCGCACCTTACCGTACCGTAAGCCCCATAACATTGCATGGGCTTGCCGCAACTGTGCCGCAGTGCAGCGGTTATGCGGTAATCGCGGCAGTTGCGGTTTTTTCACTGCAACTGCCGCGATCGCGAAAACCGCTGACGTGAAAGGGCCTTAGGGCCTTTCACATCAGCGTTTTTTTAAATTTGCGGCAGATGCGTGAAAAAACCGCATCTGCCGTAATTACCGCATACCGGCTCCACTTGCGGCGCGGTTGCGGTAAACGCAATGCAAAGTATAGGCGTACTTGCGGCAGGTGCGCAAATGCTGTTTTGCACTTGCGGCAGGTGCGGCAGCGAAAAACCCGCGCTGACCGCCGCACAGCACAGAGGAGCATCCTTACCCACACACCCACAGCCACTGAGCATTTAGCATTGGCCAAGATTGGCCAGAAGTGAGTGGCCAGAATTGGATTCTTTTTCACATCACTGATATAGGTGCTGTTCACATCCTTCAGAAAGGAATGCACTTAATTCACCTCTCTTTGAACACAGCTCCTGTATCCTCTGCGAAGACCATGTGGTCGAACCGGCAAGGATTGAGCTACATTTATCTCTGAATAAAACTTTGATGGTCTGAGCTGACGTCTCCTTACATAATTTCTCATACTATTGTGTGCCAGGTTATATGTATTACTGTTATGGCCTTCCTGGCACCAATTGAGGGTCTGAGCCAACCTGTTTGGATGATGCATCAAAAATATAGACACAATATATGATGTAGTATTGCGTCATATGTCAGGAAGTGTCTAGATGTATTTTTTAAAGATTTTTCACAATGTGCATGTGCATTTCAGTAAAAATAAATATTTCAAATTTCACACTGGCCATTGGGGCTGTACCAGATTATTGATGGTGTTCCAGGAAATCCATTTGTAGATTAGTAGCAATAGACACTCAGATCCTACCTTTTGAATTATCTAATGAGCATGTGCATAGGTTATTGTGAAGGCAGAGGGAAAATATTCAGCTGTGAGATCCTGTGGTATCTACTGTGTATAGATGTGTTAACTGCCATTAGAATCAGCCTTTCAAGATAATGAGACTTCTGAAAAGTCTTCTGTAAATAGGAGATTGAAATACTCCAGTGGATAACATAAAAATTGCAAGATTTTTCATTTTTGTAAATATGGATAGAGATAAGCAAACTTTTCCGAACAGGGTTCACCAATTTCAAATTCGGTATGAACATTGACGATTCGGTTTGTAATCGGAAAACTCAAGCAATTTACTAAAAAATTGGCTAACGTGGCTTTGCTTGGGAAAAAGTTCTAAATATTTAAATTATTCTAAAACTTTCCTTGAAGGTATGGGTTCAAAACACTCTCAGTCTCAGATCAGTCCCTATAGATTATGAATGATTCATTTTGGTCTATGCATTTTGAAGCTACAACAAGCTTTTTCCTCCGGATACATAATAATGAGGTATAAGCATGTGTTTCTGCTGTTGGTCAGGGGATGTCGTTTTGCTGACCATTCCCACCACCCTTTAAATAGGCACATGACCCATCACCTGACATCGTTTATAGAGTTCATTCTTTACAAGACTATCCTGGTGTGTGGAGCTCTCCTGTGTTTGCTGGACATCAGCTGTCTAATAGTTGAGCATTTTGTAGCCTTGAAGTTGGGCTGCTTAATCAAGTATTGTATCCTTTTTGTATCCCCGGTCAGTCAACCTTTCCCTGTCTTTGTGTTGTATTATCTGCAGTGGCAAAGTTAGCACCCTTGCCAGCTAATGCACTAGCAAGGGTTACCATAGGTTAAAGGCAGGAACTAGGTACGTCATGGCGGCA
This sequence comes from Allobates femoralis, assembly GCA_033576535.1. Taxonomy (NCBI): domain Eukaryota; kingdom Metazoa; phylum Chordata; class Amphibia; order Anura; family Aromobatidae; genus Allobates; species Allobates femoralis. The sequence continues at coordinate 247,798,649 of JARQOC010000005.1, forward strand.
GGGGGATGGACCTGCTTAGGGTGTCAGGGCAGTAAGAGACAGACACAGGGCATTGTCAGGAGGTGTCCCTAACCCCTTTCCCTTCTGCTAATACATCCCTTTCCTTTACAATCCCACTGTCTTTTTGTGTTTGCCATGCAGTGGACATCTTTATTGTCTGTCCATGACATTATAAATGACCCACTATTTCTGAGTCTTGATAGTTCAAGCTGAAGTACTTGAATGCCTGATACAGACCCTCACTGATGAAGTTACGGGTTTGTGTACTCAGGTGGTGCAGCAGCTACAGCAAGTTGTTGGGTTCCTGGCCTCGGATCATGCCCATGCTCAACCTGAACCCAAGATATCTCCCCCTAGTAGGGGGAAAAGATAAATGTATGGTGTTCAAGAAAGCCTACAAATTATATTTCAATCTCCATTCTCGTTCCTCAAGGAGTGAGGAACAGCGTGTGGGGATTATTCTCTCCCTTCTTAAGGGGAATCCCCAGAACTGGGCCTTCTCCCTATCAAACGATTCTTCATCTTTGCGGTTTGTGGGTGGATTTTTCATGGCTTTGGGACTGTTGTATGGTTAACCTGATGGACTCACGCTTGCTGAGTCCAATCTCTGTAAATTCAAGCAGGGAATGCGGCTGCCTAAGGATTATTGCCCTGAGTTCCAGAGATGGCCAACTGACACTCACTAGAGTGATCCTGCCCTTAGGAATCAGTTTAGGCAGGGCCTGTCTGCCAGGCTTCAAGATTGGCTGGTCCAACATGCTGTTCTGAAGATGTTGGAGGCTGCAACGTCCCTTGGTATCAGGGTGGATAGATGCCTGAGGGACAGACCAAAACTGACCTTGCCCCCTGTGTTTCTACCTAAGGAGGAGGTGCCATGGGTGCTATTCGATGAACCCATGCGGTTGAAGGGTGTTTCGTCTCATACTAGTTTATCAGCAGTTCATCGTGGGACAGGGGCATGTTTTTATTGTGGTCGTACTGATCATTATATCAAGGCTCCTCCACTTCACCCCAAATAGGTTACTCCTTCTCAAAAGCTGTGTTCCTCTGGTCGTGTGTAGGTAGATGACCAGGGTGTGTATGTTTCCTCCATTTTCATGTCTCAGTTCAACATTTCTGTTGAAATAGTGATTGGTCACAAAACTGAAACCATTCCAGTTCTTGTGGATAATGGAGCAGGAGTCAATTTGGTAGATTCTCGCTTTCAGTCTAAACTGAAGTGCGCTAGCGAGATCCAATTTGGTGTATGCCATTGATTCTGCTCTTCTGAACCAGAATAGTTTGACCCAAGTCGAACACAATATAAACTTGCACATAGGGCTTCTTCATAAAGAGATCTTGTCGTGCTATGTCTTGGAGGATCTGAAGTAGTCAGTTGGGGCAAATTTTGTAAAGACAATCGCCTGGGTACTACTGTTTCTGCTGTCTTTGTTAAATCTATTCCTTTCTCTCTGGTGTAGGTGACTAAGGTGCTGCTGGAGAATAGGGGTGAGTCTATTTCCTTACCCCAGTTCAATGGTAGGCCTCGGTGTCCTCGTGGGAAAGTGGGTCCAGAGAGGGTGGTGTGTCCCACAAAGCACTCTGAGGGTAAGAGTCTTATGACACAGGGGGACACCTCTGTTGTGTATCTTCTTAAGAGAGTCCTTTTGTCCAGAAAATGGTTGTATGACAATAAACGTTTAGGTCCGGACATGTTTGTGGAATAGTTTGTATGTGTGTTTTGTAAACACATCAGGTGGAAGTGTGCATCTGGGGCTCCTGACTCTAAGGTTATTGTTCATTTTAGGGTGACGGACATTCTCAATCCTATGATCTTTCAACTTGAGCTACCCCCAGTACTTAATGCCCACAATATATTTCACTCAGGAAATGTGTCATGTCTCGGGAGCCGACGTTCAGTTGACAAATGTAGATGACAATTGTCACAATAATGTTCCCGACTATTTTACATTATTGTGACAATTGTCATCCACATTTGTATGATTGTCTCTCTATGCATTTGAATCATCGCATGTATCATTGATCACTTTCTATTGTATATACTCCATATGGTGCACACCTGCCATATAGTGCTGCTTTCCCTTGTTGTGTACTCCGCCTGTGTTCTTTGTGGTGTCTTTAATAAAACAACTAACGTTCACTTTACTTATAGATGTCTGGTAATGTTTAAAAATGTGAATCTAATGTGCCTCTAGGTACAACTTATCCCGTCCATTATACCGGTTTGTTTAATTTTGGTAGTGGATTTATAATCCCATGTATAAACCACTTAGAAGAAGTGTCCTAATTAGTTAGCAAACGTATAGTTTTTCTTGTATATAACTGTTAACAGAAAATTCAAGTTTGTAAAATAAAAATTTGCATCAGCACTGCTCTGTATAGTGGAAATCATGATTTGCTATGAATGCCGGTTCACAGAGAGCATTTACAGGAAGTTTGACATTACAGACACAGGGGAGGGGGTCATCAGCTGACTCTTGTTTGTCATGACAACTGATTGGCACGCCAGGATATTATTTTATATTTTTAAAAACAAAAGAAAAATTATTTTTAGCTAAGGATGAGCGAGTATACTCGCTACTATTCGGTCTTCGCCGAATAGTAGCGATATTCGGGCTACCCGCTACTCTCCGAGTACTTATGAGTACTCGGAAGTAGCAAGTAGTCCTAATACACTGCGAAAGTAGCCTAAAAGTGATTAAAAGTTGTTAAAAAAAAATAAACTTACATACTCACCTTCCGACGCCTGCACCAGGATCGGCAGAGAAGCCATCTGATTGCTGGAAATGGACTTGTCACTACCAGTCAAACAGATGGCCGGTAGCGATCTGGCCAATCAGATGGCACCACGTCACAATCATGTGATCGCTAGCGGCCACCTGATTGGCCAATTTGCAAGGTCCTAGATGTACTATCAGGACCTTGCAAACTGGCCAATCAGGTGGCCCGTAGCGATGACGTAGTTGTGACGTGGCGCCATCTGATTGGCCAGATCACTACCGGCCATCTGATTGGCTGGTAGTGACAGGTACTTTTCCAGCAATCAGATGGTTTCTCTGCCGGTCCCGCTGCAGGCGTCGGAAGGTGAGTATGTAAGTTTATTATTTTTTAACAACTTTTACTCACTTTTAGGCTACTTTCGCAGTGTATCTATAGATACACTGCAAAAGTATTAGGACTAGTTGCTACTCCCGAGTACTCATAAGTACTCGGAGAGTAGCCCGAATATCGCTACTATTCGGCGAAGACCGAATAGTAGCGAGTATACTCGCTCATCCTTAGCTAAAAATAATTTTTCTATAGATACACTGCGAAAGTATTCGTACTCGCTATACTCGCAATGAGAAGCGAGTACCGCTACCTACTCGTTGCGAGTATAGCGAGCACAAATATTAAGGTACTCGCTCATCCCTATTTTTAGCCAAAAAAAATATTTAGTTAACACGAAGTGAGTGCTGCGGCTGGCGTTCATTTCCTGTTAATTAACTCATTGGTCCTATGGTAAGGAGATAGCAGCCGGTGATGATTGGATGTGGGTCTCGTGTGATGTCACAATGTCAAGCAAGCCCTGGAACTGCAATTACAGACACTAAAACGGTGACAGCACAGGAGTTGGGTACAGACTCTTTTATTTTACCTGGGGGCGTCATGTGGAATCAGAAGAGGTTGTCCTAGTAGTGAACAACCCTTTTAAACTATTGGCTGAACCCATCAATATCTGCAGGTTTGGTCAACATTAGCCTAATGTGTATGTGGGACTTAAGAAGTTTAGAACAACCTCCCAGTTTCAAAGCTACAGTATGTGCAAGTGTATGCCGCACCCTGGGCAGGGTACTCAGATTTCAGGCGGACAGTCTGGAGGTCACGGGTGGCTGCCTGAGACTGTGTCCCTGGTGGTCAATGAAAAGGGGGGTAAAATATAAAATAAAGAGTTTGTTTCATGATGCCACCTGCAGTACCTGATGATGCTCACCAGCGCAGCTACAGTCCTCCGGTGATCGATGATATGGCGGCAGTGATGGTGTAGTCCTCCGCAGGCAGGACTGGACCTCCGGGGCAGCATTTTTGTTAAAGGAAGCAGTTTATGCAAGGAAAGATGCAGCAGAGTCGAGAAGTCACTTCACCGGGTACTTTACTGAAAAACCTTTGGTAATCATTACAGTCCTTCAGTGCAGTAAGATGTTACTAGACAAATGGCTACAGGTGCTGCAAGTGGATTGTATGGTTGGTAGATGGATCCCTCCTGTGTGCCTTTCTTGTTCCTTTCATCCCTTGCCTCCCAGTAGCGGTGAAGCCTGACCTCCTGAAGATTGGATCTGACCTCCTGCTGCTTCTCTTTACCTCCCTTGCTCCCGTTGGGTGAACCTTCTTATCATTACCGCAGCCGGCTACCGTGGGTCTGATTCCCTCTAGTAGGTGCTTTGGGAGTCAGGGCCGTATCTGAAGATACCCCCGGTCAACGATTTTCTGCAGGCCGTGAAGGTTCCTGCAGGTGCGGGCTCCGGTACACGGTTTCTACTCTGTGTGAACTCCCTCCAGCTTACAGGGATGAACTCTCTCTGGATTTCTTCTTTCTTTTCTGCTCTGGGATCTATTCTCGTTTCCCTGGGTCCCTCAGCCCAGGTAACCCTCCTTTCTCCTGGTGAGCCTGTCCCAGATGCTCCTTATCAGGTCCAGACCCACCGTCTGACTCCTTTCTCTCCGAGTCCTAGACTGCCTCTAGTTCCCCCTGGAGGTGACTATATACCCTCCCGGGTTCCCTCCCACTGCATGATCTAGTGTGGGGTGTGAGTTTAGGGTTCCACCTACTGTCCATAACTCCAATTATAGTGGGGTGACTACACCGCTTTTATGGGTGTAGTACCCCTTTTGTGGCACCTACATGGTGGGGCGCCACATGTACCTAGAAGAATTAATGCATTGATGCTGTTTTAAAGACAAAAGGTTGATCACAGCAAATATTGATTTCATTCAGATTTCTGTTCACTTCTTTCACTTTCCATGGGTGTAATAGAAGATGCATGCGCATAAATAGAAGCCCTAATTTTCTCCTACAAGACATGATGTAGCCTTGAGAGTTGAGACCTAAAGACAAGCTATCAGCAAGAAGATTCACACTAAACTGAGGATGTGGTGTATTCTAATATATAGGACTAAGGAAACTTGACTATCGAATGAGCTGATTCTTATACTGTACAATGTTAAATAAATGCAGTGTCTTCAGATCTTAATGAACGGTAAATGTTCACAACTGTCTATTAAATATTAGTACCCATGAGCAACTGCACTTATTTCACAAAATCAAGAGAAACTAATAGTAATGTTTCAAAGTTTTAGCTAACATTTAGTTGGCTGGATCACAGTGTTCTCAATGAATAGTCTTGAACCAACCCAACATTTTTGATAACTAGATACAGGTTGAAAAAGGTTTCAAATGACATAGCAGAAGTTACGTGACTACTTTTATCTTGATAATAGACCCCCGAAGCGTTCATTATTCTCTTGAAGTGTTTCAATGGTTGTGAATTCCTGCCAATCTCAACACACCCCTATGTAGCAAAAAGAAAGGCAGCATAATAATAGCATGCCATTAATTTCTATCAGCCTGTCTACAGAGGTCTGCAACCAATTGGAATAGTAAAAGACAAGGAAAAGTTTCATTTAGGAAGCTTAGAAAGTCCGTTACACCCTGGGATGTGTTTACCACTAAAAATAATGACGTCAATGAACAGTGAGTAAATTATTTTTGAAAATAATTTCTTAAAGATGTTTTTCCCAGAAATTGGAAGTGATCATTGGAAATATATAGGAAGAATAATTGTTGTTCCTAGAATTTACTTTTGCTTCTGAAATGTAGAAGTCTTGTCCTTGAATGAATTATTAAGTGGCTAAATTCACATGGTAAACAGAAGTTTGACATAATGTCCCAGGATGGAACATGGGGTAGGCCAAGTGCTGTTTATTTTGTTATTCCTAAAGTGAGTGATAAAACTCTCAGAATTGGTGCGTGCCATGGAACTGTCCTTATGACTAGTTATGGACTGTGCTTAAATGTTATTTCAATGTGAGTAATAATAGAGAAAAGTATTGGCCTTGGATTCTCCTATGATTGGATATCAGGGGCGTATCTAGGGGGGTGCAGCCGGACCTTTTGCCCCGGGCGCATACTCAGCGGGGGGCGCCGGCGCCATCATCAGGTCAGGCGTCCGGCAGTCTTTAAATATATCCCCGGCACACAATAAAAGAAGAGAGATGATTATCCTTTTGTGTTTTTTTATTTTTGAAGGTGAAAAACAGGTTGTATCACACAACGTTTCGGCTCCAGTTGAGCCTTTCTCAAGTGAGTCTGTGTATTACATGAATAAACATAAAAAACAAGTGAACATCAAACATATTGAATCAAGTTTCTTTTGTCTAAAGTGCTCCGTGACTTGATGGTGTTGCCCCTGTGAATAAAAAATCTATAGGTCGTGACGGGACGTGAAATATCCTCAAAGTGACTGTGTGTCTGTGGTGGTGACAATGGTGTTGGTGTAGTGCAGAATGAAGTGAAGGGGGGAATTCTCTGTTGTAGGGGAGAGCTAGGAAAGGAGTGAGTGAGTGGATAAACGTATGTGTTTTTATAGGACAAGGGGGTTAGCGGGATGGTGTGAGAGTGATGGATTGGGGGATTAGAGGTTAGAGTGGTAGAACATGCGCTGGAACTATAATATGTCTCGGTTATGAAGATTTAGGTGTTCAGAGCCGAGTATGGGGATGTACCTTCTGTATATATAGAAAGGGGGTTTGTGGTTCAGTTCCCACATGAGCAACTGCTCAGGCCAGTACCTGCTGGGAGTGGAATATTGTAAATCAATAGGTAGCCATGTAGTCAGTATGACCCCTGTCTAGCTATGTGGCCCGTCTACTCATATAATTGCCTCAGTTATTATTACATAAAGAATATGTGTAGTGACCCAGTAAGGAGAGGTCCCACCTTATTCTATGTGTATAGGAATTATTTCTTACTTCTGTTAATGCTTGTTGTAATAAGATCAGTCTGATTCATATGTGCTGTTAATATGTGCGGTACCGTTGTGACTTGTGCTATAATACATGGATACTCCATACAGCATTATATATGATGTTATCTAGGTACAGGTTCTGGGAACAAGAGATAAAGGTAATCTATGAGGAAGTATGAGGCACATACCCTGTTTGAGGTACTCAGCATATGACTCCGTCCTATATATTGAATTAAGTTAATAGATTAAACATACTGGGTATAAATGGACATAATCGGGTAATACTAGCAGTAGTGAAAGGAGCCAGGCAATCAAAGTAATGCTGGGTTGTCATTTACCTTTGTGTCAGTGCAGCAGCAGCATGGTGGCTGGTCTGGGTGGATGGACAGGAGCAACATGTGTACTGAGTTTCTGCCTTTTATAGCAGTGCATTACTGGGAAAGAGGCTGCAGACAGGAAGAAGGTCGGCGGCCATCTTGGATGTGGAATTTTTTGTCCGGAATCTCTCAGTGAGCATGTCTGGAGCTGTAAGCTCCAGATAGGCTGTTTTAGGTGTGGGGGAGTTACCAACAAGTTGCTAGGTTACAATATACTTAGCGCAAAGCTGTGCCCAGGCTGTTAAGAAAACCTAACACTGGGCACCGGAATAAGTGAACACAGCACTATAGTGAAAAGCCACATCTGCAGCACCTGCACTTTCTTAACAGCCTGGGCACAGCTTTGCACTAAGTATATTGTAACCTAGCAACTTGTTGGTAACTCCCCCACACCTAAAACAGCCTATCTGGAGCTTACAGCTCCAGACATGCTCACTGAGAGATTCCGGACAAAAAATTCCACATCCAAGATGGCCGCCGACCTTCTTCCTGTCTGCAGCCTCTTTCCCAGTAATGCACTGCTATAAAAGGCAGAAACTCAGTACACATGTTGCTCCTGTCCATCCACCCAGACCAGCCACCATGCTGCTGCACTGACACAAAGGTAAATGACAACCCAGCTTTACTTTGATTGCCTGGCTTCTTTCACTACTGCTAGTATTACCCGATTATGTCCATTTATACCCAGTATGTTTAATCTATTAACTTAATTCACTATATAGGACGGAGTCATATGCTGAGTACCTCAAACAGGGTATGTGCCTCATACTTCCTCATAGATTACCTTTATCTCTTGTTCCCAGAACCTGTACCTAGATAACATCATATATAATGCTGTATGGAGTATCCATGTATTATAGCACAAGTCACAACGGTACCGCACATATTAACAGCACATATGAATCAGACTGATCTTATTACAACAAGCATTAACAGAAGTAAGAAATAATTCCTATACACATAGAATAAGGTGGGACCTCTCCTTACTGGGTCACTACACATATTCTATATGTAATAATAACTGAGGCAATTATATGACTAGACGAGCCACATAGCTAGACAGGGGTCATACTGACTACATGGCTACCTATTGATTTACAATATTCCACTCCCAGCAGGTACTGGCCTGAGCAGTTGCTCATGTGGGAACTGAACCACAAACCCCCTTTCTATATACACAGAAGGTACATCCCCATACTCGGCTCTGAACACCTAAATCTTCATAACCGAGACATATTATAGTTCCAGCGCATGTTCTACCACTCTAACCTCTAATCCCCCAATCCATCACTCTCACACCATCCCGCTAGCCCCCTTGTCCTATAAAAACACATACGTTTATCCACTCACTCACTCCTTTCCTAGCTCTCCCCTACAACAGAGAACTCCCCCCCTTCACTTCACTCTGCACTACACCAACACCATTGTCACCACCAAAGACACACAGTCACTTTGAGGATATTTCACGTCCCGTCACGACCTATAGATTTTTTATTCACAGGGGCAACACCATCAAGTCACGGAGCACTTTAGACAAAAGAAACTTGATTCAATATGTTTGATGTTCACTTGTTTTTTATGTTTATTCATGTAATACACAGACTCACTTGAGAAAGGCTCAACTGGAGCCGAAACGTTGTGTGATACAACCTGTTTTTCACCTTCAAAAATAAAAAACACAAAAAGGATAATCATCTCTCTTCTTTTATTGTGTGCCGGGGATATATTTAAAGACTTTGTGGCCTATTTTTCCCTTGTGCACCTAAACGGTGGTCGAGCTATACTATATGCTCTCTGAGGCGTCCGGCAGTGGCACTGCAGCGCCGGCGCTAATCTCCTCCGCACCGCCCTGCATATTGTGCACGGGCGGCGCTGCGCGTGCACAACCCCTGCTGCTGGTCCGCCCCCTGGCATCAGTTAACACATCCCCCAGGGTCACGCGTACAGTGGGACAGAGAAGAAGAGGAGCTGCTGCAGCCTGCCTCCTCCTGAGTCCTGACTGAGTCGTCCGGTCCACCCAATAAAGTAACCTACACACACAGGCGGGGGGGTGGGGGGGTTTGTGCCTGTACTGGGAGTCGGGAGAGTTATGAGGTGTGTATATATGTATACATCAGGCGCAGGCACACACTATGAGGTATTATACCTCATAGTGTGTGCCTGCCTGGTGATGTATACATATATACACCTCATAGTGTGCCTGCCAGATGTATACATATATATACCTGAGGTATATACAGTGTATGTATACATCAGGGAGGCACACTATGAGGTGTATATATGTATCATATATACACCTCATAGTGTGTGTGCCTGCCTGATGTATACATATATACACCTCAAGTGTATATATATGTATACATCAGGCAGGTACACTATGCCTCATCAAATAAAAATTGGCGGTGGCGGGTGTGATGGGGGGGGGGACGCCAAAATAAATCCTTGCTCCGGGTGCCAGAAAACCTAGTTACACCTCTGTTGGATATAGCAAGGACCATCATACTTGTTCTCCTAAAGAAAGGGCTAGTATTGCAGAATGGGCTAACATGAACACAGAAGCATTAAGAGTCAAGTTCAGGACAAATAAAAGGTTTTCTGTGACATGGCATTGGGTTTCATATATTCTGATCATAATGTTAACTAAGAACCTCATGTTCGTATCATGCCTCAGGACTTGATCCAGTGACATTGTAGTTTGTGGTCAGTTTCCTTCCTTACTGAGCCATAGCCTGATGAGTCCCTGTTGAAATTCTGATAGTCTATTTACGTTTACCTTTGATTCTCTTCCTATGATGTGTGGTAATCACCTATTGTTAATTACTTATAGTTTCTGGCCTATCACTTCTCAGGTGTAGTTATTTATACTCTCCTCTTCCAACCATTTTGTGCTGGCTATATTTATGTGAGAATTACTGTTAAGGATTTCTAGCGTGCAGCCAAGGTTATTACACAGAGATCAGTGTTATTTTCTCTATGTATTGTCTTTTGCTTCTCCTACACCTACCTTTTGTTTTCTGTTAGGTTGTTAGGAGTTTTCCCTTGTTTGAATTTATTTCTCAATTTTCCATTTGTACACGTTTTATGTTTCTTCACTTTGAGTCCTTGTCTATCGTTGCACGCATACCTTATGTTTGCTTTTAAGAGTGCTTTGCAAACTCCCCTGAGTTTCCTAAAGGTACCGTTACACGGCACGACATTGAAACGATGTCGGCAACGATCTCGTGGGAGCGCGGTCGTTGTTGAAATCACTTCAACATTGCTGGTGAGATGTCACACATCTAGATATTAACGATGTTGTAAGTAGGTATCATTCGCAAACTCCGCGAACGATCCCTGCTCATTGCTGTGAATGGGTTAAGTCGTCCACGACATCGTTATCGCTGTGTCACACGTAACGATGCCGCAGGTTGCTGGAGATGAGATCATCAGGTTTTCCAAAATGTTGGTAAACCCGTCAACTCCGATCCAATGAATTTTCTTTGCGACTTGCCGGAGTCACACGCAACATGGTCACAATGACGTCGCTTTTACGCCTCCAAAAGCGTGATGCATCAACGATGTCGTTGATGATGTTGTGCCGTGTAATGGGGCCTTAAGGAAGTATGTGATGCAACCTGAGGGCCTTTTAGGCAGATGGTCCAGGTTGTGGGTTTCTAGTTGTGTGACTAGGAATATTCCAATATGTGCAGGAGCCATTAGAGTGTTGTGCAGCAAAGGATAAAAGTCTGTACAAGACATAGGCCAGGGTCACACATGGCAGCCATTTTTGCCTTGGATCCGTTTTTGGGAACATTTTTGTCTTTTTTTGTCTAAGTACAAAAACGCATATGCATTAACTGTTAATGCATTAACACATGGTGCATTGCGTTTTTCAAAAACGCATGCGTTTTTGTTCAGCATCCCAAAATATGCTGCTCGCAGAGTTTCTGGTTGCAGTAAAAAAATGCATGTGTTTTTTTAACATGGGGCCCTATGGGAAACGCATGCGTTAACGCATGGTTACATATAGGCACCATGGATTAACGCATGCGTTTTTTTGTAAAAAATGACTAAGGCCAAAAAATTCCAAAAAATCTCCAGGAGCTCAAGAGACACTAATGACACCCGAAATTTAACGGATCCTTTTTTCTAAAGGCTCAAAAAAACAGATTGGCATGTGTGACCCTGACCATATTAAGGTGCAGGTAAGGCAGCAGTAGGATAGGCTTTTCTTTCCCTTTTTCTGTGCTGAATTATGTACATGCATTACAATTTACGATCGCTGGCGACACTGACGTGTGTGACGGGGCCTTTAGAATCACACTCTCAATTACTGACAGCAAGATCCATAGCACCATGTTGGGGATCGCGCTGTTCCCCGCCATCATCCATGGCCCTGTAATGCAATCATGAGGCTTCGATGCATTGTCATGGGATAAGCTGATGACCCTGGATGCTATCATGAATCACCTCCTGCTGACGATGCCTGAGATGCATTGCTGGCAGAAAATGATCGTTTGTGCTATGCAGAGGTATCGTGAAGCATCTCTCTGCAGAGCACAAGCATTTGGACAGTGCTGAGCTGAGGTGCCCTAGGGGGGTAGTGTAAAATAAACAAAGTTTTAAAAAATATGAAAAAACAAAACTTTAAACCCCCTTCTTTTGCCCCATTGAAAAATTAAACTATTAACAATAAAATACATGTATTTGGTAAAGCCGCATTCAGAAATGCCCGATCTATCAAAATATAAAATCAATTAATTAGATCTGTAAACTATTTAATGGAAAAAAATTCCAAATGCCAAATTTACATTTTTTTGAACGCCGCAACATTTGCAATAAAATGCAATAACGGGCAATTAAAACATCACATCTACCCAAAAATTGTATCATTAGAAACATCCACTCAAGACGCAAAAGATGTGTACAGTCATGTCCCAATTTAAATTTGTGTCTGTTTTTATTTGTCATGAGCATTAATTAATGCAGATTATTTTTTTCATTGATTGTGATACTGCTGACTCCATTTTTGGTAGGCTTTATATAGATTTTCTGAAGAAATCAGCTCTTCTTCTATGTATTCTTTTATATTTTTACAGGGTGCACCCAGGCATATCAATAGTGACCTTGCAAACTAGAAGTCACATAAAGCAAACATATATCTAAAGGGTTGAGAATGCGCAAATAGGTTCTTATCTTTTTTAGACAGATGTATGATGTGAATATTGGTATTGCTCACCTGATGTGGTTGTGTAGCACACAACCAGCATAATCGCTCAGAAAAAACAGCTGCTGCAGGGACCGTACTTCCACAGGATGCGGTGCTCAAATCACAAGGTTATTCGGACGAAGTACCTTTATGTCCGCGCTGCTGTCAGACCGGTATACCAATGACACTGAACGTCTAGGTATTGGAGATATAGATTTATTTACTTATTTCCAACGCGTTTCGGAGCCACGTGCCGAGCTCCTTCCTGAGGGAACATCTTTTATATTTTTACAGGGTGCACCCAGGCATATCAATAGTGACCTTGCAAACTAGAAGTCATATAAAGCAAACAGGTATATGCCTCATCATGCAATTATTTGCTCCTGCTGTTCACATCTTCAAGACTCAAGTCCACAATGCTGCAACTCTTGGCCATCATACAAGAAGAAAACATGGGAGGAGTCTTCCATAAAATCCTTTTTACTTTATTAGATCAAATCATTAAAATATAAAAGGACCTATGATAGCGGAGATGCAGTCTTACTCTCAACGCAATTCTGGCGTTGCGCCCTTAGTCAATGATGATGCATTTCTGGCGTTGCACCCTTAGTCAATGATGATGCATTTCTGGCATTGCGCCCTTAGTCAATGATGATGATTGACTAAGGGAGCAATACCAGAAACGCATCGATAGTAAGACTGTATCTCCGCTATCATGGGTAATTTTATATTTTAATGATTTGATCTAATACAGTAAAAAGGGTTTTAAGGAAGACTCCTCCCATGTTTTCTTCTTTTAAAAACTAGAAGCTTTTACCTCTGTAGTGCACTGAGAGAGTGGCAGGTAGCATGCCGGGCAGCCCGCAAAATCAAATAGTAGGGATGTGTAAAGGTGGGTTTACACGCTTCAATCGCGTTCCGATATCGCAGTTCAATGGCGCGGGAGCGCGCATTTAGTGCATGTTTCTCCCGCATCGCATTGAATGTTTACACGTTGCGATATCGGAATACAACGTCCGTGCAATGTCTACGCCCCCCAACCCAGGATCGCACACTTAACATGGGAGTGAATGGGTGACGTTTCAAATCGCATCGTAGTTGTGCGTTTACACAGCACGATCCGCCTGCAATCGCTATGCAATATCGGAGCATTGAATAGCACGCTCATTCAATCCCCGATATCGCATTGACATCGTTCCTGCATCGTATTGGACGTTCACACCATACAACGCAGGCACGATCTCGGGTACAACGATTGAACCACGTGACTTTTGATTGAAATCGTACTACGATATCGCGACGTGTAAACCCGCCATAATAGGCTGTTGGCTAGGCACTATGCTTCATATGTGTGTAACTTGTGCCCTAATGCAAGCTTTATAAGTGTGAAATTCTAATACTAGGCAATCATCCCATTCATGAACTGATAGGTTGAGAGTGGCTATTTCATCAGTATTTTATACTTGTGTTACCTCATTTATTTAGGGGTCTGCTGCATCTTATTTGTGCATTTGCTCATAGGATCTTAGCTGGTAAATGCAATTGCCTTTTTTGCTTCTTTTTCATATGAATGTTTGGGTCTGGAACACTATTGGACTAAAAAGAAATAACTGTTGGAATTACGGAATCTTTATGTAAAAATGCCAGGTATGTGGCGATAAGCCCTTCCTTATTAAAATACTGTAGTTGTGTAAAGTGCTACATGTTACATTGTAAACTGAAGTAAAATTTTATTAGATTATGTCAGCCTGTGTAAAAGTAAAATTGACTTATGGTCCTGACTGAATTAAAGTTTTTTTTAAGTGAAAAATTGTTGAAACTGAGTTCTAGAATGAAGTGTTCTGCTCCACTGAGTAGTTAGCAACCAACCAAAGTAACTGCAATCTACAGTAAATTGTAACCACTAAGCAAGAAGCACCATTTCTTATGAAAGGTAGCCACCAAGCAGTTGTCTTCATCAAAGACACTGTAACCAACAAGCATAATGTGCCACTTAATAGAGTTGCGCAAATATTACAAATATTTGCCACTCTTAATTATAAAAAAAATATTTTTGACCACATGTTCTGCAATCACTTCAAGAACCCATCACCCTCACACCACTTTTTACATACATCCATGACTTCAGTCAACTGGAACTGTAGGTCAGTAAGAACGCCAGGGAGCCCCATTGGCAGGCAGGCGGCATGACAATACATAGGGGTGGGGAGTGGTAGGGGTTAATGAAGCTATGTAAAATGCTTGTGTGCAAGCAGGGCAGGGGAGGAGACACGCAGATTCTTGGATTGGTGGGAGGAAAAGTGGGCAGGAATATGGAGGGGATAAAAGAGATGGGAGGGTGCGAGTGCTCTCTCTTTCCAGATCAAGAAGTGAGAGGGACTGACCTGGCTGCTGGAGCTGCTGCAGGGGTCCATGATCCCAGCTTGTACTGCAGCACCTGGAGGCACAGGCAGTGCATCCACGTCCTTTGGCTGCCTGTGCTGCCCCATGGGTGCCTGATCCCTCCATCCCTGCAGCGTGGATGCTGCGATGCCGTCTCCAGACTGCGGGGCGGCAGGCGCTGCCAGGGTGAGAGGCTGTATGCAAGAGCCCCCTCCTGGGTCCCCCCAGGGGCAGAGCGGGTGTCCGGGGTCTCCAGTGCCGCCTCTGGCCTCCGGGAGGGGCAGAGCTGTGGCCGACCGGAAGTGGGCAGAGCCAGATTGCAGGGCAGGAGATGCAGGTGCCAGGGTTTTTGCGGTGACTTCTGGCCGGGCCTCGGCTGGGAGTGTACCAGACAGCTGCGGGGAGGTACAGGCTGCGGCGAATTGGAGGCGGACAGGGCTGAGGTCAGTCTGCCTCCAGTCATGCCAGAGCATTGGATGCCTGGGGAAGGACGGCGGCTTCTGGCTGGGAGCCATACAGAAGCGAGCCAGGTGACAGCGGTATCAGATACCCCCATCCCGCAGCCGATGGGGTGGTCGGGCAGCCTCCACAGGGGGAGGGCCGGACGCAAAAGGATCTTCAGCGCAGGCCCCCCGGATGCCACGGGACAGCGCTCCACCAGGAGGGATTATCCATGGAGGGGCCATTCAGGACATGGACTATTAAAGTGAGGTGATGCCCTAACATTAACCCCCCCCCTCATTACTTGCGGATCTCCCTGGATGGTCAGCAGCACCCAGGCTCCAGGAGCAAAGAGGGGCAAACGACAAGCGACCCTGGTGCAATGTTCTGCTGCCGTGTGGCTGCTCTGCACGGACTGCGGAGTCAGCTGGGTAAGAAGATGAGTGCATATAGTATTTAAAAAAAAAATTGAGAAAAACAGAGGTTATTTGGTTTTGCAACATGTGGACAGTTAACACGTGTTTGAGTGGGTTTGTTTGGGGTACTGTGGTTAGCGTTGCAGTAGTCAGGCTTTACAAGTGGGTTGATGGAGTTGGGGGTTAGTTCTTAAAGAGGATGGAGATTGAGAGAATGTGGGAGCGTTGAGTAATCCAGGCATTGGTGAGGTGGGTGGCACGTTTTTCCCGTCCTGGAACTTCCAAAGTGAGGCAGAAGGAATTAGGTTAGAAGAAATTGTGGGTGTTTTCTCTGCAGTATCGTGTGGGCAACCTGATTTGGGGCAGGTGGGGTCGTATGAGTCTGGGTGACCTTTGAGTATGGCAAGCGGTGTAAGGTTAGGCTTGGTGGAGGCGGGACCACCAAGCATATACTTGGTAGTGTGCCATGGGGGAGGGGATGTGGTTTAAGAGCAGATCCCCTGGTTCCCGTTGAGGTAACTGGTGGGGCGGTTTCTGAGGTGAAAGGCATGGGGTAGCTATGTACGTTTATATACCTGAGGGTTTGTTGGAGTTGGCCATTCTCGGGACAGGGGTGTATAATCTTGGATGGTAGGACAGGTTCGGTCCTTTAAGGGGGTATGGTGAGGCTGTTTGGTAGTTTTGTGTCTGGGGCCGAAGTGGCGCCAATTGGGTTAAGTCTGGTTGTTTTTTTTTGCTTTTGGGCTGTTGGATACTGAGGTGAGAGGTGTTCGGGAAGGAATGTCGGCGTGGTGTAAGAATAGTAGAGTAGGGTGTATATAGTTGTGCATTATTCCGGGTTCAGTCAGGGTTGTTCTCCATAGATCTGTACTGTATGGGACCTGGTCTGTCCTCATCATGCTATTCTGAGGCCTCCAGTTGGCATATGCTGCCGTAATGGTGTGGCACCCCTGCGAGGGATTGCCACAGGATCCACCGGTGCAAGGAGGGAATTACACCTTGTTTCGCACAGCACACCACACCTTCCACCCCAGACCAGAAGGGGGAGCTCTACTGGCTGCCTTAAGTCAGTTCCCCTTTAAAACATCCAGGCCTGAGGGGAGGAGTTAGTAAGTCCCAAAAGTTAGTTAGTCCCAGGAGTCGGAGGAGTGAGGAGCTGGTCTCTTGGAAGGATCCAGGCCCAGGACAAGGGACCACTGACCGCTGTGTTGCACCCTAGGGAAAGGGTTGGAGGAAGCAGGGAATCAAGAAAGGGAACCAGTTAAGATAGCCTTATAGTACAACCGGACACCGGAGTCCGACGCTACCATCATTTATTGTAACAGCAAAAGCCCGGAAGACTCAGGAGGAGTTCATCCCTGAAGCAAGTTAAGTAAGAGACGCTAAAACTGACCAAGTACAGGACCAGGGGCCATAGGAGAAACAGGGACCCTGCAGAAGGGCCTCATAGTCTGTTTAGAGCAAAGCCCTGAAAGGGAGAAGGAGCGGTGGGTTCAAGCACAAGCAGGACTCATCCCAAACCACAGAGCACAGAGACAGAGGAGGCCTCACAACTTTCTAAGGTGGAAGTCCCAAGTTGCATCAGGGACCTGGTTATTTCTCTGGACTCAACCTGGTACCTTTTCACCAGTAAAAGGTACGAAACAATGATCACTGTGTGTGTGCCAGCTTAACCACCGCAATTCACCGCCTTGTCTGCAGAGACACGACTACTACTCCCCTCATCCCTCTCATCATCATCCATCCCCGCTGCCCTGAGGTAAAGCTCCACCTGTGGGGAGCTGTACCACACTCTGCTGCACCCACCTTCACCTTAGCGGCCGGCTGCAGCGCTGGTATACCGTTACCAGGTACCATAGGTGGCGTCACGTTACCAATTCCCTTATCCCCTACCATTTCCCGCCATTGAGGGTCCAGGGCATGGGACCGGGGGCCGACCAGCCGCGATTCCCATCAAAGCCGCCATCAGCCCCAGTATCCAAGTACCCCCTACCCTGTTGACCGCCTCAATGGCGTTTACGGTGGGTTGTGCCTGTGTAGGTGTGTTGCTGAGGTTTTTTTTTCGTTTAGAGTTGGGCAGCAGGGTCATTGATGACCTCAGTCGGCAGGAGAGTTTTTTCTCCATGTCATTGTAATGTTGCAGGTGGAATTCAATGATTGGGTGCATTGGGGTTGGTGGTTTCACATAGGAGCGTATTGTCAGGTTTCGTGGGAATTTCAGTTAGTTCAGTTCGGTTGCGGTTAATTTTTGGGGTGCAGGTGAATTTTATTGGACTTTTGTGTTGGGCGATGGTTGTGGGACCGTTTTTTTTGGATCCCTCGATTATTCATGTTTTGAGGGCATTTTGGAGTGGGATTGGTGCTACACACGCGTATTTAAATATGGACGGTTGTAGTTTGTGTTTAGGGGTCTGGCGATGATGTTGGTGTTTGGTTCCTGAGGATTTGGGTCTTGTAGGCCTGACCGGGTAGTCCTGGGGTATGCTGTTCAGTTAGGCGTTGGTTGGGAGTCAAGTCTAATATGGGCTTGTCAGTTATTAGGTTTGGTTTAGATGGAGTCACTAGTGTGCCTCTAGTGGTTATGCGTAAGTCACAGTTGTGTCTCCGGGTATTGGGTTGGTATACATCTTTATACATGGCTGACGGTTTGCAGCCTGTTGTGGTGCTGTTGGTGAGTTCACTTGGAGCATAATCCAGTGGCAGGTTTGGAGCAGCATAAACAAAAACAAAAAAAAAGGAACAGTATGTGGGCTCCTGACTCGCCACTCAGGGAACGGGTACTCTGATCTCGGGCGTACTGTTGCGGGAATGCTGTGGTGGTCGGTGCCCGAGTCCGTGCCCTTGAGCGGTAATATAAAAAGGAGATAAAAAATAATAAAAACAGTGTCCGTGACGCCACATGTAGGTTTGGTGATGGCACCAGCGCTGCTGAGGCCTCTAGGGGATGGGCGGCAGCAAGGTGTAGTAACCCTCTACAGGTAGGGGAGTTTCCCCGGGGTATTGGAAGTAGGAATGAGGGAATAGGGCAGCGTAGTCATTGTGGTGTGGGCAGGGGTGAACCTAGCCTCTCTGCTGCCTGAGGCGAACTACAAAATGGCGCCCCCCCAACTCAAGGATGTCAGCACCATCACACGCACATAGAAGAACCACACAGAAGAATCCAGAACAAGGGTCATTAATGGCAATGGCGGCTTGGCACAAGCTACAGACACAATGATTGCCGGCAGAGCGGTGCTCCTGTAGCTGACACCAGTCCTGCATCCTTATAGCACTGGAGGCAGCAATGATTGCCAATCTATTATGTCTGGCACATGCCTACAAAACTCTGGGCAACTCCAATGTAGCGCTGCCTGGCACTGACTGGTCAGACATGTCCATCATACTGCACCGTCCACACACCACAGGTAACGACCTGCAGTCTAAGCATCAACAAGCCGCCACTGCACTAAGCTGGTAAAATTTCCCAACAGACCATGCCTCTTCTCTGAATACTTAGACAATCACAAGTGCTGCACATTGGGCTGACCAGAGTTAATAGCAGGTGCTGAACAAGTGGGTTAAGGAAGGGATGTGGGAGTGGGAAGTTGGACTAGCACCACCGACCAACCGCTGCTCGGGAGAAACATGGCTGGATGCCTGTATGTACCGAGGGCGGCACTGGTCATGGTGTGTGAGATGTGGCCAATCTGTCCTGCAGCAGAGGAACAATGCATCCTGCACCAGGGGCATATATAGAAATCATGGGGCCCCATAGCAGAGGTTCTAATTGGGTCCCCCCCCCTCCAAAAAAAAGAACAGAATATTTGTCTGGGTCACATATGTAAAAATTTCACAACTCTGCAGCCCTTACAAAGTATTTTTTTTCTTATTGAAGCCCCTTGGTTCCTCTTTCATTACCTCCATAAAGTATAATACCAACAAAAGTGCCCCACAAACACTGTATGATCCCCCCCCACAGTGAATTCCTCTACCGGACCCTATAGTATAATGCCCCCCCACAGTCCTTCATATATTATAATGCTTCCCCATAGTCCCCCATATGTTATAATGCACCATTCATAGCCCTCCGTATAGTATAATGAACCCCATAGACCTTCATACACCATAAAGCACTGCCAATATACATGACAGCACCCCCACATACATGACAACTCCCCCATATACATGAAAGCACCCCATAATCCTCCTATATTATAATGCAGATTGTCACTGTTTAAAATAATGAAAGGATATTCTTCATCTCCTCTCTCCTTGCAACCCCTTGCACCTTCTCTCTCCTCACACCCCCCTCTATTCGCAGCTCCCTTCACATGCTGTCTCCTCACCCCCCCCTCCATTCGCAGCTCCTCTCTCTTCACAGCTCCCCTCTCCTCGCACCTCCTCTTTACTCGCACCCCCTCTCTCTTTGCAGCTCCTCTCTCCTCCCACCCCCTCTCTTCTCGCAGCTCCTCTCTCCTCGCCCCCCCTCTCCTTCCAGCTCCTTGCACCCTCTCTCTCCTTCAGCTCCTCTCCCCTCTCTACTTCCAGCTCCTCTCCCCTTGCAGCTCCTAATCGCACCCCCTCTCTCCTTCCAGGTCCTCTCTCTTCCTTGCTCCCCGCACCCCCTCTCTCCTTCCAGCTCCTCTCCCCTCCTCTTTCCTTGCAGCTCCTAATCACACCCCCTCTTCCCTTCCAGCTCCTCTCACCCCCTTCTCGCATCCCCTGTCTCCTTCAAGCTCCTCTCACTTCCTTGCTCCCCGCACCCCCTCTCCCCTTCCAGCTCCTCTCACCCCCTCTCTCCTTCCAGCTCCTCTCTCCTCCTTGTCGCATCCCCTGTCTCCTTCCAGCTCCTCTCACCTCCTTGCTCCCTGCACCCCCTCTTCCCTTCCAGCTCCTCTCCCCTCCTCTTTCCTTGCAGTTCCTAATCGCACCCACTCTCCCCTTCCAGCTACTCTCACCCCCTCTCTCCTTCCAGCTCCTCTCCCCTCCTCTTTCCTTGCAGTTCCTAATCGCACCCACTCTCCCCTTCCAGCTCCTCTCACCCCCTCTCTCTCCTCGCACCCCCTCTCCTTCCAGCTCCTTGCACCCCCTCTCTCCTTCAGCTCCTCTCCCCCTCTCTCCTTCCAGCTCCTCTCCCCTTGCAGCTCCTAATCGCACCCCCTCTCTCCTTCCAGGTCCTCTCTCTTCATTGCTCCCCGCACCCCCTCTCTGCTTCCTGCTCCTCTCCCCTCCTCTCCCCTCCTCTCTCCTTGCAGCTCCTAATCACACCCCCTCTCTCCTTCCAGCTCCTCTCACCCCCTTCTCGCATCCCCTGTCTCCTTCCAGCTCCTCTCACCTCCTTGCTCCCCGCACCCCCTCTCCCCTTCCAGCTCCTCTCACCCCCTCTCTCCTTCCAGCTCCTCTCTCCTCCTTGTCGCATCTCCTGTCTCCTTCCAGCTCCTCTCACCTCTTTGCTCCCCGCACCCCCTCTCTCCTTCCAGCTCCTCTCCCCTCATCTTTCCTTGCAGCTCCTAATTGCACCCACTCTCCCCTTCCTGCTCCTCTCACCCCCTCTCTCCTTGCAGCTCCTCTCACCCCCTCTCTCTCCTTGCAGCTCCTCTCACCCCCTCTCTCTCCTTCCAGCTCCTCTCACCCCCTCTCTCTCCTTCCAGCTCCTCTCACCCCCTCTCTCTCCTTCCAGCTCCTCTCACCCCCTCTCTCCTTCCAGCTCCTCTCACGCGCTCTCTCTCCTGGCACCCCCTCTCACCTCCTCTCTTCTCAGACCTCCTAATTTCATCCTCTCCCCTCCTCTCCTCGCAGCTCCTAATCGCACCTTCTCTCTCCTGCCAGCTCCTCTCTCCTCTGCTCTCCTCTCACCTCCTTCTTTTCACATCCCCTCTGTCCTTCAAGCAACTCTCTCCTCCGCTCCCCTCGCAGCTCCGGCCTCTTCCAGCATGTGTCCCGCGATGAGCGCTCTGCCCTGCGGGACGCTGACTGATGATGTCACCGCCCTCTACGTGCAGAGCAGAGCTGCAGGGGGCAGGAGATTGGAAAGCAGGCAGCGGCCGGCGTGCTGCACTGCTTTAGTACATATCGCAGGCGGCGGCCGCGGCTCCCATGGCAGTAGCTATCTGCAGGGCGCCTGCCACCTTGCTGCCCCCTGTATAGCGCCGCCTGAGCCAACACTTCATATTGGCTCATGGTTAATGCGGCCCTGGGTGTGGGGCTGGAATAAGGGACACACACACAAAAGTCTTTTTCTGTACCTTTACTGATGAAAACCGGTACACATCCATGGATGAAGGATGCACTCAGGGACTTCCACTTTGAGTGAGGTGTAAGGGGATCTGACTTAAGGGCAGCCAGTCGAGCTCCCCCTACAGGCCTGGGGTGGAAGGTGTTGGTGTATGTGTTTGTCTCAGCTGTGGAAATCCCATTGTAAACCAGGGAGTTCTGTGGCGTACCTGCACAGGGTGCCACACTCCCTCCTAGTTACCTTTAGTACTCCCGGACTGAGCAAAGTTTTTGTTACATAACACATAAACACCAACAGATATTTACAGAGTCTTAAAATTTTAAAAATGTACAAAATCCATTGAAAACTGGTAAAAATAGGAAAAAGCAGTCCTTATGGCGCTAGTCCATCCGCTGCAGGCTGTAAAAAGGAAATAGATTCGTTTTTAGCCACCACTAATCCTGTGGCTGTAGTCTAGCATTAAACAAGGGTAAACTCCGGGGTAAAAGGGTTAAAGTCCACACAGTAAAGTCTCTGTTAGCTTGGGACATTCAACATGTTAACACACTTTACAGTCAATTTCCCTATGGGTGTCTCTGCTTAGGAGGTTGGGTTTTACCTTCTCTCTATCCCAGGCACTTTCTGTTCCCAACTTAATATACATGGGGCTGTCCAGTTCCTCCACCCTTCTATACACTACTATTCACATTGTTATATACACAAGTCATTATTTACACTTCTCCATTTTGACACTCTAAACTTCACTCTCTATATCTGAGTGGCAACTGACCAAAGTTACTACGGGTTGATCTACGTAGTACTGGTGTGTCACTAGTGTCTATATCTGGTTCTGTGCGTACACTCCTAGTCTGTTAGATCTACGTGTCTCTGAAATACCGTAGTACTGGCGTAGTCTTTCCAGTGGACTGACAGATTCAACGATTGCAGGAACCTTTGGTTCCGGTACAAAAGGCTGCACTTCTTGCACTTGAACGGGTTCTTCTTCTCTTCTTAACTCTTCAGGTATAAGTATTTGTTCTTCCACAGGTTGATAGAATGAGAGTACGGGTACTATGACTACTCCTTCACATTGAGGCCAATCTGCCCGGAAATCTAGTTCCATGTGAATTACTTTCCCTGTTTTCTCTTCAACTGGTGGTGAATAGTAACTTACTTCTTGTTGTGGTTTCAGTTGATCAAGGCATCTCTTTAGATGATCTCTAGATACTGTAGCTGATGTTCTACCGTGATCATGACTGATTACACAGGTTTTGGAATTGTCAAAGTTGGATTGCATGACAGTATAGGGTTAAGATTCCCATTGGTCATCTAATTTATTGGTTCTTCTCTTTCTTTTGAGAACTAATTAACCAGGTATCAAGGTTTCAGCTGTGGCATTCTTGTTGAAGTCATGTTCTTGTTTACTTCTTACTTGTTCTAAGTTCTTTTCCATGCATTCTTGAACCTTCTTGTATTGCTGTTGACGATGGTAATTCCAATCTTCTTCTGAAGGATCTTGGTCCGGCTCTACAGTTCCCATCTCCAAGTCAATTGGGAGTTTTCCAGGTCTTCCTCCCATCAAATAAGCTGGCGCATAGCTAGTGGAACTTACAAGGATGTGGTTGTATATATCCACTAAGTCAGGTAGCTTTTCTGGCCATTGGTTTCTCTCTTCCAGTGGTAAGGCCTTTAACATGTCGATGACAATGTTGTTCATTTTCTCACAGAGACCATTTGTTTGTGGATGATACGGTGTGGTTCTTATCTTCTTACAACCATACAATCCTAGGAATTCTTGGAGCAACTGTGATTCAAATGCGGATCCTTGATCTGTTAGTACCTGATCTGGATACCTGTGTGGTCGACAGAAACAATTCTGGAAGGTCTTGGCTGCTACTTCTGCCGTTAAGTCCTTGACTGGTGCTACGACTAAGAATCTAGAGTAGTGGTCAACCATGGTAAGTGCATAAGTATACCCTGTTCTGCTGGGTGCCAACTTCACAAGATCCAGGGTGACAATCTCAAGAGGTTTCTTGGTAATAAATGGTTGTAATGGAGCTTTCTGGCTTTGCTGATCTTTTCTTCGCAGGTGACACGGTCCACAATTCTTACACCATCTTTCAATGGAGCCTCTCATGCCTACCCAGTAAAAACAGTCTTTTAGCAACATCTCCAGTTTCTTACAACCAAAATGTCCAGCATCATTGTCATAAGCCTCTAATACCATCAGTACATCTCCTTTTGGAACCACGATCTGCCAGATGAGTTCATGGGTTCTGGGATTGAGGTGACGTCTACACAGTTTACCTTGATAGACGAACAATTTTCCCTTCTCCTTCCATAGGCGCTTGGCTTCTTGGGGAGCTTCTGGACTCACACAGGAATGCTCTTTGGTTATTATCTCTTTGATTAAGCTAACAGCCGGGTTGTTGTCCTGGGTCTCTTTCCAGCCATGGTGAGATAACGGGTTTACTGTTTTCTCCTGATGCCTTTGGCTTGCCTGATGACATGAGGATGTGCTTGGACGGTGGAAGGCTGGTAACTCTACCTCTTCTAGCTCATCCACGTCTTCTCCCACGTCTGGTAGATTAGGCATTCTGGATAGGGCATCAGCGTTGCCATTCTTATGACCTGCCCAGTACTTGACAGTGAAGTCATAGTTGGATAATCTGGCCATCCAACGCTGCTCCATAGCTCCCAGATTTGCAGTCTCTAAATGGGTTAGAGGGTTGTACAGTGAAAGCCGTGAACTTTCAGGATGCCAAGTAATGTTTGAACTGTTCTGTGATTGCCCAGACTAAGGCCAAGATCTCCAACTTGAAGGAGCTATAATTTTCTGGATTCCTCTCTGTGGGACGGAGCTTCCTGCTGGCATAGGCTATAACCTTCTCTTTGCCTTTCTGTCTCTGTACCAAGACAGTTCCTAAGCCCTCGTTGCTGGCATCGTTGTATAACAGGAACGGTAAATTGTAGTCGGGATAGGCCAGGATCTCTTCACCAGTTAGGACATCTTTCAGCTGCTGGAAAGACTCTTCTTGTTCTGGTACCCACTGGAATGGAGGTCCTCTGATCTTGCCCTTCTTGGATTGTCCTACCAGGAGATCTTGCATGGGCGCTGCTATTTTTGTGTAGCCCTTGATAAACCTCCTGTAGTACCCGACCATTCCCAAGAATTCACGTACCTCTCTGAAGGCGGTTGGCACTGGCCAGTCCTTGATGGCAGTGACCTTGTCTGGGTCCGGTGCTACGCCTTCTGCACTGACCACTTGCCCAAAGTATTGGACTTTGGGTTTCAACAGGTGACACTTTGAAGGCTTCAACTTCATACCATACTTGGAGAATGCCTCGAAAATTTCATGAAGGCTGTCTTCTCACGGTGTTCTTCTGCAACGGAGAACTGCCAGTACCCACTAGTAAGATCTAGGGTAGAGAAGTAATTAGCAGACTTCAATGCAGCAAGTGACTCTTCTATACGAGGCAACGGGAATGCATCCTTGTGTGTTACTTTTGATTTGCCTATAATCTACACACATTCTCATACTACCGTCTTTCTTTTTAACCAGGACCAGTGGAGCTGCCCAGGGGCTACAACTATCTCTGATAACCCCTGCGTTCTTCATGTCCTGTAGCATTTCTTTTGCTTTCTGATAGTGTGCTGGTGGTATAGGCCTGTATCTCTCTTTGAGGGGTGGATGGTTTCCTGTCGGTATATGATGTTGTACCCCTTTTACCCTCCCAAATCAAGTGGATGCTTATTAAACACCTGTTCATACTCCTGAACTACCCGATATACTCCATTTTCTGGTGAGAAGGTGTATTATCAGTTCCTATATGGAGCTCCTGATACCATTTCTCTAGCTGCTTCTTGGAGTTGTGAGGCTCATCTGACACTGACCGAGCTAGTGACTCAGCTTCATGTATACAGTTATTATCTACATGGTACAACTTAGCAACAGTGGAATACCTTGGCAATTTTACTTCATCATCACCATAATTTAGCATACGTACAGGTACCCTTTCTTTTCGTAAATCAACCACCCCTCTGGCTGTCAGGAGTGTAGGACTACTGTCAGACATCACTGGCTCTACTACTGCCTGGTAGTCCTGCCCTCTGAGGCCTACTGCTGCCCGGCACCAGATCATCATTTCACTCCTTGGTGGTACCACAATAGAAATTGGGTCTGTTTACCCGTATGCTTCCAATTTCACCACTTGTTAACGTTACCTGCTGCTGGTTCATGAGGGCTCGGATCTCCTTCTGAAGAACCCTCCTCTCTCCTGGAGTAGCAGTATCTGCACTCTGTTGAAGCAAAAACAGCACTTCATCCAAACAATTAACCATTATATTGGTACCAAGTATCACATGTGGGTCCCGTTCGTTTGGTTTATCCTCAACCACAATGAGTCCTTGATTCTTTAACTCCACCCTCCCCACCTTTACCGTTGCCTACCAATGCCCCTCTATATTGACGGACAATCCATTGGTAGCAATGATATTCAAGTCAGGGTTTGGAGGGTCAATTTCGATTTCAGACCAGAACCGTTTATAAAGGATACTCGGGATGGTGGTCACCTGGGATCCCGTGTCTACCAAAGCAGTGGTAGCAATGCCGTTTATGATGATGGACAGGTACGGACGATCTCCCACGTATCTGCACAGCCAATTGGATGGGCCTGGACAGTCTACTCCTGGGGTTGGGCCCCCGACCCCAGGGGTTGCTCGTTTGAAGGGCAGAAGTGCCCTTCTTTGTGACACTTGCGACAGATGGGCTGTCCATTCGGGGCTCCGTTAGCGGCGGCGGGCTGGTTCACGATTGGGACCGTTGCATCATTTGGGGCCGGGGCACTCATTCTCGCTCCCCCCTAGTGAATCGCCTATCTCTGAAAAACAGAAGTACGTAGTCGGCTCCGCAGGCGGGGAGTAGAACACCTCGGGTGTTTATGGATCTGGCCACTGCTTTTGGCGGTAGTCATCAGACCGTGGGGCGGGGCCTGTCTTCACGCCTTTGCAACTGTAACGCCCCTCTCTTTCCCGCTCTGTGGCGCAGCAATGGCGGCCCAGATTAACAGTTCAAGACACACAGTTTATATACGGCACACAGTACCCGGTTGCAGCGGGCACGAAATCCTGTTCGTGACGCCAGGTTATGACTCGCCACTCAGGAAACAGGTACTCGGATCTCGGGCGTACTGTTGCGGGAATGCTGCGGTGGTCGGTGCCCGAGTCTGTGCCCTTGAGCGGTCATATAGAAAGGGGATAAAAAATAATAAAAACAGTGTCCGTGATGCCACCTGTAGGTCCGGTGATAGCACCGGTGCTGCTGAGGCCTCCGGGGGATGGGCGGCAGCAAGGTGTAGTAGCCGTCTACAGGTAGAGCGGTTTCCCCGGGGTATTGGAAGTAGGAATGAGGGAATAGGGCAGCGTTGTCATTGTGGTGTGGGGCTGGAGTAAGGGACACACAGACAAAAGTCTTTCTGTACCTTTACTGATGAACACCGGTACACATCCAGGGATGAAGGATGCACTCTGGGACTTCCATTTTGAGTGAGGTGTAAACCTCCCTTTGTCCTTTGCTTTGTCCTGCAGCCAGGCTAGCTTGAAACCAGTCCTGACCTCCTGTGTCTCCACACCCGGTTTGCTGCACTGAGGGCTCTCTCTCTCTGGGTTACCACTATCACTCCTGCAGTCCATGGCTCTCAATTGTGGGTGCAGCGGGTGTTCGGGAAGCTAAAACACGCGGTGTTCTGGATTTTCTGCATGGATGGTCTCTCTCTCCCTGTGTGCAGACTCGGTCTCCAGTGAACGGGGTTTTGGTGGGATGAGCTGGGGTGGCTCATCTGCCCTTGTCTGGAGTGTTCCTGGCCTCTGCCTTCGTCCTCGCTCTCTGGACCTCACACTGGCCCTGGTGTGCACTGGTGTCGGGCCCAGCACGGTTCCGGTAACCAGTTTCAGCTCCATAGGCATTGAGCTGACCTTCACAGTTCTTGTATTGACTGCACACTCTGGCTAATTTCCCTCCAGCACCTGTATTTATAGGGGATCTGGCTTAAAGGCAGCCAGTCGAGCTCCCACTACAGGCCTGGGGTGGAAGGTTTTACTGTATGTGTTTGTCTCAGCTGTGGAAATCCCATTGTGAACTAGGGAGTTCTGTGGCTTACCTGCACAGGGCGCCACACTCCTCACACTTTTGATTAAGAGGTCAGGTAACGTTGGCTGGTCCGGGAAGGTTATCGGACAGCCGCTCTTCTTAGAGGGCCAATGGGCTGTAGGGAAAGTATCTATGTCTGTGCATGTTGGGTCACTAACCTCTCCCTTCAGTTTGTTCAGTGGTGAACAGTGGGAGACAGGCGAAATGGAGGTTGCTAAACAGGGGAATTAGTTGTGGCTTAGCGCGCAGTTTCAGTCCATCGGTACCGAAGGATTATTTGGGGCGTTTCAGGATCCCGGTTTGAAAAAAAAAAATGGCGTGGTTATGTGGGTCGCTGGTGTTTTTCTTTTGGCACATATTGGTGGTTTGTTTTCGTAACCTGGTGGCACGATGAATTGTACCTGAACGGGGTGGGGAGCATGTTTCTAAACTTATTGATGGTTTAATTTTTATACGTTACGAACAACGTGGAGGAGATGTTCAAAAAGGTTGAGGTGGGGTCTGCTATGTGCTGGCAGCACTTGGTATATGGCAGGGCGTGTCTATCGGGTGCGGTAATGCAGCTGTTTCTCTACTCCGCGGCGTGGGAGAGTTGTTAGGAGGCGTGGGCACCACTGTGCCTGGTGGTTTTTGTCGGAAGAACGACTTTACGGTGTTTGTTGGTCTAGGTTAATCTGCGTTGAGGTGCAATATGGGTGTTGGTAGGTTTCACCATTAGTGTAAATGGGTCATTGGAGGAGTAGTGGGTACACTGATGACCTGTTAGTGTTTTATAAAGAAGATGTGCCCAGTTTGGGCCTCGGATACATTCATATTCCCCGGGGTGTTGGTGGAATGGTATCGCCCCGGAAATCGCCACACCAACAGTGGCCAACATCTGGTCAACTCCCCTCGCTGCTTCACACGCCGCTCATTGGACAACGCAATAGCGTTATGATTGGCCAGACTGCGCTGGAAGGCTGCCTAATACCTGACGCCATTGTCTCGGAGTTTGTGATGAATACACGCTCGTGTCGTCAAAAGTGGCTGCTGCGTCACACTTTCGAGCCGCTCAAGCGTCACACAGTAGCGGTTGTGTGCAGGACAGTGGCTTACACTGCACAATGGCTAGCTATGTGTGCATCTGTAGCTGATGCTGGGAACATACAAACAACATTATGCCCATATGTGCCTACATTGGTTCATGCCATGGCACAGCTGCCATGGCAGAACTGAACTATGTGTGTGTACACATGTTTGTGAGTGTGTACTGGACTGTACCTACATCCCCCACAAACACCATTGGTTGCTCAATGTATGTGGACATGTTCCCTTGTGGCCCAAACACATCATAATGGATATGTACACACAGTTGCGCCATACAGGGTGTGCCAAAGGGCTGGACCTGTGTACTGGATATTACCACACAATGCTGCACTGACCCATCAATACCATTTTACGGACACATACCTCTGTGCACAGCATAAAGATATGTGTAACTGTCCTGGATTCAAAAGTAACGACACACACAGGTTTTTTTTTTTTTTTTTTTATTTTGTTTTAGGCTGGGGTCACGTTTTTGGAGACCTGCATTTTTAAAAAAACATGTAAAACCGCACCTATAGGCCCCCATGTTAAAAAACGCATGCCCTAATAGCAAAAATGCATGTGTTAATGGCAAAAACGCATGTGTGACAGTACCATGCGTTTTTGTGTGCGTTTTTGCAATTATGTGATTAGCTGACATCAAAAACGCATGCAAAAACGCAGGGTGTCATCAGACACCTTATAAATGCATGCTGAAATAAAAAAACGCATGCAAAAATGCATGAGTTTTTTTAAGTCACTAAAAAAACTCATGCCAAGTGTGACCCCAGCCTATGGCATTGTTCACACACAATTTGCGTTTTTTTTTAGCACTCTTAAAAGCACTTGCGTTTTTTTAAGAGTGCTAAAAAATGTCCCTTGTGTGCCTGAAAGGATTTGCCACGTTTTTGGACTTAGTCATTTTTTTCACCAAAAACGCAGGCAAAAACGCAAGCGTTAACGCAGGGTGCATAAATGTGCCTTTTAAAAACGCATGCGTTTCCCATAGAGCCCCATGTTATAGAAACGCATGCGTTTTTGGGAAAACGCACATGCGTTTTTTTACAGCACCCAAAAATGCTGCATGCAGCGTTTTTTGGACTGGGGGACAAAAACGCAAATGGAGCTGAAAAACGCATATACACTCAAATGTACCCTGCGTTAACGCACCTGCGTTTTTTTTAACACACACCAAAAAACGCAGGGATGGGCAAAAAAACGCATGTGTGTGAACATGGCCTATGTTTGTATTTTTATGCACACAAAAAATAAGTAGAACAACACACACAAAATAATAAAAAAAGTGTTCACATCACGCAAAGAAATGCAACATGATGCGAAATAATGGACAAAAAAAAACATTTCACAGTACAAAACCCAAAAACACTAACTAAGGCTGGGGTCACACTTGGCATGAGTTTTTTTAGTGCCTTAAAAAAAGCATGCGTTTTTTTTTCATTTCAGCATGCGTTTTTATGGTGTCTGATGGCACCCTGCATTTTTGCATACATTTTTAAATCAGCACCAAAAAATAGTGCATGCAGAGTTTTTTGGTGCGTTTTTTTAACATGGGCTCCTATGGAAAACGCATGCGTTTTTGGATGGTACTAAATGGTAAGCCATGTTCACACTTACCTGCGTTTTTGGCATTCTCTGCGTTTTTCTGCAGTTTTCCAAAAACGCAGGTGCGTTAACGCAGGGTACATTTGAGTGTACATGCGTTTTTGAGCTCCACTTGCGTTTTTATCCCCCAGTCCAAAAAACGCTGCATGCAGCATTTTTTGGGTGCTGGAAAAAAACGCAGGTGTTGTTTCCAAAAACGCATGCGTTTTTTTAACATGGGCCCCTATGGGAAACGCATGCGTTAACGCAGGGCATATATAGGCACCTGCGTTAACGTATGCGTTTCCCATAGGACCCCATGTTATAAAAACGCATGCCTGCGTTTTTGGGTAAAAAATGAAAAAGTCCACAAAGGATTCTAATCCTTTCAGACACAAATGGGCCTTTTTTTAGCACTCTTAAAAAAACGCATGTGGTTTCAGGAGTGGTAAAAAAACGCAAATTGTGTGTGAACATTGCCGTACTAATGTACCATGCATTTTTGCATGCATTTTTGATGTCAGCTAATCACATAATTGCAAAAACGCACACAAAAACGCATGGTACTGTCACACATGCGTTTTTGCTATTAAGACATGCGTTTTTGCTATTAGGACATGCGTTTTTTAACATGGGGGCCTACTGGTGCGTTTTTACATGTTTTTTTTAAAAACGCAGGTCTCCAAAAAAGCATGAAAAAAACGCAAGTGTGACCCCAGCCTAACCAACTAATGTTCACACACCAAAACACAAGAACAATCTTCACAGTGCAGCCACCCTGGTGACTCCACCCTCCTCATCATGTTGCTGGCTCACAACACCAGCCACCCTACACCTGCTGGTGCTGCCAGGCGACTGTCCCAAGGCCATTAAAGTAGGAGCAATATGCGTCTCTGCTGCTCCTGGCATCTTGCTGACTCTGACCCTGGCTCAGCAGCTGGAGTGGCGCCACACCATTGTCGGTAGCACGCCAATCCCCTGGATGGACCTCCCCTTTTGTGGGGTCCACTGAATCCACATAACTTGCCGGCGTGTATGATGACCGATCCCTATGACGCAGGAAGTTATGCAGCACACAGCAGGCCAGCACCACCACATCAATAGATTCCAGTTTCATATGCAGACGTGTATGAAAAACCCGGAATGTATTGGCCATGATCCCGAACGCATTTTCAACCACACGGCGGGCCCGGGATAGCCGGTAAATGAAAATGCGCCGCTCAGTAAGCGTCCTCTGGGGATATGGCCGTAGTAGGTGAGCCTGAAGTGGGAATGCTTTATCTCCCACAAACGCA
The DNA here is from genome assembly GCA_033576535.1 of Allobates femoralis. Lineage (NCBI taxonomy): Eukaryota > Metazoa > Chordata > Amphibia > Anura > Aromobatidae > Allobates > Allobates femoralis. Next base: position 247,830,761 of record JARQOC010000005.1, read on the forward strand.
AAGTTGAGATGATTGGTTGTCTCATCATTTGAGGGCAAGTTCAGCCCACCTGTCCTTAAGTCTTGGGCTAAGGAGCAGTGTGCGAACACACCCCCATCTGAGATACCCCGTTTATTCCAACATCCATGTAGAGGAACTCATAGTTTGCGTCCACCAGGGCCATGAGGACCACACTAAAATGTCCTTTGTAATTGTAATACAAGTTCCCCGAGTTTGGGGGTTTAGTGATCCTCACGTGTTTACCATCCAATGCGCTTCTGCAGTTTGGAAATTGCCAGCGGTCCTAAAACCCTCTAGCAGCATCCATCCATTGAACGGGGGTTGTTGGAAACTGCATATAGGATGGCAGCAGACTACTCCAGATGGCCTCACACGTCTCGGGGATCAGGCAGCTCAGCAGGGACAGTGATACACATGAAGCGTATTGCAGGTGGGCCCTTGAACGACCTGTGGCCAGGAAACGCAAAGTTACAGCCAAACGCTCTTCAGGTGGCACAGCTCGACGCATCAAAGTGTCCTGTCGGGCTATCAATGGCCTTATGCGTTCCAACAGGAATGTGAAAGAGTCCTCGGACATACGGAGATAGTTCCTGAAATCATGCGGACTCCGATCCTCCAGCTCACGGACCAGCCGCATGTGGCTTCGGGTCTCCCGATGCAGAAGCCAATTCCAAGCCCACAGAAGCCGTGGTCTGCGAGCCCACAACCTCTCATATATATCCTCCAGCCACAATTCCTCTTCCACCAAGGCAAGAGCCACGATAGCATCTCCATCAGGGTCCATGATCATCTCACGTACCAACCCCTGCAAATGTGAGGAAAAGAAAGATCACTACAAGAACTCTTCATCACACATCATCCACACCCACCAAACCTGGTCACTCTACACCCCTGGCCCTCCTGTACAAATACATCTTCCTTGTCAAATGCAACACATCATGAGCATAATCCAGCGAGGGCTGCGGCCTACAGGCCGCTGGAGGAGCTGGCCAACCGGCTCCAACACAGACCAACTGGACAGCGGCACTGGTTGCGGAGAAGATCAAACGCCTGCACACCGTGTTCACCAAGACCCACAAAAAGTGGGTGGAAGCCCGGTCCGGGGCAGGAGCTTAGCAGGTCCTTAGGCCACGTCTGTGGTACTATGACCTCCTCACATTCACCCTGGGCCAGGCAGGGCCTCGGGGAACACAGTGCAGCAGTCGTGGCCTGGAACCAGCTGTGGGTGCAGCACAAGACCCTGCCCCGCAGCAGGAGGTGGGTAATTGTGTTTGTGTGAGCTATGTACACAGCTTGTTCTTACCACTGATGTGGGGTTTGCAGCACATGTAGAAGGCACCATTGTGGTTTTCATTCACAAATCTTCTTCAGTGTTCTTTTCTATCTGTTTTGTGGTGGCTGTTATCACAGATTGTGTTGTGTTATGTGTGGTCACTATCAATGTGGAGCCTCAGGTGAGTATACTGCACTGGTCTACTTCTTTGTTCTTTTTGTTTCCAAACTCTGCTCCTGTGGCTTTTGGTGTTAGCCTTGGTCAGATTGGCTCTATGTTGTGTTGGGTGTTTGGTTGTGGTACTAGCTTTAATTACATAGCAACATGTGGCTGATGGTTTTTTTCTTTTTCATTTTCAGGCCCCTTGGGAGCCTGGCTCCAGTGATGGATCCAGCAGCTGGCGAGGCTCTCCCCTCAACATCTGCGGGAGAGCCGGTGCCTGAGACTAGTGGTGGGGGGCAGAACACCTGCCCCACCAAGCACGGAGCTGGGTACCTGGGCAAAACGGGTTCTCTTAGATCGGGAGAGGACCCCCGGCTCAGGAATGCTGCACGTCGCCAGCGAGATGCTGGCCCGCATGGATCCAGAGCAACGGGACATCGCCGAGAGGGCCATTTTTCGTGTCCTGGAGGCAGGCATAGTTAGGTCCCTGCGATGGGGGGCCTCTTGGGCCTTCCCCCAGAAGACCATCCCCAGGCCCACTGCGCCCCCAAGACGCATGGTGAGGAGTGGGCAAAATCGTGATACTCCACCTCCCCCCCCGAAGACAGCCCCTCAGAGTAGGATCCTCCACCAGTCGGTGGGTTTATGCGAATGAGGGGGAGGAGCCATTGTCTGAGCCAGCAAAGGAGGAGGAACTAGACGAGCGCTACTAGCCAATGCACAATATTGGCATACTGACTTTGTTTATGCCCAGCTTGGGCCAATTTTCTTTTTGGTTTAAAAAAAAAAAAAGAAAAGAAGGTGACAAAATAAACCGAATTTATTTTACCCACAACTACATCCAGATCTGTGTCACGTTCACCAGTATGTTTGCATGTGTGTGTTTGGTACTGTGGGTGTCATATAGTAGACATTTATGTCATATAGGGGTGCATGGCAGTTGTAATGGTCCAGTATGGTCACATGTTTGCCATGTGACATCGCACACCTCTTGAAAAACCGTGGTCCAGTGTTGTTGGTAAAATGTAACCTCCCAAACGTTACCCTGTGTGTATTGCAACAAGGGATGACACAGGATTTAGCTGACCACAATTTTATTAAAGGCTATCATTTTTTTGAAACATTGCCAAAACGAACAAACAGCCTTTGTCAGCTTAGGAGTAGCCAATAGACACTACCCACTTTCCCAATGCGGGACACTATAAGAAAAGAGGCCAACGTGGCCTAACAAATAAGGGTGCCAACATGGCAACAGTCTTTAAAAACGTGTCCAACATGGACCTAGAACAAACAAAGAGCAAATGCCAACATTATTGGGGTGGAAATTGGGGACTAGGGCCAAGGGTGGGCTGGGCTGCCTGGATGGCCATAATCATTTCCCACAAGCAGGTCAGGTGCTGCTGGGCATCATTGTGTGCCTGCAGCATGTCAGCGATGGTTGGAAGCCCTGTAATGGCAAAAAACAACATTACTCAGGGACATGTGTAGGGGTGGGTGGGTGGTTGACGTAATTTGTGTGTTGTTCACTTACGTGGCAGAGAGCCAGCCATGGTTCCAGGTTGTGGAGCTGGGGATGGCCTGACATCACCAACACCACCAGGTCTTGCACCTTCGTTATGAAGGGACAAAACAAAAAAACATGAGTTACATAGTGATGTCATGGCCAAATTCAAACATGTTTTTGCGCACATTTATAGGCCATTGACAATACTTACCACCAATAACACCCACTGCAGCCTGCAGCCGATGTTGTGGCCCATGGGAGGTGGAGATGCAGTGGGTGGGGGTGTTGCCGGGGGTTGGGTTTAGGACCCAAGGCCATGGTGCTTGTGAGGCCTCCCTGGAGGGTGATGTTATTGTCCCAGGGGGGTGTGGAGTCCAAGGGCCCTCCTGAAATGGGGATGGTGGTGTCCCTGTGGTGGGGGGACTTTGTTGCTCCTCCAGGTCTGGGGATGGTGTTGTCCCCGGGGGTGCGGGAGATGATGGGCCCACAAGCCCGGGGGTTGAGGGTGTCCCATGGGGTGCGGGAGGTGATGGGTCCGCGCTGGCCGGTGATGGTGGCCTGGCAGGGGGAGCCGGGCTTCCTGGCCCTGCAATTGGTGGTGATGGTGGGGTCCCAGGTGGTGATGGGGCCCGTTGCGCCTCCTCTGCGGGGGTGTCCTTCGAATCTGTAATAGAAATATTGGCCAGACACGGATTAGAACTACACAACATACAGCAAACACGTACTGTCAAGCCTAGGCGGGAATAATTTTGTCTACAAAAACACTATGGTTAGAGGCCACTCTGTTTGCGATAACAAAAACAACACTAGTAACCACATATGTTTAACAAAAAGCACCCTTGCCTTAACCGAGGATGGATTATGGCTCTAAAAACAACAGCAGACAGTAAGCATCTGTTGATGCCACCATGGGGTCAAAAACATAGCACTCACCTTGTAGTCCCTTTGCCCAATTGTGATGAATGTGTTGTGCAATGCTGTGTCTGACTGTGCACATATGTGCGGCCAGGTGTGATGTGGTCCTTGTGAAGTGCATGAATATGTTCAACACTACTTTGTTGCCATTACACAGCTATGTTGGGTAACACGCAGGTCAATACACACTCTAGGATTGGCCAGTCCTAACAGATATGGTTGTATACAGCACCTTAATGTAGCAGGTTGTACACCATGCATATGCACATTGGTGACAGGTCCACCTGCTGTTAAATGTCACACTATGTGCCATGGCCCAATAACACATGATGTTTGTGTAGTGTTTGTAGTAGGAAGCTTGCCATTTGTGTATTTGGCATTGCCACACACTCACCACGCACCTGGCAATCCGGGCACGAATGTCCACAATGCGCCCTGGGAACTTGTGCTTCAGGTCTGCGATCTTTTGGATCTGCTTGCGGGTTCTCTCCACCCCCGGTTTCTGGAGCAGGGCCCGCTGGATGCGCCTGAGTATGCCGCGCTTCTGCAGCCATGGGTACCGGTGACGCTGGTGACACCAATAGTCATGGCAGTCACAGAGGTCTATGAGCACCATTAGCTCTGCAAGACCCCATGTGGCAGAGCACTGTGCGGTGGCCATGACTGTTCTCCTATGTGCAGGGGAGAGGCAGGCACCTGGCAGGCAGGGAGTTTAAAAAATAAACGTGATGACGTTACCACACACACTGGTGCCGCCAAGCAAAGTTGAGGACGCTAACAAGGTAGCCGTCCGCGGAGCGGGAGCAGCGTAATGTGCCCATCAGCATCACCAAATTCCCAGGCGATTGCAGTGCGTTGTCCATGGCAGCCATGTGCTATGTGTAGCCCAAACCTATGAGCTGTCATGTGTGACAGTATAGGGGACACAGTGCAACTTCCAATACACGTGGCCAACATAGTGTGCGCTATTGAATACGCGCGTAATTGGACTGATGTAGTGGATGGTTGTGTAAGTAAAGATGTGTGTGGTGCTGAAGTGACAGCTCTTCAAATATGGCGCCCTATGAAGTGACAGCCAATGGAAACACAGTAGCCACCACTAATTATCGCTGACGGGGCGCGGACTCCAGCACGCTGTGGCACACCTACAGGAAATCAATAGGCGATGCAGATTCCATCACTATCGCCTGTTCACATGCCAAAAACAGGGAATCTTGCCTTCATGATTGCCTCTGATTTTGGAGCAGTGCTGTGAAATCGGAACCAGGCGACAGGTCTTTTATCACCGCCAAATTCCCAAATTACACACCGCAACTGGGAGGCAATTTGACGGCGATGGTGCCAGGGCGACATATCGCCGGCAAGATTCCTCGCCGCAGTTGTGGCGTGTAAAGATATCCTAAGGGTAACTTTACACACGGCTACATTTCTAGGGTGGCTGCAGGTAACTTACTGGTTGCAGTGAAATCATGGAGACAAGGTTCTATCTTGTTGCTGTGTACAAATGGAATAATCTCTCCATGATTTCACTGCAACCAGTAAGTTACCTGTAGCCACCCTAGAAATGTAGCCGCGTGTAAAGGTACCCTAAGAGTACAAAAGAATACTTGGAGATCCTGGATCGTGACGACAGGCTGGCAAGGGTAGGCACCTGCCTAGGGCGCAACCTTTTGCCCTCATATGGATATGCAAATTGAAGAAAATACTATCTCTGGGCCTGTGACTGTCAGGCTAGTGATGGCCAGTGCTCTGGCACACAGGTAAGCAGTATCAGTGAATCACTAACACTGCTTACTGCTCTCTCTGCCACAGCACCTCTGCTATCATTACCTCTCTGAATTCAATTGTATTTGTGTCTTTAAGAAGTACCCTACTTCCGAGCTGCAACATGGGGGGGAAACAACACCACACAAGTGATGTTGGATATTGTAATGCCATCACCTCATTACCCAGCGGGGGGAACAACACCACACAAGTGATGTTGGATATTGTAATGCCATCACCTCATTACCCAGCCTAGGTCCACTACAAAACAAGGTGGAAGAGAAGACTGGGGCTACATTGGACAGAGAGTCTGGATTAGGTGTCTATAAACTTGTTATTATTTTTTCATATCATTTGGTTTGAGAGTTGGATGTTTGGACAGCATACCCTATGATGGGCGGTGAGGAACATCATACTTTATGAGGGTCTGTGGGGGACACCATACTATATGGGTGGCTGTGCTTACCATGGGGGTGTGAAGGCCATCATATTGTAAAAGGGACTCGCAGGTAGCCATTTTGCTGTGTGCGAGTCTGTGGTGGCAATAATGATTCATTGGTGACTATAAATATCATTATACTGTATAGGGGATATGGGGTACTTAATGCTATATTTAGGGAGCTGTGAGGGACATTATACTGTAGAAAATGCTGGGGGGTATTATACTGTAGAAAAGGTTGTGGAAGACATTTATCTGTATGGGGGCTGTGGTAACTATAATGTATGGGGAAGGCTGAGATATTATACTTAATTGGGAATTGTGAAGGCCATCATACTGTATGGGGACTATGGTGACAATGCTGTATGGGGCTTTGTGGGGGCCATCATATTGTATGGGGAGCTTTGGGGACCATGCTGTATGGTTTCTGAAGGGATGTCATTATACTGTATATGGAATGTGATGGGCAAAAAAACTGTGCATACGGGCTATGGTGACCTTCATGCTGTGTTCATTAGTTTCTGTGACCTGGGCTAATTACCTTGGAAAAGCCTAGTATAGCCAAAACATTGGTCTAAGTTTTTGCTTGCATTGGTCAGATTAATTAAAATACAATGTTCAGCATATTTAATTTAATCTTTTGTTTGCCAAAGTATCTTCCTTGCAATCATACTTTTTATTTTAATGACATCGGAAAATCAGTGCAGCATACTAGCATAAGTGCAGCAGTATGTGAGGGTTGGGTTTCTTTTTTTACTCCTCTTTTAGCTCTAAACCAAACCTTCACCCCTCCCTCTCTCTAGTTTTCTCCCTCCCCTCACGTCTCCCTCCCTGTCAGTATATAACAAGGACAGGACACCTGACATTGTGCATGGTGATGATAGCACAATGTCAAGCTCCTATGTTCCCCAGATCATCACTCCCTCACTCCCTTGTCTGTATGCCTGCCAGCTTCACTGGCTTCTCCTGTCACTAGAGTGCAGGACAAGACCCGGTCCCCTCATACTGCGCATCCCCGGTCTCCTATGCATACAAATACAGATCGCAGGAACATCCAGGAGAGGAGACCGGGACAGATCACTGGAATTGTGATCACAGATCATGATGACAGATCACAATAGCACCAATCTGTCCCAGTCTCCTCTCCTGGATGTTCCTGCGATCTGTTTCCTTATGTAGAGGAGACCGGGGATGCACAGTATGAGGGAGTGGGGTCTGCTCCTGCACTCTAGTGACAGGAGAAGCCAGTAAAGGCAGGAGGCACACGGATGAGAAAGTGAGGGAGTGATGATCTGGGGCACAAAGGAGCCTGACATTGTCCATGGTGATAGATAGCACAATGTCAGGTGTCCTGTCCCTGCTATATAATGACAGGGAGGGAGGGAGAGGGTAGGGAGAAAGGGAGAGAGAGTGAGGGGTGAGGGTTTGGTTTAGAGCCCACAGAGGAGTAATAAAGAGAAACCCAGCCCCTCATAGTGATGTTCTGCTGCACTCTCCATCCCTCTGCTGCACACATTTCTCATGTTTGATAACTCGTTTCTCAGCAATCATACATGTAATAATTGAAGTAAAGGTATGATTGCACTCAGTATTCCAGAGCCTGTAAGGAACTGGCTTCACTTTATAGTCCTAAATCCTGTTGGTTGTTTCCCTTTAATATAGTCATTGGCCATATAACTCAGATCATTTTCCTTGTCCTTTTTTCCCCATTTTAAACAGCTCACCTTCAAGAACTGAGTTTTGTTTCCTGAAATAAGACAGCTCTGATAGATGCTATCATAAGTGCTAAGACTATACATTTTATTCAGTCTATATATCTGGGAATTCAATGTTAGGGCTGATTGGTGTATGTACAGTTGTGGCCAAAAGTATTGACACCCCTGCAATTCTGTCAGATAATACTCAGTTTCTTCCTGAACATGATTGCAATCACAAATTCTTTGGTATTATTATCTTCATTTAATTTGTCTTCAATGAAAAAACACAAAAGAGAATGAAGCAAAAAGCAAAACATTGATCATTTCACACAAAACTCCAAAAATGAGCCAGACAAAAGTATTGGCACCCTCAGCCTAATACTTGGTTGCACAACCTTTAGCCAAAATAACTGTGATCAACCGCTTCCGGTAACCATCAATGAGTTTCTTACAATGCTCTGCTGGAATTTTAGACCATTCTTCTTTGGCAAACTGCTCCAGGTCCCTGATATTTGAAGGGTGCCTTCTCCAAACTGCCATTTTTAGATCTCTCCACAGGTGTTCTATGGGATTCAGGTATGGACTCATTGCTGGCCACCTTAGAAGTCTCCAGTGCTTTCTCTCAAACCATTTTCTAGTGCTTTTTGAAGTGTGTTTTGGGTCATTGTCCTGCTGGACCCATGACCCCTGAGGGAGACCCAGCTTTCTCACACTGGGCCCTACATTATGCTGCAAAATTTGTTGGTAGTCTTCAGACTTCATAATGCCATGCACACGGTCAAGCAGTCCAGTGCCAGAGGCAGCAAAGCAACCCAAAACATCAGGGAACCTCCGCCATGTTTGACTGTAGGGACCGTGTTCTTTTCTTTGAATGCCTCTTTTTTTCTCCTGTAAAATCTATGTTGATGCATTTGCCCAAAAAGCTCCACTTTTGTCTCATCTAACCAGAGAACATTCTTCCAAAACCTTTTAGGCTTTCTCAGGTAAGTTTTGGCAAACTCCAGCCTGGCTTTTTATGTCTCGGGGTAAGAAGTGGGGTCTTCCTCGGTATCCTACCATACAGTCCCTTTTCATTCAGACGCCGACGGATAGTACGGGTTGACACTGTTGTACCCTCGGACTGCAGGGCAGCTTAAACTTGTTTGGATGTTAGTCGAGGTTCTTTATCCACCATCTGCACAATCTTGCGTTGAAATTTCTCGTCAATTTTTTTTTTCCGTACACATTTAGGGAGATTAGCCACAGTGCCATGGGCTTTAAACTTCTTGATGACACTGCGCACGGTAGACACAGGAACATTCAGGTCTTTGGAGATGGACTTGTAGCCTTGAGATTGCTCATGCTTCCTCACAATTTGGTTTCTCAAGTCCTCAGACAGTTCTTTGATCTTCTTTCATTTCTCCATGCTCAATGTGGGACACACAAGGACACAGGACAGAGGTTGAGTCAACTTTAATCCATGTCAACTGGCTGCAAGTGTGATTTAGTTATTGCCAACACCTGTTAGGTGCCACAGGTAAGTTACAGGTGCTGTTAATTACACAAATTAGAGAAGCATCACGATTTTTCTAACAGTGCCAATACTTTTGTCCACCCCCTTTTTTATGTTTGGTGTGGAATTATTTTCAATTTGGCTTTAGGACAATTCTTTTTGTGTTTTTTCATTGAAGACAAATTAAATGAAGATAATAATACCAAAGAATTTGTAATTGCAATAATTTTCAGGAAGAAACTAAGTATTATCTGACAGAATTGCAGGGGTGTCAATACTTTTGGCCACAACTGTATACACATATACACATACATCCTACATACTGTATTTTTGTTTGAAGAATTCTTAGCACATTTGCTTATTTCTGGGGATTTGGTTTTCTACTTGCTACAGTAAATGAAAATATCATACCAAAAGTTACTTTTTCAATATACCTGTCAATCACAAACAGCAAACATTTTTCATAAGAGAACAAGATGTTTCCATTAATGATGTCTTTTAATAGCACACAATATTCATACTTTTCCATCAGCTTTATAGGCTCACAGGAGCTTTCTCCAAGTAAATCAAGTGAAATTGAAATATTTTGGCAAATGTGGGAGTTGGGAAATGAAAAGAATAGAATAGAAAGATGAAAATGGAAAATGTTGAAAGGACAATTCCCTGTGAAGTTTTATAACAGAAATACCTCTGCATTCTTTTCCTATAGGTAAATGTGCTAGTGATATTCTGCCAGTCACTGTTGTATGTCCCTTGATCAATGATGTCAGGTTTTTACATTTAGTTCAGTGTTTCCCATAAGATTCATATTATATAAAATATAACTAGGTCTAGTAAACTAAATTAAATATGTGCATGTTCAAAATGTGTGAGCTGAACTACGAACATCAGCGATACATGCCTGTGGTATATGCAATATGAGGATCTATTAACACTACAAACACGAGCATTTCAATCCATTGTAAAGGCCGGCTTTGCACAATAGCAAAATATTTATAATTTAAAATCCTAATTTAATGTTTATTCAATTGATATAGTTAATTTTTTTAATTAATTTTAAATGACCCAATTATATTTAAATAAAGCTCAAAAAGTTTTAGATTATTTCAAAGGACATATCTACTTGGGAAGCCAAAATAGTTACAGAAGAACCTGGATGTGTGTGTGTGTGTTCAGATGTTGTGTCATTATTAAGCCTGATGAAGGGGCCATAGTGTCCCGAAAGCTTGCTTGTTCTTACCATCTTGTCATTTAGCCATTAAAAAGTATCAACCACCGAGGACTCTCAGATTCTAAGATATATTTTAGAAAATCCTGGGACATTTTTCATTGACTGAAAGATGGTACGTAGAGATACTTTGTTTCTCATCAGTGAAAAAAATTATGAACCACTGAACAAACTCTGATGACACTTATGAAGAAAACATCTGATGACACATCTGATGAGTGAGTATTGGATGCGATCTGCTAATGATTCCCAGCTCAGGCTCTGCTGCGAACCGAAGCCGAGTGTCATTATGCTGTGATCCGATCCTACGATCACAGCTATGGAGGAGAGGGAGAGATTAATCTCTCCATCTCCTGCATTGCTGACCTCGGCGTATATCACAATGCAGTTGGGTGACATCTGACTGCATTACGATGTTTCACAAGCACCCATACACTTGTGTGGGTTCATGTGATCCGTGACTTGCTTCCAAGTGATTTTTTATCTCACCATGATTTTGACTGAGGAAAAAATAGCAAATGGACACAGCCTGATTGATTTACAATGGTTCGAGTGCAATCTGATGTTTTATCAGATCGCACTCATCCATTTAAAACACAAGTGGAACCGAGGCCGAACTGTGATTAAAATCACTGATGAAACTGGCCGTTTTTCTCGTGAATTAAAAAAAACCTGGCATCTGACTGAGAACTTGTGAGGATCTGTCCTTGTGAGGATCTGTCCTTATGAGGACATGACCTTGTGAAGATGTGTCCTTGTGAGAATCTGTCCTTGTGAGAATCTGTCCTTGTGAGAATCTGTCCTTGTGAGGATCTGTCCTTGTGAGGATCTGTCCTTGTGAGGATCTGTCCTTGTGAGGATCTGTCCTTGTGAGGATCTGTCCTTGTGTGGATCTTTAATTCCATGGGCAATGGATAAACAGTGAAGCAGTAAGGTAGCTAGCGGAAGGCATGGAGGGGGTAATCAACAAGAACCCACTAAACATTGAGGGTTCCACAGTGAAAAGAGGCAGCATCATGCAAGGGATAAAAGCACATGCCCATCAAACCAAACCTGCTTGATCGTGACACAATAAAAAAAAAACACAACAAACTAAGCTGCAGTAAACAGTGTACAGGCAAGTATATTCATACTGACCACAAAACAGACAGAACCGAAAAAACAGTATACCAAAATACAAAAATACCCTGCAGTAAATAAATAAATAAATAAAAAACAAGTACTACCTAAAAAACAGGGCTATGACACTGTCCACAATCCATAAGGGTACCTTTACACGTGGCTACATTTCTAGGGTGGCTACAGGTAACTTACTGGTTGCAGTGAAATCATGGAGACAAGGTTCTATCTTGTTGCTGTGTACAAATGGAATAATCTCTCCATGATTTCACTGCAACCAGTAAGTTACCTGTAGCCACCCTTGAAATGTAGCCGCGTGTAAAGGTACCCTAAGGATGTCAGTGAAATATTATGTAATAATGCAAATAGCACACAGATGTCATCCATGTACTGTCTGTGTCTTGATGTTAAATGGGCAGGAGAAGCAAAGAATTCTTTGGAGTCAATGAGGATTGTAAAAACGAGGCTTACACCAAAAATCAACCCTGCGCCCTGAAAAGAAAACACAGACCATTATTAACCTATGAAGAAACAAAAAGATAAGTGAAACTCATACTCCTCTGTTAACCTTCGGACACCTTCCATCCTAAACATATGACCTGAACACTCACATGAAAACAGACATTAAAATAATTTCCAAAAAATCCTTAAAGATGTCATCTGTGCTAAAGTAATTGTGGCGCCCCTGATGGTCCAGTCGCCACAGAAGTACTGTATCTCAGCCAGAAGTGTGGTACCCCACTCCCAGGTAAGGAGCAGGCACAACCCAGTACCCACAAACTCGCATCCAACACCACCCCACTGCAGGCCAGGGAATCTGGGCAGACCCCGTCAAGGGAGGCCCCCATCTCAGTCTGGTGGGGGGAGTAGGTAGAGGGGGTGGGCGGAAGTAGAAAGTAGAGAGGAGAAGTGTGGTAGGCAGCGAGGAGGACAGACATCCGGGGGACTGGAGACACTGAAAGGCTTGTCCCAGGGCTGTGAGAGCAGAGTTAGAGAACAGCAATGAAGAAGGTTCTGCAGGAGGGAGCAGACGGGACAGAGAAGGGGTCATAGGGGCACGGGAAGTGGAGAACCCACCCATGATGCCCGAATCCACCGCCGGCTGGAGGTGCGCAGAGCGACCAGGTCGCAGAGGGAATCGACCCCAGACTAGCAGAGAGACTTTAGGACTCATCTAGCAAACCGGAGGCTGCAGTATCTTCATGTGCAGCAGCTACATCCCCACACATTCACTAAAAAGGCAGCCGAATAGGGTCAGGGGACAGATAGGATGTGACCTGACAGGACCCAATGGCGCTGGCTTGGGACACTGTGTGTAAGGTGCAGGGCAGGAGTGTGAGAGCCAGTGCAGTGAGACGGTCCAGAAAGGCACACGAGAGGGGGGTCCAGGTAAAGTGCACCCAATCTACTCGGGAGTTGGCTGTATCACTGACCCTGAGGACCCAGCACCCGGCTGGCTGCTGTAACCTGGAGAACTGTGAGTAAAGTGTGAAGACTGTGCCCTGCTGTGTCCTCAGATTATTTCACGCGCCCTCATACCTGCCCAGTGACTATCACAACCATCCAAAAGGTTACTACATCTGCCCTGGGGCCCCACTCCACCCGTGGGTAGCTGTACCATCTTTGCTGCATCACCAACCACCCCAGTGGTCCTGAACGGCAGTGCGGCCGTTTGCCATCCAATTGCCGAATAGCACGGGTGGCATCCCGCCTTAATCCCATATAATTATCCCACATTTTATGACATGGCCAGGGCCACAGAGTCAGGTCACGGCCCCGTGACCTCCCCAAAGAACTTTCTGACCCGCTTCCAAGTACCCCACAGCTCTGGCGGGGCATGTCAACTTGGCGTCACAAAAAGGATGTACCAACCCGGCTAAACGGGTCTCGTCTACCCAAAGACTATGTCATAAGACTGTATAATGGCACCCGCCATAGAGAACAAGCGCCACGTGCATGCAAAAGATAGTGGTGCCGCCACCCATCGTGGGCCAAGTTGCAAAACGGCGCCAAAAGCCATACCCGCCCACTACAGAGACTACAATGTTGAAAGACTTGTCTATTGGCTGGGAGGATCTGTCCCCTGGTGTGGCCGACAGCAAAACAGAGAGAAACCGCCCACGAAAGGGTGAGGGCAGAAGGAGTTCGGAGAGAGTTGTGACCGCACGTGCTGCAGGAGAGAGAGCAAGGGGCCTGGTAGACGCCATGCAGAGAGGCGACTGAAGAGCTCCAGCATACGGGGTAGAAGCGGAGGACTCCCTCAGTGGTCTGAAAGGAGACCTGGACCAGGTGCCCCTGGTTAACCTGGAGTTTGTGAAGAAGGAGATGAAAAAGCTGAGTCGGCAGTTATGACAGGCCCAGGTGGACGCTGTGGAACGATGGAAGGAGGCCCTGCTGGAAAAGATATCAAAGAGTTGGACGGCCTTGTGAACCGCATCCCCAACCCCCAAGGAGAATGAGGAGGGAAGATTCAGCACCGAACAGGCAACAAGCAAAGGTACTGACATTGCCCCAGTAGCTGAGGACACCTTGGTTGGGTCCCTAACCCCCATATGGCCCTTGAACCCAGTCGGGTTTGAAAAAACTGGAGTGGGACCGCACCATAGACTTTGGGGATCGGCTGGTGGCCCCGTTAGTGCCTAAGCCAACAACCCGGGAGGCCCATGCGGAGAAAGTCAGCTTCCAGTCGGAGAACTGGGGAGAGAAACTAATGGGGTTCCCTGGGAAGGTCCAAGCAAGGGATGCCTGGGTAGAGACCCTAAGCTGGGACGACTACTTTGAACAGCGGCGTATCTGGTGGGAGGCAGAAGAGAAAGAGTAACAGGCTCAGTGGAGAGCCATGGAGGACCAGAACTTACAGGCCGAGAGCCAAGCCCGCAGAGCTAGGGCCACCGACCGGGGTCCACAGAGGCAGGGCACAGTAGTCAAGTTCAACCTGGAGAAAAGTTGGGGGTTCATCAGAGAACCCTGGGTGATTGCAGAACTATTTGTGACCCAGCGGGATGTGGCACCTGCCAAAAAGACACCCTGATCGTCACCTGTACCTGGGGGATTGCTTAACCTACATGCAGACAAACAGGGGTGGTACGCACTCATTGTGAAACAAGTGCATGTGGAAATGCAGCCACCAGTGCCAGTAGTAGCCGAACCCGACCGACTCCCATTAGTTTCGACTCCGGCTGTAGCGTCAAGTTCAGCAGCAGTGTCAGACCCAGCTGCAGCATTGAGCCAGTTGTTGCCACCAAGCGTGGAACTTGAGACAGGACTCTCCCAGCCAGGAGGTGGCCAAAGATCCTATGAACTGCCCTGGAAGCGGAGTAAAAAGTTGCAGCAATTATGTAAATAGTTAGGTAAATAGGTAGGTTATGTGTGATAATGTACAGGGGGGGTCATTTATAGCGGATGCTAGAGCGCTAGGGTGAGGGACAGTATTAGGATAGGGTCACATTACCGCTAAAAAGGGGGTAGTGTTAAAAACTTAGAATTTGGCAGCCGTAATGCGGTGCTACCACCATAGTAGCGCCGCGTTAATGCTGCCCATGATACCCCATGGAGACGCGGCACTGTGTGCGGCTCCACCGCGGCCATCTGAGTGAGATCTCACCTTAATTCCTAATGTGAGAAAATACGCTTTCAGTAACATCTTTTCTCGCATTAGGAAAAAACGTAAGAATTCACTCAGATGCCGGTGTTTGAGCTACGCAACGGGCCACGTCTCCATAGGGTAACATTGGCAGTGTCAACACGGCACTACCTTGGCAGTAGCACCGCGTTACGTCTGCCAAATTCTATGTTTTTAAAGCAGCCCCCAATACCATTAATGTGATCCTAGCCTTAGACCAGTTATGAGTTAACAAACCTTTATTTAACCCTTTGCTTCTGTGGCACTCCACTGTTCATTGCACCACAGTAGGGGTACTGCCCCAAAACAGAGCGTGCGGTATCCCAGTCATTGGAGGGGATAATGTTGAACTGAGGCTCTCATCCCAGCATCCCTACACCTAGACTAGGGGACCAATCGGCTAATCCATTACCAGGGCAACCGGTCCCGGTGGGAGGAGTGTTAGGGTAGAAGGAGCGAGAAATAAAGAGAAGGATCTAGTCTAGTCTGAGGAGAGATGCAATGAACGGGTCCTAAAGGGACACACCGCAGGGAGAGCGCCCAAAAAGGAGTGGCGACCCAGACAGAAGGGGAAGACCTAGTGCCAGATTGTCAGAGTAAACGGTCTGGGGGAGTCACGGTCCACACCGGGGTACCGACTCCGAGTCGCGGTACAGGCAAGTCCAACCTGAGCCCCCAATACCAGTGGGTCGCAGGTCTGCCAAGCATCCCCTGACCTCGTCCACAATGTACAGCTCCGCCAGGTACCCTCAAACCGGGTTGAGCCCCTTAGAGAAGAGAAGGGTAGCCTCATCACACCCGACGGGCCTGGTAGGAAGTGAGTTTGTGCAGGGCAGCGCACGGATATAAAGGAGGTGCAAGGAAGACAAAAGGACAGTGAACGTAGCAGAAGGAACACTTGCGGAGCCTCAGAGAGACTTTGTACCCTCCGGTGACTACCCGGCCAGCTACCCGCAAAGATTGTGTAACTGTGTACCAGAACTGAATTTGTTACCAGTAAACTACCCGTACAGAGCCCATAAGCCTCCGGTGTTTCATTCTGCTTAAGTTAAGAAGTCGCTGCTGCCACAACAACCAGATCGGCAGCAGCACTGCATCGGGGACCACGTTCCGCCTGCAGGGAGCATTATCAACTGGCTGCAATATCAACATTCCCGGTGGATGGATAGCGGTGCTGGTGAGATCACTAGAAACTGCAGGTGGCGTCACGAGACTTTATTCTTTTATTATTAATTTTACCCAGTGACCCCCAGGGTTACGGGCCCGGGCACCGACCACTGAGACATCACCCTAGTCTTAACGCCCGGGTACCGAGTCCTCAAAGACCCCACCCCTGGGCGCACTTCAACAGCTTGGGATCCCTTTTGTGAACTGCTTTATAATGTCTAGAAATGCTATGTAGTTGATAGCCCGTCCTTATGTTGTGTCTGTGCCTGGTGTACATGCTGGAATGTATGTGCGGCCTCCAATATGTAGGTTGCACAATACAGACCATGCATGCCTGTCTCAATAAGGTACCTTAGCCCTGGAGGGCCATAATCTGACTATTGAAAACGTTGCTAAACATTAGTCAATATTAAATAAAAGGGGAAAGTCACCATCATTGTCAGTATTTACCATCAGGTCCATATTAACCTACTTTTATTGACTAGCTTTTTTAGTATTACAATTTCATATTTTTTGCATATTTTTTAATATAATTTTTAGGTTTTTTATGTATAGTAATTTATCTTATATACTTTATATTTTACTGGTGTATATATCCATATTATTGTGTTTTAATGGAACACTAAGTGTTGGTGTATATATTTTTTAGAGTTTTTGCAATCCACATTTAAGTATAGACGTTTCCTGTGAAGTTCTTCGTGGCATTCTGAGGGTTAATGAGATCCTTAGTACTGACCAATCAGATTTTTATTGTCCCTATATATATGTCACTTCCCCATACACCCCACTTTGTATCACCTGATGAAGGCAGACTAACACTGTTGAAACGTGTTGTGAAAAGCAAAGGGTTAAATAAAGGTTTGTTAACCCATATCTGGTCTAATTCTTTCCCTCATTCTAGCGCTCCAGAATCTGCTACATTTCTTTTGTGTTTTCACTTACCAATCCACTGAGCGAAAGCAGCAGGAGCAGCTCTGGGTATTCATTACTATAAGCCGGGTCATCCGCAGGACCTGCGATAACCAGGCAACCGAGAACAACATTAAAAAAAAAAATTAAAAAAAAACTGATACTGAGCCAGATCACAATGTGAACAGGGCTGTAAACCGTGTTCACTCCACCAAGAATATATATCACAAAAAGAGTGCAAAAAACGTCCAAAAAACCGAGAACAACATTACAGCAGCTGCGGTGATGTGTTTCTAGGATCCCCGACCACGTGATGAGTACCGGAAGTGCTGTGTAAGCAGCGCCGGCGTCCAGCATCACTCTCCATGGTTAAGCTCTAACTGGAGTTGTGCAGGTGTGCAGAACCCAATTGGGTGAGTGGCCAAATTGGCCCCAATTTTATTTCCTCTAGACCACCAGGTATTCACTTAGAACTCCTTCTATTTTCTTTTTTCTATGAATGCAAATGGAGGACACAGACTGAAGAGGCTCATGCGCAATAATAATATTTGGGTCTTTTGCAGCTCAATAGTTGCTCATGACTCACAATTCCACCTGCTTTGGAGGTAGAAATTGACCCTTTACCTCTTGGAACTTGTGTGGCCATGTGGCACCCCTGCGACCAGGTGGCCACAAAGGGAGGTGCAGCCAGGTAAGGCAAGACGGTTGGCAAAACATCCACACAGACTGACTGACGGCTAGGACTCTAGGTTGGGCAAGGGGTGGCAGGTGTTAAGAGAAGTGGGTGGAATGTAGGTGAGCACTGACAAAGTGGGTGGAGAGACCAACACAATAAAATCCTGGGAACACACAGGGCAGAACGTCAAGAGAGTCATAACAGTAAGAGACAGACACAGTCGAGAGAGACGGGGTAGAGAGAAGTGAGCAGTTGAAGAGAGAGAGACTTCCCAGGAGGTTTTGGGGTACCTGGAGGCGCAGAATCCAGTGAGGCATAGCCACGATGAGAGAAAGCCCACTCCATAGCCTGGAGGTGACAGGAAGGAGAAAGAGAATGAATGAGACCCCACAGCTGAGAAGGTGGGAGGACGAGAGCCCGGCAGCCACACATATCTAAGCTGACCGGAGGAACCCTGAGTTGAAATAGTGACTGACAGAAGGAATCTGGTGTGCCCAAATATCTGAACCTGGGACACTGGAGGCTAGGCCACGACCCGAAAACCGGCTCTGAAGAGGTGACCGTGCATAATCCAGACCCTAATCACGAGACACACCGGTGTGGGGCAGGTGCTTTATGACCTGCAGCCTAACTTTCCACCACGGTCTAAGAACACAGTTGTCATACTAGGACTGGTGACCCTGACTGGGAGGGAAACATTCACCCGTGACTTCGCGACGACCTAACTGAACCTGTGGGTGAGGTACTACGTTGAGACTGAGAGGACTGAAAGGACTTTGAGGGAACGACCCAGAAACACCACCTGAGCTGTACAGTTTGAGTTGCCCGGAGCAGTGTAAATTGTGTGAACTGTACGGAAAGAGCTGTGAACTGTTCTGAACTAATTCTGCAGACCTTAAGTAAAGTACCCAATAAGCTCATCACTGTTTACTTCCAGTGTCGCAGAAAAGTCCCACCTGAGGAGCCACAGACTGTTATCCCTGCACACTGGCTGGAGGAGCTGCAGCTTTGAAGTAAGTGCACTAAACTTAGTACAATCCCTCACCAGGCCCATCTGTGGCGCCCCTATGGCAAGGTGCCACAGGGAGGTACTACACCCTAATTAGAGGTCTGGTGCCTCTGTAACCATGGACGTGGGGAATCTTCAGAGTCTGCACTCCAACACGCAACACAGGTCACTTTAATACAGGGGACTGATATTCAGTAGGTCCCAGGGGGTGGAGCCTAGAGAGTGGGAGACAGGGAGTGACAGCACAGTCAGACAGTTGGTGTGAGGAGAGCAAGCAAGGCAGATGCAAGGGACCCTGCGGCTGCATCAGGAGGGGGCCTCTTTGGAGAGTGGCAACCCAGACTCTGCTAGTGGGTTTACCCGGGCCTGGTTTGAGCCAGCTGGGGACCCAGGTCAACACCGGCATACCGAAGCCGAGGTAGCTAGATGCAAGGTTCATCCCTAACTACAGACCGGCAAGCTGAGGGCCCGAAACACACAGGGAGCCGAAGCACCCCTAAAGCAGCCCAACAGTCCCCCAGCTGGGTTCACGACATCGACAAGTGAAAGACTTTTAGGTAACAGACCCCGTGGACTAGACACTTGGCTCAAGAGGGGTAAGAGAGAGAGAGAGAAAGTAACAAGACCACGAGCGCCATATTGAGGGCATCACTGTGAGACTCAGGAAAACTTCACGACGCACGGTTACAATACCCGTTAACCCAGACTGTACTGTGTACCTGTTTTCATCTGGTGCAAGTAAAGAACCGTTTGAGTTGAAGTGGTGTCTGTCCTCCTTTCATTCGGCACCCAGAGGGCCACAGCATCATCACCGGAGGTGAGGACTACTACTGACTCACCGCGGCCGGCAGACTCCGGTTTAGACAGGCGATTCTTCTCCTTCCTTGTCACGGGTGGACCGCGCCTGCCGGTAGTGGGGCCCGGTGTAGTGCAGATCAAAAGTGAAGACGTCTTGGTGGAACAGATTAAAGGGGTTTTAATTTGTTTTTCTTCGTGACGCCACCTATGAGTAGATTCGGTAAGGGCTACCGACGCTGCGGAACCCCGGGGGATGGACAGCAGCAAGATGTTACGCTCCCCACAGGCTGAGCGGTGATCCCCGGGGGCTGGAGCTGCTCAAGATGTTGTGCGGCAGCTGCGGTTACTTTAGTGTGCGGACGGATAGTTCATAAGGAAACACGGACACAGATAGTCTCTGCAACGGGTCTTTACTGTAACCAGCAGGCAGTACATGGCTTACAGTGGTTGAGTAGTAGACCGGGTGGACTCAGCAGTGATAGTGCTCCTCAGAGATCCGCAGTGTTCCTCCATTCTACCTACTTAGTTCCTTCTTGCCAGCGTCGCCCAGGAATACCAGGTCGGGTACGGGGAGGCTGCTTCAATGCCCTATCCATGATGTACGTTCTGGATGCTTTGGGGAGCCTTGTGTCCCTCAGTGGGTACACCGCTGGTTAGACGACTGGAAACTGGCTGGTGGTGGGGTGCTCCTATAAAGCTGCTCCTCCACGGGGCTGGTTCGCGTGACAGAGGTGAACTGCTGCCAGCTTCGGTACCAGTGAACCGGCTGTAAGTTGTGGGCACGGGAGTCTTTTGGGAACCCGTGTAGATAAGCCCAATCCCGGTGGTTAAGGCCTCAGGTGCTGACACCCGACCGGTGACGGCCCAGGGGCCCGCACGGAGTGCGGAGCCCCCGCTCCTCTCCAAGTTCTAGTCTGCTCTTGTCAGGTTCTAGATTCTTTTCTTTCTCTGTTCAGACTGTCTAGATTATTGTGTGTTCTACTACACTACCCTAACACTCCACCCCCAGGACCTATGATTGGTCCCTGTTCTAGGTGTTGCATGTTGGGTTGGATCTCAGAGTTAACTATTTCACTGCTTTGTCAGAGAATATTGCGGCTGCAATACTCCCTTGTGACGCACTCGTTGCGGGGCGCCACACTCCCCCTTGGTTAAATCAGCTTGTCCCCAAGCGTCAAACTACTCACATTACAGAGGTTTTTACATTTTTATACATATATGACACACTTTTATTAAAATAGAAAACAGGTAAAGGTATGCTTTGGTGACATAAGCAAAGAAACAGGTAATCACTTTGTGCGGACCCAGCGTGCGGTCGGCTGTCCTTTAACTAGAGTCCAGGCTGTAGCCGCAAGATCACACAGTCAGTGATTAACGGGAACAGAGTCATTGAGGAAGTTCAAGTTTTAAAGTCACTGGCTCCGAGGGTGATGGCGCACCCGGATAGCGAACCACCCATCTGCACAAGCGTAGCGCTCGTAGGTGATAATATCGCCCCGGTATAGGTCGCGATCGGGATGTCCTCTTGGCAAGTTTGACTCAACGTCCCGGCGCCCCACAAACACCTCCTCATTCAAACCCACCTCCCAAGCGAACCCCCACCCGGTATGTAAGTTAAAGGTGGAAATTCTACCTTCACGACGGAGTTCATCAGGCTGCGGCGGCTGGCGGCGAGCCTCGGCACGGGCCTGCATGTTGGCGCGTTCTCGGGCTTGCCACTCCTCTCGTCGTCTCTGGCGTAGATCTCCGTCGTTACGGCTCGGGGTGTAAAGATGAGTAACGGAGCTGGTGGTTTGGCGGGAAGCTTGAACTTGGCGGGCTGTCTGTATTGGAACCCGGTGGAACGGCACAGGGGAAGGTGTCGGCATTGCACCCGACCAGTGTACCCGAGCTGTATGCCCGGTAGGAAGTTCCTTGTTGTCTCCCCAAGCGAACCCGGTATCGAAATCCTCAGCGGTGCTGTGGGTCTCGTCGTCATCCTCTCCGACCTCTTCCTCGATGACCACATCAGGCTGCTCGATGGTGAAAGACGTTGAAGCTTGTTCCGTTGTACAACAGGGCGGTGGTGCTGCGGATCCTTCCGTAGGGACGTCCTGCAGGGCTTCCAGGCTGCCTGCCTCTTCATCTGTTTCCGCAGGTAAAGGTGTTTCAATCCCGGTTACCTGGTAGGCCTCGGCAATGGCAAGGGAAGCCTCCGGTACGGGGATAAAACAGGCGACTGTCTCTGTAGTGGTGAAACATGTCGCGGGTTCCTCAGCGGGAACCTGGTAGAGATCAAGTTCTTCCATGGAGCGTGTTATGAGCTCCGGCTCAAGAACGGAATCGGTTGCGATATTGGTCGCTGGAACGGGTCGAGTTGCGGCCTCCACCGGAATGACGCAGTCTATTGGCTCTGGTGACGGAGCAGGACAGGTGGTAGGCGAGGGTGAGGCGGTCGAGAAGCTGGTGACGTCGTCTGGGCTTGGAGAAGCTGTACCCGGTCGGCTCTGCTGCATCGCATGGTGTAGTCGTCTGCCTAGGGTCACGCTCCAGCTACGGATCGTCCATTCCACTGTCTCTAGTAACCGCACCCGGAGGTCTTGTAGAGCCTCTAGCCAGAAGTCGGGACTGCCGTCTATGGTAAGGGCAGGATCCGGACCCGGTTGGCTGATGGCTGCTCTGGCCTCCGCCTCGACCTCCCGCATCAGGTCTTGGAGTCTCGTGCTGGCCATTCTTCTTGGAGGGAAACCACACCCGTTCAACCGGTAAGACGTTCTGGTTGAGCTGGTGAAGAAGTCTTCTCTCTGACTCTGACACTCCCATTTCCTGTGGGCTTTTGTAGTCCAATGGTGGGAAAAGTCTTTGGGGTCCGCCCCCATGGTTGACTCGAGCAATCAGGGCGGACAAAGAGTTTGGCGCCTTTTGTCTTTAGCCCTCCCACGATGAGGGGGGGGGGGTTGACTCACTCCTGGGCTTCACGTGGCGGCTTCTTGTGGCGGGAACGCCATCTTGGGCGCCATCTTGACCCAATGATGTAAAGGCGGGAAAGTTCTTTTAGGGACGAACAAAGTCCAATTGTAGACAATAAAGTCCATTTTAAGCACAATATACCCGTTGGGTAACGGGCCTGCTCGTATCCTGTTAGTGACGCCATTTTCTGACTCACCGCGGCCGGCAGACTCCGGTTTAGACAGGCGATTCTTCTCCTTCCTTGTCACGGGTGGACCGCGCCTGCCGGTAGTGGGGCCCGGTGTAGTGCAGATCAAAAGTGAAGACGTCTTGGTGGAACAGATTAAAGGGGTTTTAATTTGTTTTTCTTCGTGACGCCACCTATGAGTAGATTCGGTAAGGGCTACCGACGCTGCGGAACCCCCGGGGGATGGACAGCAGCAAGATGTTACGCTCCCCACAGGCTGAGCGGTGATCCCCGGGGGCTGGAGCTGCTCAAGATGTTGTGCGGCAGCTGCGGTTACTTTAGTGTGCGGACGGATAGTTCATAAGGAAACACGGACACAGATAGTCTCTGCAACGGGTCTTTACTGTAACCAGCAGGCAGTACATGGCTTACAGTGGTTGAGTAGTAGACCGGGTGGACTCAGCAGTGATAGTGCTCCTCAGAGATCCGCAGTGTTCCTCCATTCTACCTACTTAGTTCCTTCTTGCCAGCGTCGCCCAGGAATACCAGGTCGGGTACGGGGAGGCTGCTTCAATGCCCTATCCATGATGTACGTTCTGGATGCTTTGGGGAGCCTTGTGTCCCTCAGTGGGTACACCGCTGGTTAGACGACTGGAAACTGGCTGGTGGTGGGGTGCTCCTATAAAGCTGCTCCTCCACGGGGCTGGTTCGCGTGACAGAGGTGAACTGCTGCCAGCTTCGGTACCAGTGAACCGGCTGTAAGTTGTGGGCACGGGAGTCTTTTGGGAACCCGTGTAGATAAGCCCAATCCCGGTGGTTAAGGCCTCAGGTGCTGACACCCGACCGGTGACGGCCCAGGGGCCCGCACGGAGTGCGGAGCCCCCGCTCCTCTCCAAGTTCTAGTCTGCTCTTGTCAGGTTCTAGATTCTTTTCTTTCTCTGTTCAGACTGTCTAGATTATTGTGTGTTCTACTACACTACCCTAACACTCCACCCCCAGGACCTATGATTGGTCCCCTGTTCTAGGTGTTGCATGTTGGGTTGGATCTCAGAGTTAACTATTTCACTGCTTTGTCAGAGAATATTGCGGCTGCAATACTCCCTTGTGACGCACTCGTTGCGGGGCGCCACACTACTCCCCACTGCCCTGAGGTAAATCTCCACCTGTGGGGAGCTGTACTTCCAAAGCTGCCTTCCATCACCTCTGCAGCCGGGCGCAGCGCTGGTAGCCATTACCAGGTACCACAGGTGGCGTCACGTTATCATTTCCCATCATCATGACCCCCATCCCTGCCACTGAGGGTCCAGGGCACAGAACCGGCCATGATCCCCCACCGAAGTAACCCCCTGTCCACTTATCAGAGTACCCCATACACTGTCGACCGACTCACATCCACCACAACTACTCCTGACCTGGGGACCCTCAGCCCTACCCGAGGAGGGCTTACCATCCTTGCTGCCCCAAGTCACCGTCCCCAGCAGGAATACGGCAGCGGTGGTTCTACAAACTACATACCCCGGGTGGCGTCATGACAAATCCCTTGTAAATAACCCCTTTTTGGACTGATCCCAGGCCATGGGACCGGGTCACGATTACCGTAATACCCCAGAGATACAGCGCCGACATGGTTCCCGGGTACCCCATCACCTGGGGGCGCATCAGCCACACAGATTGCACCAATGATATGTCTGCCTCTGTCTGAATGTAAAAAAGGGGGGGTGAGTGGAGTGGCACTGAGACACGGGATCCACCAGTCACACGTTTAATAGAACGAATGCAAAAAGGGGGGAGAAAAGAAACGTGTATATATGACCGGGATCGGGGAAGAAATGTATATAACACTTGTTAAAGTGAAAAAATATATTTTATTATGACAAATCCATGTGAATAAGGTAAAAAAGCACAAAACATTAAAACCATCTAAAAATTGTGCAACACCGCACGAGATAAATCACAAATACATGCCTCCTATGATTTATAGTAGTAATACTGAACCTGCGGAACTAGCCTGGTAACAGAACATAGGGGTAAATAAATAATGACACTAATTCCCATAATACAGAAAGCAGATACGCAGTGAGGTCACCTAGCTATTGGAGCCAAATAGACAAGGTAGTAACTATAACTGAGGCTCAATACAATATAGTAAAGGGCAATGAGAGACAATTGAGAGGCAAATGAAAACCTCTGAAGTTGCCCTATTGAGAGTAGGACCAGAATGGACCATACAAGGAAAACAAATGCAATGGGAAAACCGCATATCTGTAAATAGAAATAAAAATTTGCAGGTTAGTCACCAGTCACCAGGTTAACCTGTATTTACGGCAACAAGCGCTGCTTTATGATAAGAACGGCCGGTACTGCGCATGCGCGCACGTCGCATAGCGACGTTGTATACACAGCAAGCATAGACGGCTCCGATTAACACGGGCCGCGCTCCAGACATGCACAGCTGTGAGCATCCCTTTAGCACACACTGGCGACTCCTGGGTTAATTCACCCGGAAGTCACTCCTCTGTTGTGCCCCGGAACACCAAGGATGCAGGATACACAGCCCTACACTCCTCCTCGCAGGTCTCAATAGGATCTTACGGTATCTATTCCCTTTACAGGTGTTGTGCATTAATGTGGATATTTAAGGTAATGAAGCACACTATCCAGTGGTGCTCTACCCTGAGGAAGCTGTCATTTAGGCAGCGACACGCGTAGGTCCAGAGCCACGCTTTTATGCCTCCTTGCCTGCAGATGTATCATGACTGGTGACTAACCTGCAAATTTTTATTTCTATTTACAGATATGCGGTTTTCCCATTGCATTTGTTTTCCTTGTATGGTCCATTCTGGTCCTACTCTCAATAGGGCAACTTCAGAGGTTTTCATTTGCCTCTCAATTGTCTCTCATTGCCCTTTACTATATTGTATTGAGCCTCAGTTATAGTTACTACTGACTCACCGTGGCCAGCTGACTCCGGTTTAGACAGGCGATGCTTCCTTCCTCCTTGTCACGGGTGGACCGCGCCTGCCGGTAGTGGGGCCCGGTGTAGTGCAGATCAAAAGTGAAGACGTCTTGGTGGAACAGATTAAAGGGGTTTTAATTTATTCGTGACGCCACCTATGAGTAGATTCGGTAAGGGCTACCGACGCTGCGGAACCCCGGGGGATGGACAGCAGCAAGATGTTACGCTCCCCACAGGCTGAGCGGTGATCCCCGGAGGCTGGAGCTGCTCAAGATGTTGTGCGGCAGCTGCGGTTACCTTGTTGTGCGGACAGACAGTTCATAAGGAAGCACGGACACATGTAGTCTCTGCAACGGGTCTTTACTGTAACCAGCAGGCAGTACATGGTATACAGTGGTTGAGTAGTAGACCGGGTGGACTCAGCAGTGATAGTGTTCCTCAGAGATCCGCAAGTGTTCCTCCATTCTACCTAACTTGTTTTGCCAGTGTCGCCCAGGAATACCAGGTCGGGTACGGGGAGGCTGCTTCAATGCCCTATCCATGATGTACGTTCTGGATGCTTTGGGGAGCCTTGGATCCCTCAGTGGGTACACCGCTGGTTAGACGACTGGAAACTGGCTGGTGGTGGGGTGCTCCTGTGAAGCTGCTCCTCCACTCTTCTGGTTCGCGTGGCAGAGGTGAACTGCTGCCAGCTTCGGTACCAGTGAACCGGCTGTAAGTTGTGGGCACGGGAGTCTTTTGGGAACCCGTGTAGATAATGCCCAATCCCGGTGGTTAAGGCCTCAGGTGCTGACACCCGACCGGTGACGGCCCAGGGGCCCGCACGGGGTGCGGAGCCCCCGCTCCTCTCCAAGTTCTAGCTTGTTCTCCTTCTTCTCCGAGTTCTAGACTATTCTCTTTCTGTCTAGATTATTGTGTGTTCTACTACACTTCCCTAACACTCCACCCCCCAGGACCTATGATTGGTCCCCTGTTCTAGGTGTTGTATGTTGGGTTGGATCTCAAAGTTAACTATTTCACTGCTGTGTCAGAGAATATTGCGGCTGCAATACTCCCTTGTGACGCACTCGTTGCGGGGCGCCACACTACCTTGTCTATTTGGCTCCAATAGCTAGGTGACCTCACTGCGTATCTGCTTTCTGTATTATGGGAATTAGTGTCATTATTTATTTACCCCTATGTTCTGTTACCAGGCTAGTTCTGTAGGTTCAGTATTACTACTATAAATCATAGGAGGCATGTATTTGTGATTTATCTCGTGCGGTGTTGCACAATTTTTAGATGGTTTTAATGTTTTGTGCTTTTTTACCTTATTCACATGGATTTGTCATAATAAAATATATTTTTTCACTTTAACAAGTGTTATATACATTTCTTCCCCGATCCCGGTCATATATACACGTTTCTTTCCTCCCCCCTTTTTGCCTCTGTCTGAATGAGGACTAACAGAATAACCTTAAACTGCTCGTGTGTAAATGGTTCCTTTGTTTTTCACAGTTTTGAACCAAATGGGGCAGATAGTCATACGTGTATGCATTGTATTGTGCTTGTAAGGGGCCCTCATAGGCTTACATTGGGGTCCGTCAAAAAGATAGATTCTGGCAGTATTAATCAAAGTAACCGTAATGTAACGCTGCCTTATTGCTGCCAATAGTATCCTATAGGGGACGGACTCCTGAGCGCATTCAAACGCTGACATGTAAGTGCTGTAGTGTAGCGGATTACTGACACACAGGTGTCGGTTCGGGAACTTGTGATTCCACGACTCTGCTAAGGCATTAGATGTGTTAGGCTGCAGGTTTGAAAGCCAGGGGAGTGTTTGTCAAACCTGAATCCTCCTGTGGGCGTGACACATCAGATATAAGCAGATGTGGCGCCCCTGCGTCCAGGAGGCCACAAAGGGAACTGCAGCCAGGAAGGTAGGAACGACAGTTGAACACCAACACACTCACAGCCCACACAACCCACATAGCAGTAGAGAGCAGCACCCAACCCGGAGCCTGGGAACTCTAGCCAGGCAAGGGGTGGTGGGTTTAGAGACAGTGGGTGGGCCAACACGTAAGTCAGGTGACAGAGGGTAGATATAGAGCAGGGGGAGGAGAAAGGAATCAGTAGGCCGGTGTAGGCTGAGCAGTACAGAAAGAAGCACATGCCCTGGAAGAGTGGGGTGGAAGGAGCGCAGAATCTGGAGAGCCAGTGTGAGCCACAGAGAGAAAGCCCATCCGGAGCCAGCACCCCAGGAGTGTGAGGGACGAGAGGACCAGCAGCACTGGGTCCAAGTAACACGGCTAAGACGGCAGACTGCAGGCGGAGTAGCCCTCCTATTGAACCTGAAGACACGGTTAGAGAGAGCCTGGTTGAGCCCGACCACCGAGGACTATTGGAGGCTAGGCTAAGAGTAGAGTGTCGGCTCTAGAGGGGACCATTGCTTCACCCGGCATCCCCAGACAACCGATGGGGGACCTCAGCTACACGTTAGGGTTCCTACCCCAAAGGACAGGCAGCTCAGTGGCAACCCGGAGGGCTCACAGGAGAAAGAGCCACCGCCATACTGTCCGGAGTCACACACACCAAGTGAACAAGAGAGAGAGAACTGAAAGCCTGGAAAGGACAGACAGACAGAGTGAGGGGTCATAGAAGGAGCAACCTGGCTGCAGGGAGAAAAGGAACCCAGAGGGGAGAGTTATGCCCGTGTAAAGACTGTAACTTGTGACTGTGAACTGTAACTGGAGCTGTAACTGAGAGAGAACGTTGAGAAGTAAACACGGTGAACCCTGACTCCGACCCCCTCGTATGTTTCTGCCTGCATATGATTCCCTCCATGCAGGTATGCAGAAGATCCCCACCTGGAGAGCCACAGCTTGTCAGCTTCAACACTGAAGGAGGATTTCTGCAGCTTCAGAACAGTAAGTGCATTGCATCCAGCACAGGCGTGCACCATACCTTACACCATAGACTTAACCATAACTGCCCCAGGGAACTCAGTTCTGCCCACGGAGAACTATTCCTTCCTAGCTGCCATTACATCATCCCCGGAGGTTCTGCGGCAGCGTTGGCCCCATTACTGGCCACACACTGTGGGTGGCGTCACGACTGACATTATCCCTGTAAATATCCCCTTACTATTGCCAGGTCCCGGGACACGGTCCGGACCAGGACCACCCGTGACTTCCCCAGTAGCAGACCCGGTTCGGTACCGAGTACCCCGTCCCAGTGGGCTTGACAACCTGGCATCACGAACAGGATGTACCGGTCCAAAAGAATTGGACCCCGTGTGCCTAAATAAGTGTTCTGGACTTTCCCGACAAAATCTGGGCTTAATGGCGGCCATAGAAGACTAACACCATGTGCAGAGGAGGCGTGCCCAAACCCCCCATCGTGGGCCGTCCCGGTCCAAGGCGCAAAGAGAAGGACCCGCCCTTGCTCCCATTAACTCTGGGAGAGCCAGCCATCAATCCCAAAGAAGAGCCTCCGCCCTAGACCCACCTCCCAATGAGAAGCTAGCGGGAGATGAACAGGAAATCGTCATCAGGAAGAGGCTGGACGGACGACCGGAAGAGAAGCAGTCGCCATTGCGAGACACGAGGACGGAAGCATAGGACGCCGAGGAGAGCGCCATAATTGGAAGACCCCAAGTGATCCCAGAGGGCCCACGGAGCGAACCGGTGGAGGAACCCGGCCAGGGAAAGACCTTGCGTGACCACAGCAGCATGGCAGAAAGCGGCAGAGAGCGTCCGGAGATCCGAGACACCCGGCGAGGTGTGCTGCGGCTGCTACCCCAGCAGATGACACGGGCCCAAGAAGAGCACAGGACCCGGATTCAAATTAATATTGATCACCAGCAGACTGATCAGACTTTAACCATGCAACCCGGCTGGGTTGGCACTACCCGTTATCGCGCAGTGAGCGAGGAGAGGTGCCGCACCGTGACCCTGGTTGATTTGTCTGTGCCCAGAATTGCACCGCACTCTGTTAAAAAGGAAGCCGACCCACTAGGAGTCCTGGAAGAACAATGGTTGTCCCTGCTGGAGCCCCTGATACCAACACCAACCACGACCGAGGTGAGAGGGGAGCAGCTCCGCTGCTGGTGGGAGAGGGACGAGGGCTGCAAAGATCTAATGGGTTTCCTGGGAGATTCAAGCGGTAAAGTGGGACCAGCAGAGTTGATTACACGGGAGGAATACATCAGACGATGTGTAAGGAGATGGGAAAAAGAGGAAATAGAGCAGCAGGTTCAGAAGCAAGTCATGATAGCTCGAGCCAAAGAAGCCAAGAATGCAGCAAGGAGGGATAAAAAAGTACAGCAATCCCCAAGGCATGAAGGGCAGATTGTTACAATCATTGAGGAAAGGGGCTTTGCCTTTGCCCGTGAACCAGGTACCCAGCGAGATATTTTCATTAATAAGAGGGAGGTAGAAGAACAGCTACCATCAAAACACCCAGACAGACAAGTAACGATCAGTGAATGGGTGTCATACCACATAGTCCAAGGAGACCGAGGCCCATATGGTGTAAAAGTTAAGAGACTTTGCTTAGATGCAACGGAGGAGGATGAGATCCCTGCATTAGAAGGTCCAGAGCCCATCGCTTATCCAGTTTTACCAAGATACACGGATACGGCAATTAACACGGATCCTGTAACTATTGTTGAGACTGCTGCACCGAAGTCCATGATAGATGCTGTGACTCAGACTCCAGAGAGCTACCTGCTTATAACTGCTTTGCAAGACCTGGAGGTATACCCGCGACAACGAGCATCGCAAATGTTACCCTGGAAGCAAGAAAAGAAGTGAAGACCCGGGTTCTGCATCCTGAAGGAAGAAAGAAGACTTGTAAGTGTGAATGAGGTGTAGCCCTTGCTGTCCCCATCCCAATCCTGAATGAATGTTAGCTTCCCTTGTTTGTCTTATATGTTGATTGACATTGATACCACGGACAGTGAGTTGGTATAAACTTTGAACTGTATATAGTTGAGCACCTCGTGTGCTCCCCTTTGGTTTTAAGACCAGCTGTGCACGTGAGAGACTGTGCATTGAACTTTGAACTGCTTTTTGATACTTTTTGAGACTTTTTGAACCTTTTTGCACTTTTTAAAAGAAAAAGAACTTTTATACTTTTGATAGAAAGTAACGCTTTTATATGTTTTACCAGAAGTAAAGTGAATGCGTTGTAGCATTAGACCCGGCAAAGGTCTAGAAGGGTAGTGAAGTAGATGTACCCATGCACTTGTAGATAATTAAATTATGCAATGTTATAAGAGAATCGTACCTCCCGGACGGGAAGAAATCAAGAATGCTTACTGTTTAATGTTGTTATAAATAAAAATGTTTTCAGGAGATCCATGACGCGCTGGTTTAACTCCGGGAGAATGTGGCGCCCCTGCGTCCATTAGGCCACAAAGGGAACTGCAGCCAGGAAGGTAAGAACGACAGTTGAACACCAACACCCTCACAGCCCACACAACCCACATAGCAGTAGAGAGCAGCACCCAACCGGAGCCTGGGAACTCTAGGCAGGCAAGGGGTGGTGAGTTTAGAGACAGTGGGTGGGCCAACATGTAAGTCAGGTGACAGAGGGTAGATATAGAGCAGGGGGCGGAGAAAGGAGTCAGTAGGCCGGTGTAGGCTGAGCAGTGCAGAAAGAAGCACATGTCCTGGAAGAGTGGGGTGGAAGGAGCGCAGAATCTGGAGAGCCAGTGTGAGCCACAGAGAGAAAGCCCATCCGGAGCCAGCACCCCAGGAGTGTGAGGGACGAGAGGACCAGTAGCACTGGGTCCTAGTAACACGGCTAAGACGGCAGACTGCAGGCGGAGTAGCCCTCCTATTGAACCCGAAGACACGGTTAGAGAGAGCCTGGTTGAGCCTCACCACCGAGGACTATTGGAGGCTAGGCTAAGAGTAGAGTGTCGGCTCTAGAGGGGACTGTTGCTTCACCCGGCATCCCAGAAAACCGACGGGGGACCTCAGCTACACGTTAGGGTCCCTAACCCAAAGGACAGGCAGCTCAGTGGCAACCCAGAGGGCTCACAGGAGTCCGAGCCACCGCCATGCTGTCCGGAGTCACACACACCAAGTGATCAAGAGAGAGAGAGAACTGAAAGCCTGGAAAGGACAGACAGACAGAGTGAGGGGTCATAGAAGGAGCAACCTGGCTGCAGGGAGTAAAGGAACCCAGAGGGGAGAGTTATGCCTGTGTAAAGACTGTAACTTGTGACTGTGAACTGTAACTGGAGCTGTAACTGAGAACGTTGAGAAGTAAACACGGTGAACCCTGACTCCGACTCCCTGATATGTTTCTGCCTGCATATGATTCCCTCCATGCAGGTATGCAGAAGATCCCCGCATGGAGAGCCACAGCTTGTCAGCTCCAACACTGAAGGAGGATTTCTGCAGCATCTGGACAGTAAGTGTACTACACTCAGCCCCAGCCTGCACCATACCTTACACCATAGACTTAACCATCACTGCCCCGGGGAACTCAATTCTGCCCACGGATAACTATTCCATCCTAGCTGCCATTACATCATCCCGGAGGTTCTGCAGCAGCGGTGGCCCCATTACTGGCCACACACTGTGGGTGGCATCAAGACTGACATTTTCCCCTGTAAATATCCCTTACTATTGCCAGGGCCCGGAACACGGTCCAGATCAGGATCACCGTGACTTCCCCAGTAGCAGACCTTGTCCGGTTCCGAGTACCCCATCCCAGTGGGCTTGACACAGACTCCCTCCTGATGACATGGGCTGTGAGGTCAGGAAAGGTCCTGCACCACCGGATGTAGAGGAGCCCAGACCAGACAGGAGTCTTTGATCCTGCAGATGAGGCATCCTCCCCAACAAAGACTAAGATCATTATGTGGATTGACTAAGATCAGTGATCACTATAGTGGACTAACCGGGACATGTGTGTGTCATCCCGACCATTGGGACAATCTGACATGATATGCCTGTCCCGTCCATGTAAGCACTATATACCACATGCGGTTTATGAGGCTTCTTAATAAACCGTTGGACTTTATGTTGCTTTAAAGATAAAGTGTGTGTCATATCTGTTGCCAAGCCAGTACTCCGTAATCCCCTCAGTGAGCGTTACCTCACAGTGCCGGAGTTTGAAACCTCACGCTATTTCCAAACACACCACATGACATGCACTTCCACGTCACACGCGTCATGTGATGCGCTTTGAAATAGCGCAAGGTTTCAAACAGCTGCACTTAGATGCCGGCATTTGACCTGCGCTCAGGAGTCCGTCATCCATAGCAATGAATTGGCAGTGTAAACGCAGTCTTATCTTTCAGGTAACACTGCGCTAATTCTGACAAATTCTGGTAAAAGCTGGAGTGACCCAAGCCTAAGTCAGACATATGATTATCTGGTGCATTGGCTGAATGTCTACTATGCATTCAATGCTGCAAGGGGGAGAATGGACATAAATAAAAGAAAAATAAAAAGTACATATATGGCTCTGTTCACATCTTTGCTTTATAATTACTTAAAAATAGTGCATTATTTTTGTTTGCTGCGTTACTAAAAGAGAATAGGAAAACAGAATTGTGTAGCATAGGTGTGAGCAAATCCTCTTTAGTTATTTGTTATTATGGGAGAAATGGGCTATTTGTAAAGCCCCAAAAAGATTTGAAATGTTACATTACATTTTATTTTATACAGAGAAAGCAATCTCTTTTTACCTTAACTAAACATAAGCATTATACCTAAATTTGTCTTTATAAGTAGCTTATGTCTGTGACCTGCACAAAGATAATTTGTTTGCAAGGGTGAGATGCATTTATCTGCAGCACAGCGCCATCTGCAGGACTTACTTGGTAATGTGAATTTATAGAATTTCTTTGAAACACTGATGTGAATGTCAAGTTTCTCCTGAAATTTCTACACACAAGCGACGTCTAGTGTTCTGTAGTTAAAGCACTGTCACTACACAGAGAGAGATAGATAGATAGATAGATAGATAGATAGATAGATAGATAGATAGATAGATAGATAGATAGATAGATAGGCCACGTGCACACGTTGAGTATTTGATGAGTTTTTTACCTCAGGATTTGTAGGCAAAACCCGGAGTGGAACAATCAGAGGAAAAGTCTAATAGAAACACCTGCACCACTTCTGTATTTATCACCCAGTCCTGGTTTTGTCTACAAATCCTGAGGTAAAAAACTCATCAAATACTCAGCAAATACTCAGCTTGTGCACGTGGCCATAGATAGATAGCAATTTCATTGTCATATACAACTATGAGTCTGTGATCATATCACAGTATGTACTATATATGTATTTATATGACTTCTTATAGCTGTGCTGCTATCTGCTATTAGCCATATCTTATCTGGAGTCGTAACTCTTCTTTGTTTATCCTGATTTCTGAGATGCATCCATTTCTTTACCTATTTATTTGATTTATTTTCCTGAAATACAGCTGCTTTTAAGTATCAAGCCCTGTGCGCACAGTGTGTTTTTAATGCATTTTTTATGTGTTTTTGGGAGCAGATTTGTCACAAATCTCCATGCCAATCCTTATGCCAGAAAAGTCAATGAGAATCCTGAAGTTTTGTTGCTTATTTTCCCTTGCACATTTGGTGCAGAAATAAATCTGCAGGATTTCAATTCTTGCAGTGTTTTCCACCCCAGAATGCCTGGAAAATGCATGAAAAAACACTTTAAAAAAAAAAAACTTAAATGCTCTTTTTTTCTGCCAAGAGATGGAGATTTGGTGCAGTGTTTACACATACCCTAACGGTTCAGGGAAACATAGAAATAATAATAATAATAATAATAATAATAATAATAATAATAATAATAATAATAGTAATAATAATAATAAGAATAACAATAATAATAAATGCAATCATTATAAAATAGTAATAATGATAATTACAGTAGTATTGTCTCACCCTCTTCTGTAGTCGGGACGTTGGCTTCGGCTCCAGGCATGTCTTTATTTGTGGTATTTTATTCTGTGCACATCATATATATATATATATATATATATATATATATATATATATATATATATATATATTATATATATATATATGCTACACAGGAGTCAGATAGAGGATAAGGCAGACATGATAATGGCTGATTCCATTGATTATCAGGGGATATCTCAGTGCAGTTTTATCTCCTTCTCACATGCAGTGAACATGGGAGCCCTGGGGCAGCTAAGCACAGGATCTGACAGCCACATCCATGTTTTTCTATCCTCTATTTGGGGAAGGCATGTGCTTCCTGCAGGACACATTGTTGTATCCTCTTCACAGCGGGGAGTTGTATTCTCATGTTAGAGAAAAAAGAAGGAAAGTTTTCACTTTACACACCAAACTGCACACATTACACAACGTACATTGACTGGGGGTAACACAACCAAGGGACACCACAACCCACATCTGCAGGAAGGCTAGGGATTGTAGAAGATTCCTTCCTACATCACAGAGCTCCTAAAGAACTACAAGACCCAGCAGACTAGTGGACTGAAACAGTCTACAGCAAGGAGATAACAGCATACTGTGTTTATGCATTTGCATTAAAACAATACATGCAGCTCCTTTTTCTTTAGTTCCAGCTTGTACCAAGAATCCACTGCCATCCATACAGGATTGTATATTTAATATTAGTTCAAATGTCTAGAAATATGGAAGTGTCATTTCAGAAAGTAAATGCAATCAGATGCATGTTGTAATGCAAGGTAGAGGCACAGATACAGATCCTACAGATCATTAATGAGGTGACAAGAGCAAATTCTCTAATAATCTACTGAAATGACGACACCAATAATTGGTTTGGAAAATTTATTAATAAAATTGAATTTTAAATAAATTAAATAAATACAAACATTTTCTTTATTAAAACTTTGTTGGTCAGGTGCCACTGTAAGGTTCATAAATTCACATTAAAATTCAACTTCCATCAAATGTCATAAATAACCATATGATCATCAAATTTACATTCATTAATGTAATCCTGTAATTAATCCAATAAATCTTTCCACCAGATCTACCCAAACCCGGGTAATCGTACCTCTACATGGCACCAAAACCTAAAAACTTTAATATTAGGGAAGGGTGGGCGGGTGTCAAGAAACCAGCTGTTCTGACTGACCTGGCCAGAAATCTCCTCTATTTATACTAAAACCCCCCTGCCAATAGCCAATCACGGTCCATAAAAAAGGTGCAAAAAATAGACATTGGTCAGTTAGTGACCCTTACTAAAGATGCAGAAGCGCCCTTACAAACCTTTCCTCACAACTAGCCAAATTAACCACTTATTGCCCTGTCACCACATAATGGCCCATACTATTGCATGGGCCATTCTATTATCGAATTGCTATATGTATTGAGGGTGATGGAATGTATATTTTTAAATGTATATATATATATATGTATACATACATAAAAGTGTATATATATGTGCATATGTTTTTGTGTGTGGGTGTATATATATATGAATATATATATAACTCACACATATATGTATATAGATATTTATATGTGTGTGTGGATATATACATAAACACAAATATGTGCATTGCATAAATGTATACACACATATTTAAATATCTATATATGTGAGTATATATATAATGCATGTTTGTGTGTGTGTGTGAAGATATATATAAGTGTGTGTAGATGTAAAAAATGAAAGGCAGCACTTCCTTCAGTAAATTCATGTGGGTTTAATAGTCCTAGGACTGCAACGTTTCGGCACACAGCCTTTCTCAGCCTTGAGAAAGGCTGTGTGCCGAAACGTTGCAGTCCTAGGACTATTAAACCCACATGAATCTAACTGGAGCAAGTGCTGCCTTTCATTTTTTACATCTACATTAATACCAGTGAAGTGGTAGGAGGGCTCTGCACCCGACCGTGTGCGACTGTGCTGTTTCGTTTTTCTGTTTTTTTTTTATAAGTGTGTGTAGATATACACATATACACAGAAATATATGACATATATATATATATATATATATATATATATATATACACACATATGTGTATAAACATATATATATACACACACACATACACACACTAACACTGTTATATATTAGAATATAGATCTCTATTTTACTTAATTGAGCCCACTATATTGATCTAATTAATACTATATAATAAAGAAACAGTATCAACTTTATATGTAGATAGCCAACATACTGCTTCCATTAACATTAGAGGCAAAGCAAAATGTATGGCTCAGTGTGTAGAGCATATTGTGGAATGAGGCTGTGGGTCACCATCCTTATATTCATGGTCAGCCCAATGTGCGAGGAAAATAATGATCCACCCTGTAAATGACTGAACTAACAGAGGAGCTAGGGGAGGGAATTGTGACTGTAATTAGAATTGTACAATTTACAGGTAATTTGTTCTAATTAATATTCCTATCTATATTTATATATTATAATGTTTAGCATTCACTTTGTGTATGTTTCCATGTCATTTGTGGCCAAGTTGTCGCTAAAAAAGAGAGAGGGTTGTCAAGTGTGACTGTGTGTTTGAGTATAGCTCAGTAATTAGCTCCCGAGCAATATATTATATATATATATATACCGTATATATATTCTTCTCATAAACACTTTACTAAGAATTGTTTTTGTAATTTGTAGACATATTTGGAATTCCTAATATATTTAATATTTTCATAGATATGTTACAAATTTCTCCCATTTCATTTGAATGCAAATATCCCTATTAAATCCATATTTAGATTTTAAATGTAAATCCATATCTACACTTGCATTGAAGGATGTCTAGTAAAGTTTTCTCCACTTCTCAAAATTTAATTGTAGTAGATTATTATTTTACTTATATGTTTTTCTAATTGTGTTTTTTTGTCTATTTTTTGTTATGTGTTAATTGAGTTTTTTTATTGTTTTAACATTATTATTATTATCATTATTATTATTATTATTATAATATATAGTTCTATTTAAACAGGGTATTTTGTGTGATACTGTAAGAATTATTCTAAACCTGTAATCGGGAATAGGTCAGATTAGTATTTATTTTTTCCCATTTTATTTGTAGTTTCAATCTTTAACATTATATGAATTCATAAATATTTCTTATGTGTCTCATATTTTCATTTTTCTCTAATTATTAAGATTATTTTGAGTGTAGTTATCATTTACAATTTGAAGGTCTGTAGCTGATGTCTTCCTATTAGAACTGTGGGCTGTAGACACAAATTTGCCTATAATCTTAATTATCATTTTCTAAATGTCCTTAAAAATATTATTTGTCATTTTTTGATGGTCCGTCTTGAAAAAAAGTCAAGTTGGCAATACTGGTGGTGAAGCGATGTTAAGGTTGTGTTTGGTGTTTATGGTAAAAATTATTTGAAAAAACCCATTCATCTCTATGGGTGGCAAACTGATATAAAAATAAAACCGTTTACTTCCGTATATATTATAGAAATAAAGATTTATTGTATTTTTGTGGGATCATGTACACCCTGAAAATAGACCTAAATTATAAAACATTAAAAAGTGACTTAATGTTATGCATCAAATTCCAATCAATTTAGTTGTACAAAGAAAGCAAAAAGAAATGTTAACGGCTCTAGTATGTATGCTGTTACTTGTGCTACATAATATCACTATTGTGTATTAGGTATTGTGTTAGTGTAGTGAATATCTTTGCTTCTACAGCCCTTCCTTAGACATACGGTATCTAATAAATTGGATAGATGAAGCACCAGGCGTTGGCTTTGTTCACACTTCAAAGGTTTTCATAATGTTTTCTGACACCAAGAATAGCACAGTCTGTCGTAATTTTCTTACTGTAAAAATGAAAGGGGTTGTTCTGGCAAAATAATATTTTCCCCAGATAAAAGGAGATGTAAAAAATACCAGACAATTCTTACCGACACTCACCTGGCACAATAGAGACTACTCCATGGTCTGCTCTACAAAGGAAAAGGTTTTGTTCCACTGGCCCCCAGACCACTGCAGCCTATGATTGGCTGCGGCGATCAGGTGACTTTAAGCCGAGTGTCGCACTTTGCGTATTTCATTCATATTTGGTGCAGGTCCGCAGCAGATCTGCGCTAAGTTAGCAGCAGCGTATTTCCCCAGCCAAGTCTATGGGATTTGAGAAGTCCTGTCCACATGGTGCGTTTTTTTTTTTGCAGTGGATCTGCTGCTTGATTGGGGAAAAATCTGCAGCATGTCAACTTTTGCTGTGGATTTTACAGTGCATTTCACCCATAGACCCTCATGTTAGCTCAAAACAGGCAGCAGGGTTCACACGATGCGTATTTGTTACTTATTTTGAGCCAAATTTGCATTGATAGTTTGGGGGGGGGCGGGATTCAACATCGTTTTCTCTTTTTTTGGACGAAAGTATCCAATCTTTATAGATATAGACACAAAGCAACATCAAATCTGCATCATATCCGCACCAAGTAAGCATCAAAAAGGCACCGTGTGGACAGGGATGGTTTGGGTGCGTTTTTCTGACAGTAGGTGCAGATTTTGGAAGTTCAAAATCTGCACCATAAATTCAGCGTGTGAGCTGTGCAAATGGGCCCTAAATCATCCGAAGCGCCACTCAAGTCACCTGATAGCAGCAGCCAATCATAGGCTGCAACAGTCTGGTCGGTGGTGAATCAGTGACATAACTAGTTCTTGTCTCTGTGCATGCAGAGCACAGAGGCTAGGGTCACACTTGGGATGTTGCATCCATTTGAGGGATGCATTAAAGGATGCTTGTTTTCCCCTTGCCATTTCCATGACATGTATGTTCATTTTTAGTGCATGCGTTAACGCATGGTACATACATGTACCATGCGTTAACGCATATGTTTTCCATAGACTCCCTTGTGAAAATAACGCATGCGTTTTCAATAACAGGCTTAAAAACGCTGGAGACCGCATTTTTGGGTGCATTACTAAAACACATGGCACTTTTTCAAGATTTGAACATGAAAATAATGCATGCATTTAGCAAATGCATGATGCAAATCTGACCCTAGCCTTACCTGCTTTGAATCCAGGAGGGTGCTGGTAGGTGAGGACTGGAGACTTAGTTATAGTTTACATATCCTGTCACCTTGGCAAAATTATATTTTTTCAGAACAATCTCTTTATAAAAATACATTTAGCCCGGCCGACACCATTATAGTCTCAGAAAATGGATCGGTCATTGTGTCATGGCTTCAGAAGCCATATTGTTAGTGTGAACAGAGTTTTGGTATATATACATGATTGCATTTTTAATTGTTTTTAGTAATAATAATCGTCAACAATTATGCCACAACCAGATTTTTTTTTAAAACATCCTTTATAATAATTTTATTGCCACTAATTTCAGCAGGGATTAAGTTTTTGTTTATTAGTACCTGCTTTATGGTGGGTTTACACGCTAGGATATCCTGAACGATATCCTTGGAGCGATCATGTGACCGTGATCGTTCTGACATCGTCAGTGCACTGTCACACACAAGGATATCGTTAACGATATCCTATGCGGCAGCGTAACTGTTAAATAGGAGAGGAAGGAGTGAGCGATATAATAAAGCAGCAGGAATAGGAGCTTTTTGAACGATATCGTCACACTGAATAATGCTGCTTCCTGAAGCAGCATTAATTGGACAACGAACGATAGATCTGAAGTCAGGATCTCAAATGTAGGATGAACGATCCAACGATCCTTTCATCCTACATCGTTCGTTTACATGCAACGACGCCCGAACGCTATCTTTTCAACGATTACAACTCTGTGACGTTTCAAGGATATCGTTCAGGATATCCTAGCGTGTAAACCCACCATTAGGAATTCTGTTTTTCTGTTCCATTATAGGAGCAAAAAATTAATTTTTGCAGAATGTTGATCATTGCATGTAGGACGCCCTATTGACTTTAATGAAGTCTGTTAGTCTACATTCACACAAACACCATTTTTTCTCAGTTTTTTCTTGTGTGTTTTTCTC
The DNA here is from genome assembly GCA_033576535.1 of Allobates femoralis. Taxonomy (NCBI): domain Eukaryota; kingdom Metazoa; phylum Chordata; class Amphibia; order Anura; family Aromobatidae; genus Allobates; species Allobates femoralis. The sequence continues at coordinate 247,871,548 of JARQOC010000005.1, forward strand.
ACTTTTTGTGCTGAAAAAAACTGGATCGGTTTTTCAAAAACGGTGTGTGCGAATATGTCCTTATAATAATAAATAGCAGAGCATGCTGCGCCATTTCTTCTCGTAGGAGTGATGGAGAGTGCCAGATTGGCTTTGAAGTCGCCTTGTGAACAGGCTCCTGATATCTGGATCTACTATGCTGTCTATCATCTGGAGAGAGGTAGATACTTTATTTGCAATAATTTAGGAAACTGTCCTTTCTTCAGTTCTTTTCTATAGTTGATTTTACTCGTATTCTGCTTTTTTACATTAACAAGCTTTTTATATTTATTCTTCTCATTTTACAGACAACCGCTCTGTATCACCAACAGATACGTAGGAAATATCCGAGGATTACTTGCTGACAGGTATTTATTCTACAGTATATGTTGAGCTGTAGCTGTAGATTGTGCAGGAACACCTGTGTCATGTAAGGGGACTGGCAGTGCTGTATAATGTCCAGCTCCTGCAGACCTCCATGCCGATGTGTGTGTGTGCTGGCAGATGATAGATGGCTTATCACAGTTCCTCTGACAGCTGTATAAGATTTGGGCTCCCCAGAAGGTTACCTGGCTGTGTGTTCTGCAGCTGGACGTTCTGCAGATATGTTTGCATAAAGGCACAGATGTGCTTCCACTAAGACACCTCATTTTTCCCCATGATTACAGCTTGACATATTCAGCCCCTTCATGGGGTTATTGCGCCTCCACTCCCAGGACTAAATAAGCAAGATGCTGTAATGTTACCGCAAGCCAGGTAAACTGAGATCTACATATGGAGATATCTTTTTTGGGCCTCCCTAGCTTGTCCTCCTCCTGTGTTGTGTTTATAATCTAAATGTAGCGTATATCGTTCAGCAGAATGAATATTTTCCCCCTGCTGCAGTGTAACAACATAGGCGAATTCATGAAAGCTCTATTCCCCCAGTAGGTCTCCCTCTTAGACCTCCCTCGCCTTGTTGATGATTTAATCTGTCAAGTCTACAAATCCTTGGGTTTCCTGTGTCAATAACTGCACAGGATTTTTCCTTAAGCCCAGCAAAGTCCAACTTTAATGGCAGCATTCAGCAGAGATCAGCCTCATAAAGATTGCAAATGCTGCTGCAAAGGAGTGTTTATAGAATAGGAAATCTATAGAAATAAACACTGGGGTTTCAAGGTGGGAGTTATGGGGCTTCGAAGAAACAGGACTGCTGGTCCTATGGGGAATTGAAGACATCTCCCAAATGGTCCGCTGCAGAAGACAGCTTTATTGATGTGCTGGAAATGTTTGTATGGAGCAGCTCCACGTGAAAAGTTACATATTTTCTTTAAGTCCCGACTAAGATCTGCCAAATCAGAGATGTCTGTAATATACATCATGTTGTAGACTAGAAAGACACTTGTCACCGTGCTGACTTTATGTTCTGCAATCACCAAAATGCAACAAAACAATAATTCCAAGGAATGTTCTCAGAAATGGTTTAGTCTTCAAGGAGCTTCTCTGCTAGACATAGGTTACCAAAGGATAAGAGGATTGTGTGTGTCCATGATGAGCACTGAAATGAAACCGCAATAAGAAAGAGATTTGCGTTAACCGAATAATGATTACAAAAGAGCATTTCAAGAAACCAAAAGCTGGCAGCACTTCCAGATCACTATTTCATGGGAAGTCAAACAATTCCCCGTGCCAAACATGGGATCAGCTGCATTACACAAAGGAATTTCTTATATTCCCCTCTCAGAGTCACTAAGCACAAGGCCAATTAACCCCTTTTCCCCTTTGTCAAGCAATTCACTTAACTAGACTAGTTAAGATATGTTGAAGACTCTGCCATTCTTGGCCCTTTTGGGCATCCTAATATTTTATAAATATGTTTTGTATTTTACAGTTATGGCATTTATTCCTATCACTAATGCATCCTTCTATTTTTTGTCTTGGATTACTAACTTCTCCCTCTAAACAAAAACCTCTGGATTGGAGCTTTGTCATCTAGAATAACCTATAAGAATGTAAGTAATCTAATGACCACACTGGTTATGGGCCCCTTATAAACCAACGTAGCTAAGAATACACTCATTTTAGTTATTTTATCCGCTTGTTCCACACTGCTTTACAGACAGACCACCTTGTCGTGATGGGATGGTTTGCACATTTTGTGATCAAAATAATGTCACCAAGTGCCCTATTTATTATTTTTATGCACTATAGCATTTTACTTTTTTTATTTTTAGGGTATTTGCTAATTATTCCTTGTTGTTGTTTTTGCTATTATAAAGCCAATGTGAACATGCACCTACTGCATGATTACACTTTAGTTCCAGTTCTGGTTTTTGTTTCATAACTTGAGATAAGTTAATAATAATGCCAATAAACAGCATTTATTTTGTGTGTTTTAGTTATTGCTGCCTCAGGACTTAAGCTGGTCATACAGACTAGATAGATATCAACCGAGCAATGGTTCGTCTAATAGTTACCTCTCCCAACTCCCCCATTGACAATGTTCAGTTTGGCTAAGCGTTCCTGTGTTCTCTAGGAGAGAGCTGTTTCCAGACTTTCCTGTCAATGTTTTAGCAATGTGACAAACAGAAGGATCGCCATTAAAATGTAAAGGCAGAATCCTTCTCTCCCCCGACATATGTCAGAGGAGAGAGGGAAGGGCCCCCATAAACATTACATGGTCAAACTATCCCCCCTATGTCAACTGATGTGCATGAATAATATCTGTTATAAACCATTTTTCAAATTATTATGCAATTTGGTTTTAAGTGTCATAGGGTTTTATTTATTTTTATTTTTTCAATGAAACCCATTGATGGTATTGTGTCTCAGGGTTCTTAAGATCACTGAAATCAATCTCAGATACCTGTGATAATTAGTTTGGCAGGTGAGCCCAATAAAAGGAAAACTGGATGTTCCACAATATTAAGCAGGCCACAGTTTTCAAGTAACATGAGAAAGAAAAAGGATGTCTCTGCTGCCGAAAAGCAACAAATAGTGCAATGCCTTGGACAAGGGATGAAAACATTAGATATTGCACGAAAACTTAAGTGTGATCATCATACTGTGAAGAGATTTGTGGCTGATTCTGAGCACAGACGTGTTTGTGCAGATAAAGGCAGAATGAGGAAGGCTTCTGACAGGCAAGTTCATTGGATTAAGAGAGCAGCTGCTAAAAAGGCCTTACAAACCAGAAAACAGATATTTGAAGCTGCTGGTGCCTCTGGAGTCCCTCGAACCTCAAGGTGTAGGATCCTTCAAAGGCTTGCTGTGGTGCATAAACCTACTATTCGGCCACCCCTAAACAGTGCTCACAAGCAGAAACGGTTGCAGTGGGCCCAAACATACATGAAGACTAATTTTCAAACAGTCTTGTTTACTGATGAGTGCCGAGCAACCCTGAATTGTCCAGATGTATGGCGCAGTGGATGGTTGGTGTATGGCCACCATGTCCCAACAAGGCTGCGACGTCAGCAAGGAGGCGGAGGAGTCATGTTTTGGGCCAGAATCATTGGGAAACAGCTGGTAGGCCCCATTATGGTTCCTGAAGGTGTGAAAATGACCTCTGCAAAGTATATAGAGTTTCTGACTGAGAACTTTCTTCCATGGTACAAAAAGCAGAAATGTGCCTTCAGGAGCAAAATCATCTTCATGCATGACAATGCATCATCTCATGCTGCAAAGAATACCTCTGTGTCATTGGCTGCTATGGGCATAAAAGGAGATAAACTCATGGTGTGGCCACCATCTTCCCCTGACCTCAACCCTATAGAGAACCTTTGGAGTATAATCAAGCAAAAGCTCTATGAGGGTGGGAGGCAGTTCACATCAAAACAGCAGCTCTGGGAGGCTATTCTGACATCATGCAAAGAAATACAAGCAGAAACTCTCCAGAAACTCACAAGTTCAATTGATGCAAGAATTGTGAAGGTGATATCAAAGATGGGTTCCTATGTTAACATGTAACTTGGCCTGTTAGGATGTTTTAGAGTTAAATAGTTTTTTTATTTCAGTGAATGTGACCTCCTAATGCTGCAAATTCAACAAATGAACATTTTCAGTTCTTTCAAACATACCAAATGTTTAGAAACTCTACTATGCCTAATAATTTTGAACAGTTAATTTAGAGGTTTTTTTTAATTTTGAAGATTATACTGTTATCATTGGGAGGTTTCTTCAATAAAATTCGATGTATACTCTAACGGTGATGACTTTTATTACACTAACTGTCATTTGCACCGACCAATTAGGAAAATCAGAGAAAAAGAACATTTGCATAATAATTTTTAACATGGTGTATATGGGGCTTTAGATTTAGGAAAATAATTTTTGAGGTATGGAGCATCACTCTAATGCCCGAATGCTAAAACCATTTCTGATTCGAAATCTCACATGGCAAATATTCAGCCCTCATTCATGGTCCTTGTCGCTCGAAAGATTACATTTTTAAGACAATTAATTAATTTATCAATATATTGATAAAGAACCCTTAACGTGTGCTCTGTGTATTTACTTTGCCAGTAAGCCTTTTCTTTTTTTCCCCCAGGAAAGTAATTTAAGAACATTAGCATATTCACCTCTGCTACCTCTATATAGACAAATTCATTTTGGGAGAAATCTCAGTTTGCTGTGGACAGAATGTACTGGATGCCCCTTGGTAATAGGTACAATCATAAGACGCCACTTGGAGTAGGTTGAGTGTAAATAGTTGCAGGGATGCTCTGGGGGAAACTGTCGACGCCTGTTCGGTTAATTTAGGTTTTCTTTGTGTAATTACTGTGAGCTTTGGGAGAAGGAGCTGAGCTGAGGGCAGTAAACTGACACTTGGGCTCTGTGTGTGGTATCCCGGCAGAGCTTGATGGAAAAAGTCTGCATCCACTCAACTGCAGGTCACTGCCGGAGACCCTGCACTCACCAGCAAACGCAAGCTATAGAGAAAGGCATATGGACCCAGTACTGGTTCGCGGTACCGTTGGACAGGCATATATGTGTATGTGTATATATATATATATATATATATATATATATATATATATATATACATATATACACACACACACAACTCCCAATGTGAGTGAGACCCCTAGCTCTTGCGTCTCATATGCTGGGGGAATTCCATTCAGCAAATGTTATTCTTTACATTAAACTCCAATCAACAACACTCTGCAAAAATAAACAAGATGAATGAAGTAAAGTCTTATTGTCTGATTTCTCTTCCTCCACCTCCCATACAGCTACACCAAATGTACTTTCATTAACTCTTGATTGCCTCTCAGCACTGTCCTGTATAACATGAAACACTTTCCATCAACATAATCCAATTCTTACTTTAACGCTTCTATTGAAGGGGTTGTCCAACTAAAAAAGTTCATTTTACTCAATAGATCTTGGACGAATAATATTCCACAATTGGATGTGTTTAACAAAAATGTTCCTGGGCTGAGATAATCTCACGTACTAGTGTATCTCAATGAATTAGAATATCATCAAAAATTAATATTATATAGCCATGTTTCAGGGCATTTCTGGTAGTCCCGAAATATGTTGAGTAATAAATCAATATTCTATTCAACCTTTGATGTCTCATGGAATATGGCAGCACAGTTTTTAACCCTTCTTCCTCCCTACTCTATATACACCACACTAGCAACTGCAGTAGCTATAATATGCTTTTATAGTGGTTGTGACTCTCACAACCACACAAGGTGATGCCTCTGATACCTGTTTACGGTAGGTAATATTTTATCTCTCAGACCTTTCATCCTCCCAACTTTAATTTTCTGAGATAATGACCTTTGGGTTTTCATTGGTTGTAAGTCATAATCATCAACATTAACAGAAATAAACACTTGAAATAGATCACTCTGTTTGTAATGACTCTATATAATATATGCATTTCACTTTATGTATTGAATTACTGAAATAAATTAACTTTTTGATGCTATTCTAGTTCATTGACATGCACTAGTATGTATCTCTGCTATGTAATGTGTAAAGGATGTGTCTGACCGTACAGGGACATGGTCTGATCATACCCCTTCTCCTATGGTGAGATAATCTTATATATGTGTCCCTGCTATGTTCTGTGTAATGGATGTGTCTGACTGTACAGGGACATGGTCTGATCTTACCACATCTTCTGTGCTGAGATAATCTATATATGTGTCCCTGCTATGTACTGTGTAATGGATGTGTCTGACTATACAGGACATGGTCTGATCATACCACATCTCTTGTGCTGAGATAATCTTATATATGTGTCCCTGCTATGTTCTGTGTAATGGGCTTGTCTGACCATACAGAGACACGGTCTGATCATACCACAATCTCCTGAGCTGAGAAAATCTTATATATGTGTCCCTGCTATGTACTGTGTAATGGCTTGTCTGACTGTACAGGGACATGGTCTGATCATACCACATCTCCTGTGCTGAGATAATCTTATATATGTGTCCCTGCTATGTACTGTGTAATGGATGTGTCTGTCTGTACAGGGACATGGTCTGATCATACCACATCTCCTGTGCTGAGATAATCTTAAATATGTGTCCCTGCTAAGACATAGCCATTACACAGTACATAGCAGGTACATATAATAAGATTATCTCAGCACAGGAGATGTGGTATGATCAGACCATGTCCCTGTATAGTCAGACACAACCATTGCACAGTACACAGCAGGGAAACATATATAATATTATCTCAGCACAGGAATATTTTTTTAAACACATGCAATTGTTGAACTTATTATTCTTCCAAATTTTATTGATTAAAATCAACTTAAAAATTAGCTTTGTTCATGGAAAAACACCTTTTTAAAAAGTAATTACGGTACACTATATTTTTTTCGTGTGTCTATTTATATCAATAGGTAGATCATGTATGCATGCAGTAAGAAAATATATGAGAAACCAAAATTTCAGTATACTTGTGTCACTTACACATTAGTCTACATTCCCCAGCTGACAGTTTGACTTTTATTCTGAGTAGGGTACACAAAGTATACACATACAGTGCTGTGCAAATTAATTGGGACAAAGCATTTTTTTAAGTAAAATCATAAGTTGTGGTTACCAATCAGTGATTTAAACCAGTTTTAACTGCTTTGAACAGGTGTGAGGGTACAACCTTGAGTAAAAAATGTGTTTTGACTGGTTTTAGTCAGAAAATAACAGCTAGCTGCCCCCTCAGCGTCAGTTGAGAGCTTGTTTCTGTGAGGAGTGGTTTAGTGTACTTTTTCTCTCAGTGTGATTCGTGTCTGTAAAAATGGATGTTACTCCACGGAAGAGGTCTAGAATTATTACTCTTAATGAACATACATGTCTGACTGTAAGAGAAATCGCTTCCACCGTTGGTATTGGGAAATCTACCATTTCAAGAATAATTCGCACACACAATGAAACTGGATCGCTTTCTCCCAAACAAAAAGGGAAATGTAGAAGAAAAAGGAAAACGACACCAAGAACTGATAAAACAGTTATCAGAAATAGTAAAACTAATGCAAAAAAACTTGCTTTGTCCCAATTAATTTGCACAGCACTGTAGTATAATGTAAAATATAATTACAAATACAGTTGTAGCAAGTAGATTTTAGATACAAAATGTATGTGTAAGCATCATAAAAATATTAATATTGTTGTCAGATGTTGTCAGATATTATTTGTTCCCAAGGATACGATACAATTGAGAAAAGATACAGATTGTGAGCTTTACTGCGAGGATTATATATGTTATATATTATTATTATGTATATATATTTATGTTGAATTTTAACATAATTTCCTTGAAATCAGAATTTATGTCATCTCAGAATTACAAGATACACATTATTGTCATATCACAGATGTGTGGAGAACAGCTTATCCCTTCCGAGTATTCACTGCTTTATTTGCACCTGTTCACAAATGAGAAATGTAGAGGGAGGAATTTCATAACCAGCCTCAAAATATTAAAGTCATATATTGTTCCAGTTTACCCATCTGTGCTTCTAGACTAATTTTCCATGTAGTTGCAGCACAGCCTTCATATACTAAAGTTAAGCCTGCAGCTCTCAACTGTCTTCATATCCTAAAGTAAAGCCTATATATCAGTTCAGGGCTCAACACCCAAATATTAACCTAAGACTTGATCATTTTTGAACCAAAATAATGTTTTAATCATTTGCTTTCATATTTTCACCAGTTTCCCTGCAACTTTTAACTTTGCTTTAGGGCTCGTGCAGACGACAATATTTTGGGTCTATTCAAAAATTGGATCGCACCAGTGCTATTCAATGAGGCAGTGCACGTGTCCAAGGACAAAAATTGCACAATTTACCGCTAAGAATCTGATGACTCTAAAGGCCGCTTTACACGTCACGATATCGCAACGGAACTATGATAAAAAGTCATGTGGTAGGGGCGTTGCAGTTGATATCATTCGTGTGTTGTGTCGTGTAAATGGGCAACGCAACTCAAAAATGATGCAACTACGATATCGTTTTTGAATTGTGCATGCTCTTCAACCGTGCAATATTGGCTTGACGATCTGGCAAGATCGTGCTGTGTGACAGCGCAACTACGATTTGGAGCGCAACTTCCCCTATTCACTCCAATGTTAATTGGTCGTTCCCTGAGTTGCTCATACGCAGTGTGCAAGAGGGGCGTACTACATCGTAGTTGCATTGCCTGGCGATATCGCACTGTGTGTGTTATCCCTCCTAATTAATCATATTGATCACACATGTCTGATGGTGGGTTTACACGTCGCGATATCGGCGTCCAACTCCGACCCAACTCCGACCAAAAGTCACGTGGTTCGGGAGTTGGACCCGATATCGGTCGCGCGTTGTACGGTTTGAACGTACAATGTGATGCTGGAATGATGCCAAAACGATATTGGGGTTGAATGAGCATGCTATTCAACCGCCCGATATCGGATGGCCGTTGTAGCCGCATCGTCCCGTGTGACAGCCCAACTACGATGTGTACGCCCACATCACCCATTCACTCCTATGTTAACTGGTTTTCCTGGGTTGGGGGGCGTACACATCGTCGGGACGTTGTATCCCGATATCGGGCTGTCTAAACCGGCGATGCGATAGCGGGAAAAGCGCGCTCAAAAAGCACGCTCCTGCGACGTTGGCTCCGATATCGGCCCGATATCGGGACATGTAAACCCACCATAAGTCTTCAGTATTCAGTCTCATTAGTGTGACTCAGTTCCTCCCAAGATAAAAAAGAGAACAATAGAATAAATATACACATATATCTCTCTCTTCCTTTTTGTATATATATGCATAGAATTTATTATTATTATTATTTATATAGCGCCATTAGGTTCCATGGCACTTTACATGAAGATAAGTAGAAAAGAACAAGTACATTAAATCTAGGCGATTAGGACGTACAGGTACAGGAGGGGCAGGGACCCTGTTCACGAGGGCTCACAGTCTACGAGGGGCGGGTTGGGATACAGTAGGATGGGGGAATGTCATTATGGGGCGGTCGCCTGGGTCTCATGGCAGGTTGTAGGCTTGACGGAATAGGTGAGTCTTCAGGTGACACTTGAAGCTTCTCAGGGTAGGAGAGTGTCTGACATGTTCGGGCAGGGAGTTCCAGAGTAAGGCAGATGTCCGGGAGAAGTCCTGGACTCGGTTGTGCGAAGAGGTGATGAGGGGGGAGCAGAGGAGGAGTTCTTCAGAAGAGCGGAGGTTGCGTGAGGGTAGGTATCGGGAGACCAGGTCGGAGATGTATGGTGGGGCCAGGTTGTGTATGGCTTTGTACGCCATGGTTAGTGTTTTGAACTGGGATCTCTTGGAGGCGGGGAGCCAGTGAAGGGCTTGGCAGAGGGGAGAGACAGGGGTAGAGCGGGAGGACACGTAGATTAGTCGGGCAGCGGAATTGAGGATAGACTGGAGAGGTGTGCGGGAGTTAGCCGGGAGGCCATTGAGAAGGAGGTTGCAGTAGTCAAGGCGGGAGATGATAAGAGCATGAAGGAGTGTTTTAGCGGTGTCGTGGGTGAGGAAGGACCGGATCTATGAGATGTTCTTGAGCTGGAGCCGGAGGGATGTGGTGAGGGCCTCGATGTGGAGCTTGAAGGATAGGGAGGAGTCAATGATTATCCCGAGGCACTTGGCTTGGGGGACTGGGGAGAGGGCGCAGTCATTGACGCAGATGGATAGGTTGGGAAGTGGGGGGGGAATTTCTTGGGGGGAAGACTATGAATTCAGTTTTGTCCATGTTGAGTTTTAGGAAGCGAGCAGAGAAGAAGGATGAGATGGCGGAATGGCAATGTGGGATTTTGGAGAGTAAGGAGGTGATGTCAGGGCCGGACAGGTAGATCTGGGTGTCGTCGGTGTAGAGGTGGTACTGGAGGCCATGGGACTCAATGAGTTGCCCTAGGCCGAGAGTGTATATGGAGAAAAGTAGGGGTCCCAGGACCGTACCTTGGGGGACTCCGACAGAAAGGGGGTAGGGTGAGGAGGAGGTGTGGGAGTGGGAGATGTTGAAGGTCCGGTCCACTCGGTATAAGAGGGCCAAGAGAGGGCAAGGTGGGTGATGCCAAGGGATTCCAGGATCCAGAGAAGAAGGGAGTGGTCAACCGTGTCGAAGGCGGCAGACAGGTCAAGGAGGAGAAGGATGGAATAGTGGTGTTTGTTCTTGGCGGTCAGTAGGTCGTTGGTGACTTTGGTCAGGGCTGTTTCGGTGGAATGTAGGCAGTCGAAATAGGAGCACGAGGAGAGGTGAGAGGACAGTTCGGAGTGGACGTGCTGTTCAAGTAGCTTAGAGGCGAATGGGAAAAGAGATATGTTGCGATAGTTAAAGACAGAGGTAGGGTCAAGTGAGGGTTTTTTTAGGATGGGTGTGACTAGGGCGTGTTTGAAGGCCGAGGGGAAGGCGCCAGTGCTAAGTGATAGGTTAAAGAGGTGTGTAAGGGCTGGGATGAAAATGGAGGTGTGGGATGGGAGCGGGACGTGGGCGCTGGTGGTGAGGTGTGATTTTGACAGGAGGGAGGAGAGTTGATCTTCAGTTATGGGGGGAAGTGGCTAATGGTGGAGGAGGGCAGTGTAGGTGGGAGGGGAAGTTGTGGGGATAGTGGACCAAAGCTGTTTCTGATCTTGTTGATCTTCTCCTTGAAGAAGGTCGCAAAGTCTTCAGCAGAGATGAGGGGAGAAGGGGGAGGAGCAGGCGGGCGAAGTAAGGAGTTGAAAGTTTTGAAGAGCTGTTTGGGGTTGCGGGACAGAGAGGTTATTAGGGATGAGAAGAACGCTTGCTTGGTAGTAGCAAGTGCCGTCTTGAAGTCAGTGATGGATTGCTTGAACAGAGCAAAGTGCTCGGAGGTGTGGGACTTTTTCCATCTCCTCTCGGCGACCCTGGACGTCCGTCTCAGGTTTTTAGTGAGGGTGGTGTGCCAGGGTTGCCTGTTAATGCGTGGAGCATGGAGAGTGAGGGGGGGCGCCAGGTCGAGAGCGTTCGTTATTGTGGTGTTGTATAGGGTGGTGGCAATGTCAATGTCGTCAGTGGAGGGTATGTCAGTAAGAGGGAGGAGGGATTCAGAGAATAAAGGAAGATCAAGATCTTTTAGGTTTCGACGAGGGTGATCAAGTTTGCGGAGAGGGGGTAGTGTGGCAGGGGAGGAGAGGGCTGAGAAGTTCAAGAGATGGCGGCCGCAGACTTCGCTAGACATCACCGCCGCATGCATAGCTGAGCCTAGTACGCGCAATTAAAATAAAGAGGTAGTGTGGTGTTAGAGAAGTGCTGGGGTCAAAGATTCGAAGAGCGAGGATTATATTACACAAACCTTTAATCAATGTTAAGCTCTTCAAGCCATTTTTGTTGCATACCTAGTGCGCGGAGGCGCAGTAAGTCTGACTGCAGCCATCTTTGGACTCTAACATGTCAGGTACAATCAGCGCTTGTTCACCAGCGCTCACCGCACAGGAGGAAGAGAGAGACAATACAGGGGGGAGTCGAAGCACAGGGGGGAAGGAGAGACAGCACAGGAGGAAAGAGAGACAGCACAAGGGGAGAGACAGCACAGGGGGTGAGAGAGAACATGGGGAGAGACAGCATGGGGGGGAGAGACAACACTGGGAAAGACAGCACATGACCAGAGAGAGCAGAGAGAAGGAGAGCATACAGGGGTAGTGAGACAGCACAGAAGGGAGACCATATGGGGAGAGAGAGACAGCACACATGGGAGCAGAGACAATGCACAGGGGCAAGACAGAGTGCACTTAGAGGAGAGTGAAAAGGGGGAAGATAGCGCATGGGGGAGAGCATATAGGAGGAAGAGAGTGCAAAGGGGGGAAGGAGAGTGCACAGGGGACCAAGACAGCACAATGCAGGAGACACTGCATAAGGGGAAGAGAGAGCACACAGGGGGCAGAGACAGTGCATGGGGCAGAGACCGCACACAGGGGGCGGCTCAAGCACACAGGGGGGAGGACAAGCACACAGGTGGAAAGAGAGAACCCACACCGGGAGACAGCTCAAAGGAGAGCGCACACAAGAGGAGAAGACAGCATAGGGGGGAGAGAGACCGAACACGGGGAGAGAGAAAGAGCAGACAGGGGGAAGACAGGTCAAAGGAGAAAGCACAGAAGGGAGAGACACAGCGCACAGGGGGAGACAGTTGAAAGGAGAGAGTACATAAGAGAGAAGACAGTACAGGGGAGAGAGAGAGAACAGGTGAGTTGGTCGACAGGGTAGGGGGTTCTCGGATACTGGGACAGGTGGTTACTTCAGTGGGGATCACGGCTGGTCGGTTCCCAATTCCGTGCCCTGGACCCTCAATGGCGGGGTGGGGGTAATGATGATGGGGGAATGGTAACGTGACGCCACCTGTGGTACCTGGCAATAGGGTTACCAGCGCTGTGGCCGGTCGCTGAGGTGATGTAAAGGCAGCTTTTGTAGTACAGCTCCCCACAGGTGGAGCTTTACCTCAGAGCAGCAGGGTGGATGAAAGGAGTAGTAGTCCTCACCTTGATGGTATTGCAGAAGCCCTCCGGGTGGCGAATAACTGAGACAGAGTCCAGATTAACTCGAACAGTTTTTTACTGGTACCGGGCAGATGTTAAGGTACACAGTACAGTCTGGTTGAACAGGGTTGGTAGCCGCAGATCTTAAAGGACTTTCCAGAGTCTGGCAGTGGTGCCTTTAGTATGGTGTTCCTGGTCCTGTCCCTCTGTCTCTGTCTGTATGTGCCCCTCTTGAGCCAAGTCTCTAGTCCTCGGGGTCTGTTACCTAAAGTCTCTTACTTGTCAGTGTCGTGGACCCAGCTGCGGGACTGATGTTCACTGATGTGGGCTTCTTTAGGGGTGCTGTGGCTCTCTTGCGTCAGGCCCTCAGCTCGTCGGTCTGCACTTAGGGTTGGACCTTTTACTAGCTGCTTCGGCTCCGGTATGCCGGTGGTGACCTGGGCCTCCAGCTGGCTCCAACCAGTCCTGGAGTAACCCCCTTCAGAGTCTGGGTCACCCATCTCCTAAGAGGTGCCCTCCAGTTGCGGCCGCAGAGTCCCCTGCGTCTGCCTTCCTTGCTCTCCTCAAACCGTCTGCCTAACACTATTGTCACTCCCTGTCTCCCTCTCTCTAGGCCCCACCCCCTGGGACCTATTGAATACCAATCCCCTGTGTTAAAGTGGCCTACTGTTTGGATGCAGGGTCTAGACTCTGTAGAGTCCTCCATATCCATGGCTACTGAGGCACTACACCTTCTGTTTGGGGTGCAGTACCTTCCTGTAGCGCCTTGCCATAGGGGCGCCACACACCCCCTGGTTAAATACACTCATTCGCGATTGTTACAACCAAACCTAGTTTAAGATAAACTTTTTATAACATATACTCAGGTAACTTTTTAAACACACAACAATACGATTATTTTTATCTTTCATTGCGGGAGGTGCTAATCTTCAAACGTTGCAGATAAACATTTTACTGTAAGTTCACATTGGCCCAACCGGGTCGGGTATTAAGTTTCTGACTTTTAAGTTCAATCAGACTTTTTAAACAACACTTCCCATTATGTTCATGTGGTTTATGTCCAAGTGTTGCAAGAAAAAGCATAATAAACAACTATTTACAGTGGTACACTATACCGGGTTAGTCTTGTCAGTCGTCACTTCTGCTGACCCAGATCACGTACCACCCACGGGGTCCTGCATGGCGTTCATATGTTACTACATCACCACAGTATAGGTCCCGGTCCAGGTGGCCTTGAAGGAGATATGATTCCACATCCCTCCTTGCCACAAAAACCTCGGAATAGAGGCCTTCTTCCCGGGTGAAACTGTACCCAGTTCCCAGGTTGAAAACGATAACAACCCCTTTTTCTGCTGTTTCACGGGCAGTGGGGGTTGGGTGCAGGCAGTGGCGCAAGCCTGGCGGGTCTCCATCTCGTTTGTTCACCATAGCTCGCGGGGCCCCGACGCCTCTGTGCCGCCGGCTGGTTCTTCCTCTCGGTCCTCCTCCCTGGAACTCGCCTGGTTGGTAGAGCTTCCTTTCTCACATTCCTCTACGATTAGGTCGGGCTCCTCAAAGAACCGGATCAGACTTTCCGGTTCGGCAGGCTCCTCTTCTACAGGCTCTACGCTCGCTGGATCCTCCGGTTCAGTTATCAACCCGCACCCTTGGTTGTTTGATGGCAAGGGGCGTGGGGAGACAATTTGGCGCCCCTTGCATGGCCCTACTTCATTAAGGGGCTGAGGCACGCCCCTGGGCCAGCACATAGTCTTTTACATAAGTAGGCCTGCTTATTGGAATAGTTCAGTCAATCAGCTTCGGGTCTTCCCGGGGCCAGCCAGTGCACTTCGTTGAACTTTGGCAGAGCGAGGAGGCGGGGCTTATCTTTGCGCCTTTCTGCCGTGCAGCCACGATGCTCTTCCCACACTGTGGCGCAACAATGGCGGCCCGATTTTACAGTGCACAAAACAGTCAAAGTCCAAGTAGAGGCACACAGTACCCGGTTTTACCGGGCATGGGATCTTGTTCGTGACGCCAGAACTGAGTTGGTCGACAGGGTAGGGGGTACTCGGATACCGGGACAGATGGTTACTTCAGTGGGGTTCACCGCTGGTTGGTTCCCGGTTCTGTGCCCTGGACCCTCAATGGCGGGGTGGGGGTGATGATGATGGGAAAATGGTAACATGATGCCACCTGTGGTACCTGGTAATAGCGTTACCAGCGCTGCGGCCGGTCGCTGAGGTGATGTAAAGGCAGCTTTGGTAGTACAGCTCCCCACAGGTGGAGGGCAGCAGGGTGGATGAAAGGAGTAGTAGTCCTCACCTCGATTGTATTGCAGAAGCCCTCTAGGCGGCGAATAACTGAGACAGAATCCAGATTAGCTCGAACAGTTCTTTATTGGTACCGGGCAGATGTTAAGGTACACAGTACAGTCTGGTTGAACAGGGTTGGTAGCCGCAGATCTTAAAGGACTTTCCAGAGTCTGGCAGTGGTGCCTTTAGTATTGTGTTCCTGGTCCTGTCCCTCTGTCTCTGTCTGTATGTGCCCCTCTTGAGCCAAGTCTCTAGTCCTCGGGGTCTGTTACCTAAAGTCTCTTACTTGTCGGTGTCATGGACCCAGCTGCGGAACTGATGTTGGGCTTCTTTAGGGGTGCTGTGGCTCCCTTGTGTCAGGCCCTCAGCTTGTCAGTCTGCAGTTAGGGTTGGACCTTTTACTAGATGCCTCGGCTCCGGTATGCCGGTGGTGACCTGGGCCTCCAGCTCGCTCCAACCAGTCCTGGAGTAACCCCCTTCAGAGTCTAGGTCACCCCTCTCCTAAGAGGTGCCCTCCAGTTGGGGCCGCAGAGTCCCCTGCGTCTGCCTTCCTTGCTCTCCTCAAACCGTCTGCCTAACACTATTGTCACTCCCTGTCTCCCTCTCTCTAAGCTTCACCCCCTGGAACCTACTAAATACCAATCCCCTGTGTTAAAGTGGTCTACTGTTTGGATGCAGGGTCTAGACTCTGTAGGGTCCTCCATATCCACGGCTACGGAGGCACTACACCTTCTGTTTGGGGTGCAGTATCTCCCTGTGGCACCTTGCCATAGGGGCGCCACACAGGCAAGGGGGGATAAATGGCCGCCACCCTTCCAATGCGATAGTATTGGGCACCCTTCTTGTTATTATATAAGTACAACACAATATGAAGAACAAATGAATGCAGTAGGTAAACATGCTCATCACCAAAAGAATATGCAGTACTATGTACTAATTATTCCAACTTGGATTACAATTTCAAATTTTTATATTATATAAAGAGTTATACACTTTTGCATACATTTTATATAATTTATTAACTGCATGTAAAATAAAACATGCATCAACTGTTCTTGTAGTCTTGATGCCGTTTTATGTTTACAGCTCCTATGCAGAACTGTTCTTTCCATAGTTACACACTTTAGATAAACTGTCTAGTCTCATCCTGTAGTTAAACCTCCATTCCTGTCTCCTTCATGTCAAAATACTGAATGTATGTTAGTAACGAACAGATAGCAGATGTAGAAAATATAGAATATAACAGCAGGATGAGACTATACCAGTAGGTTTTCTTAATAGGCTGTAACTATGGAATATCCTGTTGAATAGCTATAACCTTAAAGGGATTTTCCAGTTTCAGAAAAATGCATGTCCCTGGCTGCAATTTGTTTCCAAAAGATTGTGCTTTGTTCGCACTCCCCAGGTTCAGTACAGAGTCTCCACCTCTGCTCATAGTGTCTGATATTGTCTGTTGTACTAAGGGCTGTAACTACAGCCGGGGCACTGCCCCGGGGCCGAAACCAGCCTAGGGGCCCCAAACTGATGGTAAAAAATTGTATTTTAATACTTTAATTTCTCATAAAATACCCAGCTCCTATATTATTCGAGTTTAAAGTTAATAAAAATAACGAAAAGATCCATGAAAGTACAAGCGTAAATGTTTTTTGTTTGTTTATACTTGAAATGGGGAAACGCTATTTCACTTAGTAACAGGAGCTCTATGGCAGACAGTAGACCGTTAGCTGATCGTGTGGTATCGCGCCAGGCGGTGACTCAGCCAATAGTTCAGGCAGCGGCCGTGATGTGCACTGACACTGAGGTCTTGTTTAACCCAACTGCTGAACTGCTCATCGGTCAGCGGCCAGTGTCGGATTGTCAGTGCAGTCTGTGTCGCATATAGTAGTTGTAGTGCATGTGTAGGTAGATAGTATTTAGTATTACCGTATTTTCCAGTGTATAAGACGACCCCCAACTTCCTTCTCTAATCTTAAACTCATAAAAAACTACTTGAGAAGTACTATGGCTCAAGAAAGACTCAGGCTGGCTTCACACTACAGCTTTTCACTGATCAGTGTCCATCAGTTTTTGGGTGCCAAAACCAGGAGTGTCTCCAAAACTCAGAACAGGTGTCATTCTTTCAATTATAGTTTTTTTCTGCATGTTTCTTTCCTGATTCCTCTCCTGGTTTTGGCACACAAACACTGATGGACACTGATCAGTGAAAAACTGCAGTGTGAAGCCAGCCTCAGCAGCTTAGCTTTACTTTCAATTGAGAATGATCGAGCTCAAAAGATCAACTGTGACAAAGTAATTGATGAATTCACTTCTCTGAAGGTACCGTCACACGGGGAGATATCGCCGGCGATGTTGCCGGCAACTGAGGGGCGTGGCCAGGTTGCGGCGACATCGCCGGCGAGTTGCCTCGTGTGACAGGGCGATAATCAGGCGATGAATCGCCTGAGTCACATCGCCAGGTTTCCCAACAATGTTGGGAAACCTGGCGATGTTGCTCAGGCGATCCTGCCTGATCGACCTGTGTAACGCGGAAACCAGCAATGTTGTGGGCGATTCCGCCTATATCTAACATTGCGAGTGATTGCTTGCTGGGTTGCTGGGCAACCCAGCGAGCGATAGCCGCGGCAACTAGCCGGCGACATCGCCGGTAAGTTGCTCAGTGTGACATCTCACCGGCGATGTTGTCAGGGATGTGCGCTCCCGCGATCCCCGGCAATATCGCCGGCGATATGTCCCTGTGTGACGGTACCTTGAAAGTTAGGAAACAAATGTTTTAGTAGCTGTTTAAAACTGAACAAATTGGCAATGTTTAAGTAATATTACGTTTAAGTGAACAAAGTTTAAATATATGCTGTTTAAAACTACTTAATACTTAATAAACATATACAGTTATTTAAAAATTGTGCAATATTTGGAATTATTCACCTTATTAATTTTCCACATATATTCACTGAATATTTAACTTCTAAAACTTGCATCATAAACAAAATCTATTAAAGGTCTTGCGGAACGTGGTGAAGCCAGTGTGTTGTGTACAACAATGCATAGCAGGCTTCACCACGTTCCACACAACCTCTAGTAATTGAAATGATGAGGGGCCCCACTATGAAGTTTTGCCCCGGGCCCTGAAGTTTATAGTTACGGCACTGGTTGTACTGATGTTGAGTTGACATCATGGTGGCCAATACCTGAGCCCTTCATCGTTCAGCGGCTTGTGCTATCAAATCACTGAGCTCAGGTGTCCACATTACATCAGAGCTGCAGACAAAAAAAATCTTGGAAAGACAGTTTGAGATATTTGAAGCAATCTGCAGTAAGGGCCGGGGTAAGTATTCCAAAACCAGAAAACCCATTTAAAAGAATCTTAAACCCCAAAATGTTTATAATGTTTCTTAATTTCTGATCTTAAAGGGTTTGTCCACTACACAATTAACACCTTCTTATATTCTCAAGTGTAAACTAAAAGTAACAAGTAGAGACCCCCAGCACCAGCATCATTCCAGCAATGCTGGCACCAGTTCTCCAGGGGTTCAGTGGTAAATGTTATGCCACCGATGGGATGCTTCAACACTTCCTTTGGATAAATTTTATGTCAATGGGAATTGTGAGAATTGCAGACCATGAACGGCTGTTGATTGGCTGCAACACTCACATGGAATAACAATGTCAAATGGTCCAGGTAGGTTCGGCACCGACATTGCTCGGGATAGGTATCTGATATGTTTTTCTTACGCTCAAGAATGTAGTATTTATAAAGGGGTCCTACAAGCAGTGGCCAACTCTTCTTTTAAGCGAATTCTATTTATACATATATTATTGGAAAAAGTCTTAAAACATAACATTTTATCAAAATAATAAAAAAGGTATTCAATATTACAAGCAGAAAATGATCCTTCTTATTATTATTATCCTTGTCTCCCATGTGAACATACCCTTATACAGCCCCCTCATTTTCCACAGAGTTTAAGTTCCCGTAATGAGTATTTGGTCCATTTCTGATGCAGTATATTGGGGTCTCTTATACTCACTGTGTTTTAAGGCCACTTTACACGTCACAATATTGTTCCGATATTGCATACAATTTCACAGGAGCGCGCACGTTTTTAGCATTTGTCCAAGATCGCATAGGAGATGTTACACAGGAGATATCGGCAGGCAACGCAACTACGATGTAGTACACCCCTCTTGCACACGGTGTCTCAGCAACTCAGGGAACGACCAATTAACATTGGAGTGAATAGGGGAAGTTGCGCTCCAAATCGTAGTTGCGCTGTCACACAGCACGATCATGCCAGATCGCATAGCCAATATTGCACGGTTGAACAGCATGCACAACTCAAAAATGATATCGTTTTTGCATTGTTCTTGCGTTGCATTGCTCATTTACGCGACACAACACACGAACGATATCAACTGCAACGTCCGCACCAAGTGACTTTTTATCATAGTTGCGTTGCGATATCGCGACGTGTAAAGCGGCCTTTAGTTTTACGCTGTGACATGGTGTTTTTTAAATTCGAACCATGTCAATTTCTCTTGCAATAAATATAAGTTTTATTTGAGGACTTTACACATAGACTTGAATGAGATGATGAAAATAGTCAGGTAAAAAATTTATAGTGCAAGCACGCTAAATGCAGATTTAGTCCACGTACGACTTCATTGATAAGGTTTTACCAAAGCTAAGTACCAGGTAGGATCTAAAACAAAGCAGATTGATTTAAAACATGAAATACCAAAAAGAGGCAAAAACCTCAGTGAAAAACATGTAAAAAATGCACTCAAAAATACAATGAATAATTGCAAGTAACCTAATTAAACTAAATGGTGCAAAAATTCTGCCACATCAAAAACTCACCAAATGTGTATGAAGAATACTCAAAAAGGGCATGTTCACATATTGAGCTTTTGCAGCATTTTTTTTGCACTAAAAACACATCACTTAACAGGAAAAGCGCAGTGTACACTATGCGTGTTTTTGATTAATTCCTACCTCCATTTGTTATCCATTCATTTGAATGTGTTTAAAGCGTTGCCTAATGGTACCTTTACACGCCGCCACAACAGGATGGATACCAACGGCAACTTCACGTGCACGAGCACGGCCGAACGGTTACCAACGGGAACCGCACCCTCTTTACACGCCGCCACAAGGTGCGCTACGCTACGCTACATCTACAGCTAGATACAACGCCGGGTGTCGCAAGTAGCCGTCTGTAGCTCAGCGTACCAGCTTTACACACCGCCACCACAGAGTGATCTGGGAGCAACAAAGGCAGGACGTAAAACAAATAGGCGTGCCACAGACCTGTACGCCGCGCCCAAACCACAACCATTGGCCAACACTACGGAGTTGTGATTGGGCACGACGGAAAGGGCGGATGGCCGAGACGTGCCGTACTAGTGAGCGGAGTGTGGCACGGAATAAGCGCTTGTGACATGGCGGAGCCTGGCGAATGCATCGAAATCGATGGTAATGGGTCACGCTAGAGCGGTGGCCAGTCACATATCCCGTGTGTATTAAAGTAGCGGTCCGGGGCTATGTGTGCGTAGTACAAGTGTTTGCCTTGTCACGCACGATCAGCGCTTGTGACAGCCGCGTGTGCCGATTGCACTGAGGTGCGTTTGTGTGCCACACATTAGCGGCTTACAAAAGACAGTATGTGCGTTTTCTGTCAAAAATCTGTGACAACTGTGGCGAAGTATGTGTATGTATACAGGCTGAATGGGGTTTAATATATGTGCTGACAGATGTGAATGTAGTGGAACAGCTTCCAAGGCACCAAGTCAAAGATCTGTGTGACAGTGTATTAGCAAACACCTGACAAGAATATGTCCTGCATCAATGTGCTGTGTGCAGGGGACCCTCTGCCTACAACAAAATAAAGGATCATGTACGCACAATGGCCACAAACACTGTTGGGCAAAAGACTTTCAGAAAAACATGGCTACCCACACATATTGTGTGCACAATCCCAGCCAATAGGTGGCTATGACATCCCAGGCCCCCACCCAACCCTGCATCACATTGCCCTCCTCCACCAAGTAATCAGGCTCACACAGATTATGTTGGATCCAACACAAAAAGGTTTAATATATTGCATGAATCTTGACCTTGTCTTGTGCAAACAAAATATACATAAAGTAAAAACATTGTAGAATTCAAGAGCAGGTGACATTAATCAGCCAAATTCAAGGGATAAGCAAATCACCACACATTGCAAACTGTGCATGGAAAAAATACCAAAATAACCTAAACTAACTAACTAACTAACTACATAATGAAAACTCATGCACATAATGAAAACAAAGATAATGGAAAAGGTCAACCAAACATTAAAGGGGTGCAGCTAACCTGCTGTCACCTCCATTGAAAACACAAAAAGCAACTCCCAGAGCCAGCCACATTATATGGCCTGGTCCTGCCAGCTCACTGCACCAGACCCATTGAAGTAGGAGCAGTAAGCTTCTCTACTGTCCCTGGCCTCCTGCCGAGTGCGGCCATGGCTCTGCGGCTGGAGTGGCACAATCACATGGGCCTCATCACGCCAAGACCCTGGACGGAGCTCCCCTGTTGTAGCGTCGGCATTATCTACATAACCTCCTGGCGTGTATGATGCTCTATCCCTACGACGCAGGAAGTTGTGCAGCACACAGCAGGCCACCACTACCGCGTCAATAGACTCCGGTTTCATATGTATAGGTGTATGAAAAATCCGGAATCTATTCGCCATTATCCCAAACGCATTTTCAACTACACGGCGGGCCCGGGATAGCCGGTAGTTGAAAATGCGTCTCTCAGAAGTAAGGGCCCTCTGGGGATATGGCCGCAGTAGGTGTTCCTGAAGTGGGAATGCTTCATCCGCCACAAACGCAAAGTTGAGATGTTCGGTCGTGTGCTCATTTGAGGGTAAGTTTAGCCCACCATTCCCTAGTAGTGTTGCCAAGGAGCTTAGGGCAAACACCCCCCCATCTGAGTTCCGACCAGGCATTCCAACATCCACGTAGAGGAACTCATAGTTGGCATCTACTACAGCCATGAGGATTATACTACAATACCCTTTGTAATTGTAATACAAAGAGCCAGAGTGGGCAGGTTTGGTAATCCTCACGTGCTTACCATCCAATGCCCCGCCACAGTTGGGGAAGTTCCACCGGGTTTCAAACCCTCGGGCCACTTCCAGCCATTCTGCGGCGGTTAAAGGCATTTTCATGTAGGCTGGCTGCAGAGCTCTCCAGATGGCCCAACACGTTTCAGGGATCAGGCGGCTCAGCAGGGGCAGGGAGACACGTGACACGTATGTGAGGGATGTCATGGACTGCCCTGTAGCCAGGAACCGCAAAGTGATCGCCAAACGCTCAGCAGCTGATACTGATGGGCGCATTATAGTGTCCTGACGCGCTATCATTGGCCCTACACGCTCCAATAGGAAGGTGAAACAGTCCTCGGGCATACGGAGATAGTTTCGGTAATCATCAGGACAGTTAAGCTCCAGCTCCCGCAACAGCTGCATGTGGCCCCGGGTTTCCCGCCTCAGAAGCCAATCACGGGTCCACATCCGCCGCTGTCTGCGCCTCATCAACCTTTCATACCGATCCTGATACCACATTTGCTCTTCCACCAACGCAAGAGCCACGATAACATTGCGGTCATGGATATTCTGCATCCTCAATATCAGCACCTGTAGATGAGAAAGCACAACATGAGTACATAGACCAAAATGTGTGCAAGTCAGCATGTTCAGCAGGCCACACCTCTTTTCCATTACACACTATAGCCAAGAGGATGGGATCTCTCGTGTGGGCCCAAAACACAACCCTGAAGCAAGGACGCCAAACACACAGTAGTCACCCCAAACAACATGGCACACGGCGATTGAGAGTGGCCTCCTCTACATCAACGTCAATGGGAGCTCCCAAAATTCACACATCTGCACCTAGGTGAGTTAGAAAGGGACATGTGTCACCAATAATGTTGGTCAAACAGGTCCCATAATCCATTACACAGCCCATAATGTCAATTGATTACAGTAAAAATGAGAAGAATAACAAATGTGACGTACCCCGATATGGAAGGTTGAGGAAGGCTACATGAACCAAACAACATTGCACATGACTGCGGATGGTTACCCATGGTTTAATTGGTTTTTGAAGGTGTCATTTTAAATACACATCTATGCCATGTCTGGCGCCCAACACCTCAAAGCCCTGTGTCATCCCATTCCCGTTGAACACAGTCTCCATTGGCCACAACCAGTATGCAGAAATCGATCCAGTCGACATGAGTGACACAGTTCCGTCTACAGTCATGCATCCATTCTCCTGTATGTTGTCTGCAAACAAACACAGCAATGTATCTCAACAAAAGTGTCAAGGCCCACACAAAATGCCGTATCCTAACCCACACACTACACTATATCTCGTCCCCAACAATACAAACCCCTATATCGGCCGCTACAGCAGTCTCCGGCGCTCTCCAAGAACATCAACATATGCACCCCACCCTGCGCAAATTCCATGTGTGTCCACAAAAACTTACCTAATGGGTCTGGCCAGCAAGCGTAATGTTTTGCGGGATGGGCAACTTTTAAAGGGCCGCCAACCTATCACGATTCAGCGATCTCCACCAATTAGCGGAAGGCAAATCCGCACCCAGGTGCCCCATCAGGATGTGCATAATTGTGTCCGCTGTGATTGGTGTCCCGGACTATAAAGGCAGGTCAATGGCCACTGCTCCGTGTCCAGACGTCGATGTGCATTGAGCTACTAGTGTCCTGTTTTACTTCTGTTGCTCTGACGGTAAGCCTCTTTAGCGGTTTGTAAGAAAATGTAATGAACGCAGCTGGTTCTGGCACAGGCAGCTTAGGCGATGTGTGTATGGCCATGTTTGAAGCGGCATGCAAATATTGAACACGTAATATTAAATATGTGTACCTTATTCTGTGTCGCCCAGTAGCCAGGTAGTGCCTCTACTCATATAGTGTAAGTATGTATTGCACCTTCTGCTTTTTGGCAATGGTAAAAGAGCACGGTGTTATTTCTTTGGCTGGTACTTCACATCAACATTTCAGGGGTGGTAGAATTGTGGCGGACATTCCAGGGATGTTGGGTACATGTGTTAAAATGGGACTTCCACGTCTGGAGGAACACCTACATGATCATCTGGGTGCACATTACATGTAGTATGTGCAGTGTTGGCACACACCCAGCCCGCCTTTCTCATATAGTGACCCCTTACCATTGTGGACACTGGCCAGGTACTAGTTAGCACACAACGTGTTAGGTCACATGTTGCCCTCTACAGGTATGTACGCACACACCATGTCAAGGTGTGTTGCAATAGGTACATTGGGGACTGAAATCATGTTTGAAACATCTGTAGGTGGACACCGATATCCGGGGCTTGATATTGGCAGCATACATGTGTTTGAGTTAGTAGCGGTCTGAGATTGAGAAAATGGCACACTCATGCCCAGTTTCACTCCACAAAATAGCTGCATAGATGATCACTGTAGAAAGTTAATGATTATGTGTATCATTGTGGCAAGTTTTGAAATGTCGGTATGGCTTGTGTTGTGACTGTGTTTTTTTTGTGTATTTTGTCATCGGCAGATGCCGACGGGTACTGTGGAATTGGAATCCCAGCTTCTCACGGAGTATCAGCGGCACGAATGTTTGTGGCGCAGCTCGCTGCCCGAATATAAAAATCGGGCAGCGAGGGCCGAGGCCTACAGGAGTCTTGTGGCTCTGGCAAATCGCTTGGAGCCAAGGGTAGGCAAGACGTGGGACCAGCATATGGTGGCACTTAAGATCAAAAACATGAGGTCGGCGTTCATGCGGGCTCACATTCTGTACCAGCGCCGTCGCTCAGGGGCTGGAGCTGAGGAGGTACCATCACCTACCCTATGGTACTATCCCCTCTTCACCTTTATCCTGGGCGAGGTTCGCCCGCATCGAACGACCACCAACTGCCCCGTTGCTGCGTCCCATGTAGGCCCGGCTGCATCACCATCTGCGCCACAGGAGGTGGGTAATTGTGTGACAGTGGTGGCCCACAATGTTTCCTTCACATGTGTGCTTCTATAAATCCTTCACACCAAATGTGTTGGCATATTTTCCTCCTTGCTGCGGCACACCTTGGGGTGTCAATCTATCTGCCCTCCTTCCATGACTTGGCAGACTTTTCTATTCTATGCTTCCAGCCGTATTGCAATGTTGCTTCTTCCACAACATCTTGGTATGTTTAGGTTAGTTATTTAAGGGTTTCAAGATAGCAGGTGGTTTGTTCTCAAACAGCCACATAGTACCATGTAGTAAATGGTGCTGGCTCACATGTGTGTTGGCTTTGTTGCCAGTGGGTTAAAGGTAATTGACTGAGGGGTGGATTCTCACCATAAAGGAGTCCTAATGGAAAGGTGGCCAATATGTGTCATTGGCCAGCACAGCCCCCAGTATCAAGGTGTTGTGGTGACATGTCCTAATATTGGATTACGGCTACGTGACAAACAACTAATTATGTATTGAGCTGAGCTCCTGGAATGGTCGAGGTGAGTGTACAGGAGAACCACTGGTGTTGGGGTCTTGAACCTTATTTGCTTTACTGTGTTATTCATCATTTTCCATTCTGGTAGTTGGCCTTGGTGTGTGTGGGAGTGGTATCTAGAGTCCTGTTGTGAATGTATACAGTTGATAGTGCCTCCACTAATGGTTTGGTTTTTTTTTCCCCACCCACAGGCCCCAGAAGAGGACGGCTCCATTGCCGAGGATTCTGTTGCTGATGATGCTCAGCCCATGACATCTGGGGCTGAGCAGGAGGGCGGGGCGAGTGATGTGGGTCCAGGCCCAGGTCCCAGCTCCGGGATCCGTCGCCGCCGACGTCCTGCACCACCAGAGACGGAGCTGGCGACCTGGGCCCGACGCGTGCTGTTGGATGAACAGCGGACCCACATCGACAGCGACGCCCTCTACATGAGCAACAGAATGCGAGGGATGGAGCCGCTCCAGAAAAAGATCCTTCTGAGGGTCTTCCACAATGCCGCTGATGCTGCCGATGATGGGGCCCTTCAATGGGGCTGCCACGTCCCCCCCCCCATGCAACACACCTTGTGGCCCCTTTCACCAGCTGCCCCATCTCGGCCCGTGAGAAGACCGGCCCCGCCACAGTCACCCCATCCCCCCTCAACACGTCGTCGTTCAACCAGACGTTCTGGGGCAGGTCGGGGCTGCCCTCAGAGGAGGGGGGATGCGGCATTGTCAGAGCCGACAGAAGAGGAGTAATTTGGACACTAGTAGCCAATGCACAGAATTGGCAGTCTGGACTTTATAATTTCAGGAATCGCCTTTGATATGTATATTTTGTGGAATGAGTTTTGGCCAAAATTTGTGGTTTTTTATTATTTTTTTTCCCAAAATATTATATTCTTTGTATTTTATTTTTATATCCAGCCTGGATTAAAATTTTTTGATTAACACAATTGTGTATTCATTTAAGAATAAGGATTGTGGGGGTTTTTGGGGGTGAATGTAATTGTGGCCAATAATAGGTTTCCCCAAGCCACACAATATGGGCCAGTGCTCGCTGAGCAGGATCACCATCGGTTCATTTGGAATGTCTTAGCACATTCACAAAGGGATGTTGTGATGTGCCTCACATAGTTAGGTTATGGTGAGGTTTGGTCACCAAATATTAGTAAGGTCACATGAAGGAGCGTATAACAAAGTTAGAACAGCATTGTATTGTAAACATACATGTGTCACAGACATTTGCCATCATACAAGGAATGCTTAGGCCAGATGGGGCTAGCCAGTCCACACTTGTGATGGTCCCAATGTGGGACAGTATAGGGATTGTAGGGCAGATTGGCCTAGCCAGTCCACACTTGTGATGGTCCCAATGTGGGACAGTATAGGGATTGTAGGGCAGATTGGCCTAGGCAGTCCACACTTGTGATGGTCCCAATGTGGGACACTATAAGAAAAGAGCCCAACGGGGGCAGAAAAAAAAAAAAAACAATATTTTCACTTTTGCAAGGCAACAAGCCAACGTGTGAAAATTTTAGGGTCCAACAAGGACAACTGTTTGTGGGGCCATGTTTGGCCAGGATACAATGCATCCCTCAAATTCATGGGTGTGATCCATGGTGTGGGTGTAGGGCCGCCAGCATTTGAGCCAGGCGGGCAAGGTCCTGCAGGCCACGCTGTAGAGCCGTGGTCAAACGGGCCACAAATGCCTGATGGGCCTGGATGAATTCCTCCATGGTAGGGGCACCTGTATTGGGAGTAAACACACACTTTAGTACACAGTCGTCACTGCTGATGGTTAGTCATGACTGGCCACAACCATCCACTTACCCTGTTCCTCCAAATCCAGTTCACCATCAGACGGGGAGGGAGATGGGGTCAAGCTCCATCCATATGAGCCCGCACGTTCACCATCTGGAAAAATGGTGAACCAACATGGTTTACTTTGTTTACATAAATAGTTTTGGCCCAGATGAAATTTAAGCAACAGTGTGCAGGGTGTCTGTGGCAACATAACACACTTACCACCATAGTCACTGTGTGGGGACATGGTCACCCCAGGACTCGCCACTGAGCTGGAGACAGTGGGAGGTGGTGTTACTCCCGGGCTGGGGCTCCGTGGCCACATTATGTGGTTCAGGGGTAATAGTGGTCCTGGGCTACGGGGCAAAGACTCCTCTGGGCCGCCAGGTACTTGCAGCTCCTCGCCCTCCTGTGGGGAGTTGATGTGTTCCTCCAGCAGCCAGGCAGATGGGGACAGCTGGTCACACTCCAGCGGGCTGCCAGGTGCGGACTGGTCCTCCACGTCCTCTGTCCCGGTGGGTGACGGGACGTCTGGCTCCTGAGGCCCGGGGGAAGGTGTTGACCCTGGGGACAAGGGTGCCACTTGAGCCTGATGTGGTGGGGTTCTTGATGGGCCACCTGGGGGTGGGCATGGGGCCCTTCTTCTGATGAGGATTCAGCATCTAGTTTGAAAATTGAACATAAAAGACGTAATAAGATCATGCCTACACATTGTTGTCCTACAAAGAGCTTGTGTGGGTATGTATTTGACGGCTAAGCCTGGGGTCACACACACACAGATATGTGGCCAGATATTGTTCACAGATCTCTGGTTGCAGTGAAAGCATGGACACATTGTTCCATTTTGAGGCTGTCTCCAAATGTCAACATGTGACCATGATTTGACTGCAAACAGAGATCTGCAAACAATATGTGGGCAGATATCTGTGTGTGTGACCCCAGCCTTACTTAGCATCAACCAGGTGATGCTGGATGCATACACTCATGTTGTATGCATGGACTGTGCGTGTGAGACATTTTTAGGCCTGACTGGATGAGCACAACACTGTGAAGATGTGTTTGATTGTGTAGGCAACACTGTCCCTTGTCATATGTTTCCATCATTTTTTGTGTATTGTGGGACATGCACATGTGGCGGTGTGTGTTTTGGGGCAACAATTACTCACCACGCAGCCTGGCAATCCTGGCACGGATGTCCAGTATGCGACCTGGGCACTTATGCTTCAAGTCAGCGATCTTTTTTTGGATCGCTTTGACTGTCCTCTGTACCCCCAGTTGGCAGAGCAGGGCCCGCTGGATCCGCCGCACGGTGCACCGATTGCGCAGCCTGGGGTGCCGGTGGTGATGGTGGCCCCAATAGTCCCGACGGTCGCACTGATCAATGAGGATGATCAGCTCCGCCATCCCCCATGTTGCGGCGCGGTGCACGGCTGCCATGACTGCTATGGTGTGTGCAGAGGCGGGGCTGGCACCTTGCAGGCAGAGTGAAAATGAAACCAACGTCATGACGTCATTACGACCGCTGTGGGGGTGACGCACCTTTATAAGTAGCCCAACGCGCAGTGACTCGCCCGACACACTTATGCGGCCCCTACTGCAGAAGACCTACAGTGCAGTCCGTACAACACGGCTCTGATCTGTCTACTGAGTAATCTCCTCCGATGTGCTATGGGATTGTGTGCATCTGTGTGCGCGCTGCGCGCAGTGCCAGAGCCGGAACACTTCTACGGCAGCTGCTGTGCAATAAGCCAGAGCGGTACGTAACACACACTTGTGCGCTGTGTACCGCATTATTCGTTATCATGTGTTGATAGGATGTGCACACTGTATGTAGATCATGGGCCATTTATGATTTTACGTTCAAGTGTGTGTCCGCGTAATTGTACTACTATATGATCGTGCATACGGCGCGTATGTGTAGTGCTGAAGGGACAGCTCATCCAAGATGGAGGGCTGTGAGGCAAGGGCCAATCGTAACGCAGCATCTTCCACCAATGATCGCTGAAGGGGCGCGGTATCACGGAGCATGGGTGACGCCTTAGCCACATTGCAGCTACATCGCCGGGTGTCCCGAGTTCCCTTCTGTAGCTTCTTTACACGCCGATACAGCTCGCTACAATCGGCGATGTAGCCATCTGTTTATGGGCAGTGCACGGATGCAGAGGTATCTGTAGCCGGCTGTGTCGTCCCGTCTTCAGACGCCGCTACTACGGGCGATATTGGCGCGACAAGCTACTTTTGTAGCCTGTAGCGGGTTGTATCCATCCTGTTGTGGCGGCGTGTAAAGGTACCATAAGGGCTGGAAGAATTGCAATGCTGTAAATTTGAAAAAAAAAAACTAAACACATTGATGGTTAAAATATGCAAGGGCGTGATATTTCAGAAATCGATTTTTGTATTAGTATGATAAAATACAACTTTTTAATGCATAAAAGGTGCTGAAAATTCACTATAAAAGCACAATGTTTGAACGTACACTTAAAGTAAATATTCCACCATGAAACATGTCCCTTGTCTGCTATAATGTGCGAATAACTAAAGAGATACACATTCTTATCTCGAAAATTACTTTCACTTCTCTGCAGTAAACCAGCTCTCCCCGACTCCAGATATCTGGCAGATTCGTAGATGCCTCATTACCATGAAGAGAGGCCTGTTTGCTGGAGAAAGTGAAAGTGAGCGCAGAGGTAAGAACTGGATCCTTGGAGTCTGCAGTGATGCAGAGTTTATTATTATTATTACTACAATTAACACATTATCTATTGTAATAATTAATTAATTAACACCTTATTGTAGTTCAAAGAAATTTTTCATGGGGTCAGATACCCTTTGAATGTAAAAATAAAATTAACCTGTTTGACTTAGCGCTTTTGACACTTTTGAAATACCGTAATAATATGTACATGTCTACAGTCTATGATATAGGCTTTTCCCATATACCGTATATACTCGTGTATAAGCCGACCCATGTACAAGCCGACCCCCCTACTTTTGCCTCCAAAACCTGGGAAAAACTATTGACTCGTGTATAAGCCGAGGGTGGACCCCAGCACAAGTATACAACCCCCAGCAGTGTGGTATACAGCAGCCTCCCCAGTGGTAGTATACAGCAGCAGCCCCAGTGGTATATACAGCAGCAGCCCCAGTAGTATATACAGCAGCCTCCCCAGTAGTATATACAGCAGCCTCCCCAGTGGTATATACAGCAGCCTCCCCAGTGGTATATACAGCAGCCCCCAGAGGTATATACAGCAGCCCCAGAGGTGTATACAGCAGCCCCAGAGGTGTTTACAGCAGCCCCACAGGTATATAGCAGCCCCAGAGGTATACAGCAGCCCCAGAGGTATACAGCAGCCGCAGAGGTATACAGCAGCCCCAGTGGTGTATACAGCAGCCCCAGTGGTGTATACAGCAGCCCCAGTGATGTATACAGCAGCCCCAGAGGTGTATACAGCAGCCCCAGAGGTGTATACAGCAGCTCCAGAGGTATACAGCAGCCCCAGAGGTATACAGCAGCCCCAGAGGTGTACACAACAGCCCCAGAGGTGTATACAGCAGCTCCAGAGGTATACAGCAGCCCCACAGGTATATAGCAGCCCCAGAGGTATACAGCAGCCCCAGAGGTATACAGCAGCCCCAGTGGTGTATACAGCAGCCCCAGTGGTGTATACAGCAGCCCCAGAGGTGTATACAGCAGCCCCAGAGGTGTATACAGCAGCCCCAAGGGTGTATACAGCAGCCCCAGAGGTGTTTACAGCAGCCCCACAGGTATATAGCAGCCCCAGAGGTATACAGCAGCCCCAGAGGTATACAGCAGCCCCAGAGGTATACAGCAGCCCCAGTGGTGTATACAGCAGCCCCAGTGGTGTATACAGCAGCCCCAGTGATGTATACAGCAGCCCCAGAGGTGTATACAGCAGCCCCAGAGGTGTATACAGCAGCTCCAGAGGTATACAGCAGCCCCAGAGGTATACAGCAGCCCCAGAGGTGTACACAACAGCCCCAGAGGTGTATACAGCAGCCCCAGAGGTATACAGCAGCCCCACAGGTATATAGCAGCCCCAGAGGTATACAGCAGCCCCAGAGGTATACAGCAGCCCCAGTGGTGTATACAGCAGCCCCAGTGATGTATACAGCAGCCCCAGAGGTATACAGCACCCCCAGAGGTATACAGCAGCCCCAGAGGTGTATACAGCAGCCCAAGAGGTGTATACAGCAGCCCCAGAGGTGTATACAGCAACCCCAGAGGTATACAGCAGCCCCAGATGTATACAGCAGCCCCAGAGGTATACAGCAGCCCCAGTGGTGTATACAGCAGCCCCAGTGGTGTATACAGCAGCCCCAGAGGTGTATACAGCAGCCCCAGAGGTGTATACAGCAGCCCCAGAGGTGTATACAGCAGCCCCAGAGGTATATAGCAGCCCCAGAGGTATATAGCAGCCCCAGAGGTATACAGCAGCCCCAGAGGTGTATACAGCAGCCCCAGAGGTATACAGCAGTCCCTCAGGTATATAGCAGCCCCAGAGGTATATAGCAGCCCCAGAGGTATACAGCAGCCCCAGAGGTATACAGCAGCCCCAGAGGTATATAGCAGCCCCAGAGGTATACAGCAGCCCCAGTGGTGTATACAGCAGCCCCAGAGGTATACAGCAGCCCCAGAGGTATATAGCAGCCCCAGAGGTATATAGCAGCCCCAGAGGTATACAGCAGCCCCACAGGTATATACAGGCCCCAGCAGTGAGTCATATATGCTCCCAAATGCTGGCACTCGTCCACCTCCGTTATAAGCATCCCCCCCCCGGTTGCTTAAGTTTCCATCCCTGGTCTTCTGATCTGCGCCGGTCCTCCACGCTCCCGTCCTCTGCTGCATCCGGGGTCCCCGGCCAGTAGCGATGACGTCATGCGACCGGCCGGTCACATGACCCCGGATGCTGCCGAGGACGGAGCATACAGGGATGGATTGGTAACTTAAGCAGCCGGGGGAAAGGGGCTTATAATGGAGGGGGAAGAGTACCAGCATTTGGGGGCATATATGCACTGCTTCCCCCTGCTGCTGATTGACAGGGGGAAGCAGTGCATATATAATGAGCGGCCCCATGTGACAGGGCCGCTCATGCAGCAGCCTCCCCCCGCCTTCTCCAGCCTCCACAGCCCCCACCACCGTATTGACCCATGTATAAGCCGAGGGGGGAATTTTCAGTCCAATTTTTGGGCTGCAAAACTCGGCTTATACACGAGTATATACGGTAATCACAGACCTATAAAGGGGAACTCTAGAGAGGTAAAAAAAATATTTTAATGACCATGGCCTAAGAAACCATAAAGTTGAAATCCATAGTGCTGTCCCAACTCTCAGTGTACCTGTATTTCAGTGTGAGGCTGGAGCTGCTCTTTGGTGCTCCCCCTCTCTTCTAGGATGTTACATCACATATCAGGGGACATGTCCTCCTACCTGCTGTCAGTAATGGTACCTTTACACGCCGCCACAACAGGATGGATACAACCCGCTACAGGCTACAAATGTAGCTTGTCGCGCCAATATCGCCCGTAGTAGCGGCGTCTGAAGACGGGACGACACAGCCGGCTACAGATACCTCTGTATCCGTGCACTGCCCATAAACAGATGGCAACATCGCCGATTGTAGCGAGCTGTATCGGCGTGTAAAGAAGGAACAGAAGGGAACTCTGGACACCCTGCGCTGTAGCTGGAATGTAGCTAAGGCGTGACCCAGGCTCCGGGATACCACGCCCCTTCAGCGATCATTGGAGGAAGCTCCTTCGTTGCGATTGGTTGTCGCTGCACAGGGCGGCATATTTAAGAAGCTGACCAGTCACACTACGCAATTACTCGAGCGTCATGTATTAATCAGCCTCCTGCGCTGGCTGGCCAATCATGGTATTATTGCTTTGTCCTATCAGCGTACGGACGTCTCGTAATCCACAATTGTGGCACGCCTATGTGCTGTCCCTCCTGCCCCAGGTCCGCCCATATTAGCTTGTTATTGCGGTGTGTAAATGAGGTACGCTGAGCTACAGACGGCTACTTGCGACACCCGGCGATGTAGCTAGCTGTAGATGTAGCGTAGCGTAGCGCACCTTGTGGCGGCGTGTAAAGAGGGTGCGGTTCCCGTTGGTAACCGTTCGCCCGTGCTCGTGCACGTGAAGTTGCCGTTGGTATCCATCCTGTTGTGGCGGCGTGTAAAGGTACCATAAGGGTACCATTACACGTTGCAACATTGCATGCAATTTTACTTGCAACTTACTAGTTGCAGTGAAATCCTGGACACATTGTTACATTTGTACACGGCAACAAAATGAAACAATGTGTCCATGATTTCACTGCAACCAGTAAGTTGCAAGTGAAATTGCATGCAATGTTGCGACGTGTAATGGTACCTTAACAGGCAGTCCCCTGATAATATCTGGTTCCCTGCAGACTGCAGGAAAGCTGATATTATCAAGGGACTCGCTGTTACTTACAGCAGGTAGGAGGATACATCCTTGGTATGTAATGTAATATCCCAGAGAGGACGGAAAACACCAAGGAGCAGCTCCATCATCACACTTAAAAACAGGTACAGTGAGAGTGGAGAACAGCATTATAGATGTTATCTATTATGTTAATAAGGGCATGTCCATTAGAATACATTTTTATCTCCCTCAAGTACCCCTTTAAGCCTAAAATATGAAAAATACACTTGAGGGTCTATTAAAAGTGTTGTCTGATTTAAAATGACCCTCATAGCCTAGGGTCAGATTCACGTTTTTAGACGCGACCCGTGGGGTCGTGCTAACAACTTTGACTTTGTCAACAATAATGCGGCGTTAACGCCATGTTAGCACCACGTTACCGCTGCCAATACTTACCTATGGAGATCCCACCGTTACCGTGGTTCCAACGCTGACATCTAAGTGAAATCTCGTGTTATTTCCTTTCAGAAGCGTCTTTGATCGCGTTAGCAGATAACGAGGCCAGCTTTGAAGTCGCATTAGGGGTGGGATCTCCATAGGTAGGTATTGGCAGCAGTATCGCGGTGTTAACGCCATGTTAGCACCACGTTATTGCTGACAAAGTCTAAGTTTTTAGCGTGACCCCACGGGTCACGTCTAAAAACGTGAATCTGACCCTAGTCTTAGGCTAGGGTCACATCTGCAGTTTTTTTTATCCATCTGGATCAGGTTTTGAGCATTAAAAATCCTCAAAACCATATCCGGATCCGCAGCCCATAGGCTTCCATTGTAAAACCGAATTGCACTATTTGCAATCTGGTTACCGGATCTGGTTTTGCAGCCTGCGGTAAAAAACATGCAGGCAGCATTTTTCAGACCGCTTGCAAAACCGGATTCATTTTTTTTATCATGGGACTCTATGGGAACCGGATCCGGCACCGCAAGAGGTACCGGATATGGATCCAGATGCGGTTTTTAAAATTGCTAAAATCCTCATTCCAAAACCGGATGCATTAATGCATTCAGATCCGGAATGAGGGTTGCAATTTACACATTAAAATAAGTATGAAGGCATAGTCCAATACCGGAGCCGGTAATGGATCTGGTTACTGGATTGCGCCTTCCAAATGTGACCCTAGCCTTACTGCATTTCAAATTAGTGTGAAGTGTCTCTTGCTCTAGAGGACCCAACATGTTCATGCTTTATAATAATAAGGATAGGGTCATATTTGTGGTTTTGTTTTCAAAACCGGATCTGGTTTTGACCATTAAAAATGGTCAAAACCAGATCCGGATCCGCAGCCATAGGCTGCAATAGAAAAAACGGAGTACTTAATGCAATCCGGTTACCGAATCCAGCAGTAAAATCATGCAGGCTGCATTTTTCGGAGCAGTTGAAAAACCGGATCTGTTTTTTTTTATAATGGCCGCCTATGGCAACTGGATCTGGGTTTTGATGCCATTATTTTTTCTCATTGCAGATCTGGATCCATTACTGGATCCAGATCTGCAATGTGATGCCAAATGTGAAGGCACACAGTAATACTGGATCCGGTAATGGATGCGGTTACCGGATTGTGCCTTCCAAATGTGACCCCAGCCCTATACTAATTATTTTAATTTCTAGATGACCAACACTTTACAATTCAGACATGGATTTTTTTCCATAATGTCAGTAGCCACTAGTCAGACCTCCTCCACAAGTCTATGTTCACATTTGTCCTATCCATGATTTTCACAGATAGTTCATGTACCCATTATGGTACCTTTACACGTCGCTACAGAAGGTTAGAAACAACCGGGTGTCGGAGACAAATGTATCTTGCACCGTCAAAACAACCCGAGGTAGCGGCGTGTAAATCAGGTTGTTGCCACCCGTCACTGTCGACACCTGTTTTAGAGCAGTGGTAGCGGCGTCTAAATGAGGTACAGGAAGGTTTTTTCGTCACCTAGTTAACTCCCTGGGGCGTGACACAGCCTCCGGGATACCGCCCCCCTTCAGCGATCATTGGTGGAAGCTCCAGCGTTACGATTGGTTGTCCATGCATAGGGCGGCATATTTAAGGAGCTGACCAGTCACACTACACAATTGCAATAGCATCATATATTATCCAGCCTTCGTGCGCTGGCTAGCCAATCATAATGCTATTGCATTGTCCAATCACCATACGAGCATCTCATAATCCACAACTCTGGCACGCCTATGTGTTGACCCTGCTGCCCCAGGTCCTTCCATATTACCTTCTGTAGAGGCGTGTAAATGAGGGAAGGAGCTCTACAGAAGGTAACCTGCGGCACCCAGCGGTGCCTCCAGAGATAGATTAAACCTTCTGTAGAGCACTTTGTAGCGGCGTGTAAAGGCGGTATCGGGTACCGTTTGCAACCGTTGGAACGTGCTCGTGAGACACCCGGTTGTTTCTAACCGTCTGTAGCGGCGTGTAAAGGTACCATTAAGGTTTAAGGGTTGTTCACCTGATCATGACATTACCTATACAAGTCTACTTTCTGTTAAAAGTACATACACTACCCAAATGGCATCCATGTGCAGTTTATAATGGATAGGAGAAGCTATGGAAATTTGTTTTTTTATACATGCAAATCACTGATGAAACACTGATGGTACCTTTACACGCCGCTACTGGATGGTGGCAACAACCGGCTACTTCATAAGCACGAGCACGCACAAACGGTTGCAAACGGTAATCGCACCACCTTTACACGCCGCAACAAGGTGCGCTACGGTAGGTTACATCTATCTCTGGATACACCACCGGGTGTCTCAAGTTACCTTCTGCAGAGCACCTTACCTCATTTACACACCGCTACAACAAGGTAATATGGGCGAACCTAGTGCAGCAGGGACAACACATAGGCGTGCCACAATTGTGGATTACGAGACGCTCGTACGCTGATAGGACAATGCAATAACATCATGATTGGCCAGGCAGCGCAGGAGGCTGATTAATACATGACGATCGAGCAATTGTGTAGTGTGACTGGTCAGCTCCTTAAATATGCCTCCCTATGCAGCGACTACCAATCGTAACGCAGGAGCTTCCTCCAATGATCGCTGATGGGGCGCGGTAACCCGGAGCCTGTGTCACGCCCCAGCTACATACCAGGTACATAGCCTGGTGTCGAAACAACCCTTCTGTTCCTTCTTTACTCGCCGATACAGGTCGCTACCATCGGATGTGTAACCACCTGTTTTAGGGCAGTGCTCTGAAACAGGTGCCGCCACTGGCGGGTGGCTACAACCGTCTTCACACGCCGCTACCTCGGGATGATTTGGCGGTGCAAGATACATTTCTCTCATGTACCCGGTTGTTGCCACCATCCAGTAGCGGCGTGTAAAGGTACTATCAGGGTAAATCATGAAACACTGACTGAGGAAAGTTGTATCCAAAACACTGATTAAACCTAAATAGTTTTTTTCCTATCCAGAAAAATTAGGGACATCTGAATGAGGCATTAATCCTTTATATTCATTGTATTGGAGCTGCTGTGGAATTTTAAGGATATCTGCCATGTGCATAAACATTTTTCCCCTGCAGATATAGGATCGATGCTGCTTGGCCACCATGCAGAAAGTGTGACCACCAGGAATAAATTATCCTCTATCCTCTTGGGAGCAGCTCACTATCAATTTGGGTGAACATACAGTTATTAGAGCCACTGGTCGTTATCCTGTAAGCCGGGTGGGAGGCTGTAATTACTCACTGGCACTTTGATTGAAAACTTGCTCTGTACACACATACATGGCAGACCAAGCTGTCCATCAAATTTCCAGGGAGTAATTGCAGTCCCCGCTCACAGTATAATGAGCAGTGACTGTAACTTTTTTGTGATCTCCCCCATGACTGAAGGTGATTAACTCTCAGGAAGACTGACCTCCTGGTAGCCGTACAGTACAGCAGCTAGATGACATATTCATGTTATTTATCTGCAGATTAACATTTTGTCTGCAGGTAAATAGTATTTATACACTTAAAGGGATCCTGTCACCTACAAAATGCCTCCTAAGCTAGCAAAACATGTCCCTGCACCATCCTATCACTAATCTTACACTTCTTTTGTCTCCTAAAAGTATCCTGTGAAAGTGCATAAAAACGTTTTAATACTTACTCATTAGTGATTATAATTAGCAGGGGCCATATTCTTTAGTCACCAGGGGGTGTGTTATGCAGCTCCAGGATCCAGCCCTCTCTCTGTCTGTGCTATTTTGAAACTGAAACCAAAGGCAGGACTAATGATTTCCATTCTGTGAGTGATAGAGAGGTGGAGGGCAATGCCTGCACATCACAGCAGAACACACAGAGACAGAGTGGATCCTGGAGCTGCATAACAGCCCGCCTTGGTGACTATGAATATAGTCACTGCTAATTATAATCACTAATGAGTAAGTATTAAAACGTTTTTATGCACTTTCACAGGATGTTTTTAGGAGACAAAAGGAGTGTGAGATTAGTGATAGGATGCTTCAGGGACATGTTTTGCTAGCTTAGGAGGCGTTTTGGAGGTGACAGGATCCCTTTAATAGAATCCCTTTAACAGTTGTTGACAGGCCTACTTGCATATTACATTTGATATCTCAGAGTCACAGGTGAAATCAGATGATTTTTAGAGGACATATTGTGATTTTTATAAATGTTAGCCAGCACAGATATAAATGTATATATGAGAGAAAAAAAGAGAAAAAAGAGAAAAAAAAACTGCACAGCACTCACAGACAATGTGAACTGGTGCCAGCAGGGATGCTGGGATAAACTACTAGGGAAAAAACCTTGCAGCACTCAGCTACTACAAATGATGTACACATGCTGACAAGCTATAATATGAGAAAAAATTAAAAAACTTACGTTTTTTTCAAAAAACTCAAAATTCTTATAATGTTTTTTAAATCTGAAGTTCTTAGTACACACATTGGCCAATGTCTGCTTGCTCGTCGACTGCGACAAAGTGACTTCAGGTCCGACGAGTCCTAACGCTGACACCCAAGTCCTCCTTGTCCACCCTACCCCACTACTAAGTGGGCGGACACCATCTAGACCCTAGATCACCTGTGCTGAGTGCTGCAAGTTTTTTTCCCTAGTAGTTTATCCCAGCATCCCTGCATGGCACCAGTTCACATTGTCTGTGAGTGCTGTGCAGTTTTTTTTCTCTTTTGTATCGTGTGGAGTGGCTGGCTCCATTACTGCAATGTGCACCCTCATTGCCTACAGGTGATCTAGGGTCTAGATGGTGTCTGCCCACTTAGTAGTGGGGTAGGGTGGACAAGGAGGACTTGGGTGTCAGCGTTAGGACTCGTCGGACCTGAAGTCACTTTGTCGCAGTCGATGAGCAAGCAGACATTGACCAATGTGTGTACTAAGAACTTCAGATTTTAAAAAAATAATAAGAATTTTGAGTTTTTTGAAAAAAACGTAAGTTTTTAAATTTTTTCTCATATATATAGCTTGTCAGCATGTGTACATCATCGGTAGTAGCTGAGTGCTGCAAGGTTTTTTCCCTAGTGTATATATATATATATACTGTGTCTTGTGAAAGTATTTGGCCCCTTGAACTTTTCAGACTTTTGCCACATTTCAGGCTTCAAACATAAAGATATGAATTCAAATTTTTTTTTTGTGAAGAATCAACAAGTGGAACACAATCGTGAAGTGGAACCAAATTTATTGGATATTTTAAACTTTTTTAACAAATAAAAACTGAAAAGTGGGGCATGCAATATTATTCGGCCCCCTTGAGTTAATACTTTGTAGCACCACCTTTTGCTGCGATTACAGCTGCAAGTAGCTTGGGGTATGTCTATCAGTTTTGCACATCGAGAAAATTGAAATTCATGCCCATTCTTCCTTGCAAAACAGCTGGAGCTCAGTGAGGTTCGATGGAGAGCGTTTGTGAACAGCAGTTTTCAGCTCTTTCCACAGATTCTTGATAGGATTCAGGTCTGGACTGTGACTTGTCCATTCTAACACCTGGATATGTTTATTTTTTAACTATTCCATTGTAGATTTTGCTTTGTATTTGGGATCATTGTCATGTTGGAAGATAAATCTCCGTCCCAGTCTCATGTCTTTTGCAGACTCCAACAGGTTTTCTTCCAGATTGGTCCTGTATTTGGCTCCGTCCATTCTCCCATCAATTTTAACCGTCTTCCCTGTCCCTATTGAAGAAAAGCAGGCCCAAACCACGATACTGCCTCCACCATGTTTGACAGTGGGAATGGTGTTTTGAGGGCGATAAGCTGTGTTGCTTTTACGCCAAACATATCGTTTTGCATTGTGGCCAAAAGGTTTGATTTTGGTTTCATCTGACCAGAGCACCTTATTTCACACGTTTGGTGTGTCTCCCAGGTGGCTTGTGATAAACTTCAAACAAGACTTTTATGGATATCTTTGAGAAATGGCTTTATTCTTGCCACTTTTCCATAAACGCCAGATTTGTACAGTGTACGATTTATTGTTGTCCTATGGACAGACTCTCCCTCCACAGCTGTAGATCTCTGCAGTTCGTCCAGAGTGATCATGGGCCTTTTGGCTGCGTCTCTGATCAGTCTTCTCCTTGTTCGAGATTAAAGTTTAGAGGGATGGCTGGGTCTTGGTAGATTTGTAGTGGTCTGATACTCCTTCCATTTCAATATGATCGCTTACACAGTGCTCCTTGAGATGTTTAAAACTTGGGAAATCTTTTTGTATCCAAATCCGACTTTAAACTTCGCCACAACAGTATTTCGGACCTGCCTGGTGTGTTCCTTGGT
Source organism: Allobates femoralis (assembly GCA_033576535.1). Taxonomy (NCBI): domain Eukaryota; kingdom Metazoa; phylum Chordata; class Amphibia; order Anura; family Aromobatidae; genus Allobates; species Allobates femoralis. The sequence continues at coordinate 247,912,328 of JARQOC010000005.1, forward strand.
CTTCATGATGCTCTCCGCACTTGAAACAGAACCCTGAGACTATCACAGAGCAGGTGCATTTATACAGACACTTGATTACACACAGGTGGACACTATTTATCATTACCAGTCATTTAGGACTACATTGGATCATTCAGAGATCCTCACTGAACTTCTGGAGTGAGTTTGCTGCACTGAAAGTAAAGTGGCAGAATAATATTGCACGCCACACTTTTCAGTATTTTGTTTGTTAAAAAAAAAGTTTAAAATATCCAATAAATTTCATTCCACTTCACAATTTTCATATCAGCATTTCTTTGGAGTATGGGGAAATCAGACTACCCAGGGGAATCCCATGCAAATACAGGGCAAATGTACCAACTCCTTGCAAATATTGTCCTTAATAGGATTTGAACTCAAGACCATAGAATTATAAACCAGTATCCAGAAGAATGTGTGCAAACCCTGAAGGTACCTTTACACGCCGCTACAACAGGCTGGATACAACCCGCTACACGCTACAAATGTAGCTTGTAGCGGCAATATAGCCCGTAGTAGCGGCGTGTGAAGATGGTAGGAGACAGCCGGCAGCAGATACATCTGTTTCCGAGCACTGCCCGGAAACAGATGGCTACACAGGCGGTTGTAGCGAGCTGTATCGGCGTGTAAAGAAGGAACCGAAGGGATGTCTATACACCAGGCGATGTACCTGGTATGTAGCTAGGGTGTGACACAGGCTCCGGGTTACCGCTCCCCTTCAGCGATCATTGGAGGAACCTCCTGCATGACGATTGGTAGTCGCTGCATAGGGAGGCATATTTAAGGAGCTGACCAGTCACACTACACAATTGCTCGAGCGTCATGTATTAAACAGCCTCCTGCGCTGCCTGGCCAATCATGATGTTCTTGCTTTGTCCTATCAGCGTACGGACGTCTCGTAATCCACAATTGTGGCACGCCTATGTGCTGTCCCTGCTGCACCAGGTCCGCCCATATTAGCTTGTTGTAGCGGTGTGTAAATGAGGTAAGGTAAGCTACAGATGGCTACTTGAGACACCCAGCGATGTATCTAGCTATAGATGTAGCGTAGCGTAGCGCACCTTGTGGCGGCGTGTAAAGGTGGTGCGTTTACCGTTTGTAACCGTTTGTGCGTGCTCGTGCACGTGAAGTAGCGGGTTGTATCCATCCTGTTGTAGCGGCATGTAAAGGTACCTTAAGGGCCACTTTACACACACCAACTTCTGTGACCAACTTCTGAACAGATCTCTGGTTGCAGTGAAATCATGGACATATTGTTACATTTGTACACAGCCACAAAATGGAGCAATGTGTCCATGATTTCATTGCAACCAGAGATCTGTTCAGAAGTTGGACACAGAAGTTGGTGTATGTAAAGTGGCCCTTAGTCTTCCAATTTCATTAAAATACCTCTGATGAGAAGAGTTCTAGATATGTTATATTTTGGACCATTAAAGGGAATCCATCAGCAGGTTTTTGCTGTATAATCTGAGGACACTGCATGGGTTAAAACACAGAATTCAATGATATGTCACATGTTAAGCTCCTGTGCTGTTGTTTGCTGAGTGTTTTATCACTAGGACATTATTATTGATGTGACTTGCTTGCTTGTGCTATGTTGGCTGTCTCCACCACCTGCTGTGATTAACAGCTCACTGTCTATAGAACTGTACATACAGAGTCTGGTGTGTGGCTGCTTTCGTAGCTCTTCTTCATTGCTACATCTAAAAACTCTGTGTCAGAATTGTTGCACCCAGTAATTTAATTGATACATTGTTGGATTCAGGGTCTCATTGCCTACATCATGCTGCTCTTAGATGAGGTAGCAAAAACCTCCAGATTCCATTTAAGAAGAGAGTTCATTGTGCGCTCAATATTTCTTCTTTAGCATTGTATACATTCCCATTTTAAGCTTCTATAAACAAGCAGGGGTCAAATGGTCAAACACAGCTGCGCTCTTCAACAGCAATCCTGAAATATGGCTGATGTTATTTTCAGACAAAAACTGGCGAAAATCTGCTAAACAAGGCAACATTCCAAACTAGTTTTTATAATGAGAATTAAAAATTGTGACAATATATTACAGGTTGTTTACTGTTTTGTGATAAAATGTAATGTAAGTTTTACTTGCATGAAATAAATTGTAAATCAAAACATTACAAAAAAAATTAAAGATAAGTAAAGTTTGACGAAAATGTAATGAAAGCAAAAAATGATATTGTAAAGGAGCTTTTCCAGCCACTAGGACAGGCCATCAGGGTATGATCAGTGTCAGTCCAATCTCTTGGAACCCAACAAACCCTGAGAATACAAGGGGTGCAGTGCTAACTTTTATTAAAGAGTAACTAAACATTCTTACTGATTTGAATATTTAAAGTGGTTAGCAAAACTTTGTTCACATCATTTATTTTCATTTTCAAATCAAATAATTTTTTTTCTTCATGTACAATTATTAACTCCATTAATTTTACGGAACAAGAGGATAAGATTTTATTCCATTTTGTCAAAAACTTGTCTTTAAATGCAGTTGTGCTCAAAAGTTTACATACCCTGGCAGATTGTTTGCTTTCTTGGCCTTTTTTCAGAGAATATTAATGATAACACAAAAACTTTTTTCCACTCATTGTTAGTGGTTGGGTGAAGCCATTTATTGTCAAACTACTGTGTTTTCTCTTTTTAAATTATTATGACAACCAAAAACTCCAAATGACCCTGATGAAAAGTTCACATACCCCAGTTCTTAATAAATAAGAAAAATAAAGTTTTTGTCTCATCATTCATATTCTCTAAAAACATGCCAAGAAAGCAAAAAATCTGCCGGGGTATGTAAACTTTTGTGCACAACTGTATATACGTCAGCATTTTTTTAACATGTCACCCTCTAGGAGTCATGGATTTTTCGACATATTTTTTAAATATGTTGTGATCTCACCAGGGTCATAACTCCTGCCGGGATAGCTTTTCTAGTTGATGTGTTCATTTATTGACATCTGCTAAATCGGAAGCACAGGCAGTATTATTAAAAAGTGCTTCCAATTTTTAAAGCATTGTTCCATGTCATGATCAAACTTAAAGGGATCCTGTCACCTACAAAACGCCTCCTAAGCTAGCAAAACATGTCCCTGCAGCATCCTATCACTAATCTCACACTCCTTTTGTCTCCTAAAAGCATCCTGTGAAAGTGCATAAAAACGTTTTAATACTTACTCATTAGTGATTATAATTAGCAGGGGCTATATTCTTTAGTTACCAGGGCATGTTGTTTTGCAGCTCCAGGATCCACCCTGTCCCTGTCTGTGCTCCTGTGATGTACAGCTGAAGGCAGGACTAATGATTTGCATTCTGTGAGTGATAGAGAGGGGGGGAGGGTAAAGTCTGCACAAGCAGAGCACACAGTCTGAGACAGGGTGGATCCTGGAGGCTGCAAAACAGCCCGCCTTGGTGACTAAAGAATATAGCCCCTGCTAATTATAATTACTAATGAGTAAGTATTAAAACGTTTATATGCCCTTTCACAGGATGCTTTTAGGAGACAAAAGAAGTGTGAGATTAGTGATAGGATGCTGCAGGGACATGTTTTGGTAGCTTAGGAGGCGTTTTGGAGGTGACAGGATCCCTTTAAGGCCCCGTCGCACAATACGAAATTGTTAACGATATCATTAGTACGTCACGGGTTTTCAGTCGTTCAATGTGACATGTACATCTGATCAGGGCCAGCCTTAGGCTGAATGGCGCCCTGTGCACATTTGTCCTTTGGTACCCCCACCCCTCTGTATTCTCAGAACACATTAACGTGCTGCCATCTATCTCAACATCAGGGTCTTGCGATGTGCTGCTGTCAGTAAGGAGGTGGCGGGAATTTCCATAGAAAATGTTAAAATTAAACCATCAGTCTTTTGTCACATGTAAAAAAAGGACTTCTAAAAGAAGCTGTAGATATCTAATATGTATTTGGGGCTTAAGGGGGTCTTCTGAAAAGTTGTGTCCCCAGGTGCAGTTGTTTTAAAGAAGAAAAAAAAATTATCTTGCACACCTTCTCAGATTCAACACTGAGTCTTTGCCCCCACTCCAGTGTCTGTTGTTCTCTGCAGCACCGTCATCACAGACAAAGCACCCAATCATTAAAGCTCATTGGCTCTGCCCGAATAAATGTCATGAGAAGTTGAGCTCACTGATTGGCTACATTGCTGTCGAAGTGACATCAGCACTGCTGACAACAACGGACACTGGAGCAGTGACAAAGACCCATCTGAAAGTGGTTGAATAGAATGTGTTTTATTGTTGTTTTTTTAACAAGTTGTTTTCTACAACATACTGTAACTGTTTACAACTGTAGTGTTTCACACTAACAGGATTTGGGAGAATGTGCTGGCGGGCTCATTCACAGTAATGATGAAGATGGAGTCAAAGTCAGATATCATTTTTGGTCATATACCCCTAGTTGAGGCAGGCAACAAGATGTAGTGCTCTGTGTCCTGCATGTATTGCTCTCTACATAGTGTGCTCTCACAATGTCCCTCATATACTGGTCATCCCATAGTGTGCCCTCACACTGTCCCTCATGTACTGCTCACCCCATAGTGTGCCCTCACACTGTCCCTCATGTACTGCTCACCCCATAGGGTGCCCTCACACTGTCCCTCATGTACTGCTCACACCATAGTGTGCCCTCACACTGTCCCTCATGTACTGCTCACCCCATAGTGTGACCTCACACTGACTCACCGTGGCCGGGACTCCGGTTTAGACAGGCATACGCTTCTTCCTCCTTGTCACTGGTGGACCGCGCCTGCCGGTAGTGGGGCCCGGTGGTGCAGATCAAAAAGAAGAGACGTCTTGTGGGAACAGATTAAGGGGTTAATTTGTCGTGACGCCACCTATGAGAGATTCGGTAACTTTACCGACGCTGCGGGGCCTCCGGGGGATGGAATGCAGCAAGATGGAACGCTCCCCACAGGCTGAGCGGTGATCCCCGGACCCAGAAGCTGCACAAGATGTTGTGAGGCAGCTGCGGTTACCTTAGCATGCGGATGAACAGTTCATAAGAAGGCACGGACACTGTAATGGGTTCTTTACTGTAACCAGCAGGCAGTACATGGTATACAGTTTGTAGGTAGTGGACCGGGTGGACTCAGCAATGACCAGTGTGTTCTCAGAGATCCGCGGTTTCCTCCATTCTATCTAAGTACTGTGCCGTTGTCGCCCAGGAATACCAGGTCGGGTACAGGGAGGCTGCTTGAATGCCCTATCCGGGGTATACGTTCCAGATGCTTTGGGGAGTCTTGGGTCCCTTGGTGGGTACACCGCTGGTTAGACTACTGGATTTGGCGATGGTGGGGTGCTCCTCTAAAGCGATCCCTCCACTCCTCTGGTTCGCATAGCAGAGCTGGACTACTGCTAGCTTCGGTACCAGCAAACCGGCTGTAGATGGGCACGGGATGATTTTGAGCACGCATTTTGATGCCCGTAGATCGGTTGGTAATGCACCGGGAGTAATGGTGCTCAACCGTGGTGACGATAGGGAGAAGGCCGGTAGAAGGTGGCCAGGGGGCCGCACAAAACTGTGCAACCCCCTCTCCTAGGTTGCAGAGCTGGGATTTTGCAGAGGTCTTCTACGTTGCTGTTGCACTTCCAGACTCTCTTGCTGGACTCTTAATTAAACTAAACTTTCTACTACACACTACCCTTACACTCCACCCACCAGGACCTCATTGGCCCTCTAGGTGATACATGCAGGGTATGGATCTCTGAGTTAACTGTGTGACTGCTGGGTCAGAGAATATTGCTGTTGCTTGTGTGGCTGCAATACCCTCCTGTGACGCACTCGGTGCGGGGCGCCACAACACTGTACCTCATGTACTGCTCACCCCATAGTGTGCCCTCACACTGACCCTCATGTACTGCTCACCCCATAGTGTGACCTCACACTGTACCTCATGTACTGCTCACTCCATAGTGTGCCCTCACACTGTCCCTCATGTACTGCTCACCCCATAGTGTGCCCTCACACTGTCCCTCATGTACTGCTCACCCCATAGTGTGCCCTCTCACTGTCTCTCATGTACTTGCTCACCACATATACTGATGATTACACCCAATACACAGGACAGGAGAAGTGGTACTGTGCAGTGTATATATAGAATAACACTGATACTGAGGATTACCCCCAGTATACAGGACAGGAGAAGTGGTACTGTGCAGTGTATATATACAGAATAATACAGATACTGAGGATTGCACCCAGTATACAGGACAGGAGAAGTGGTACTGTGCAGTGTATATATCCAGAATAATACAGATACTGAGGATTACACCCAGTATACAGGACAGGAGAAGTGGTACTGTGCAGTGTATATATCCAGAATAATACAGATACTGAGAATTACACCCACTATACAGGACATGAAAAGTGGTACTGTGCAGTGTATATATATATATATATACAGTTAGGGCCAGAAGTATTTGGACAGTGACACAAGTTTTGTTATTTTAGCTGTTTACAAAAACATGTTCAGAAATACAATTATATATATAATATGGGCTGAAAGTGCACACTCCCAGCTGCAATATGAGAGTTTCCACATCCAAATCGGAGAAAGGGTTTAGGAATCATAGCTCTGTAATGCATAGCCTCCTCTTTTTCAAGGGACCAAAAGTAATTGGACAATGGACTCTATGGGCTGCAATTAACTCTGAAGGCATCTCCCTCGTTAACCTGTAATCAATGAAGTAGTTAAAAGGTCAGGGGTGGATTCCAGGTGTGTGGTTTTGCATTTGGAAGCTGTTGCTGTGACCAGACAACATGCGGTCAAAGGAACTCTCAATTGAGGTGAAGCAGAACATCCTGAGGCTGAAAAAAAAGAAAAAATGCATCAGAAAGATAGCAGACATGCTTGGAGTAGCAAAATCAACAGTTGGGTACATTCTGAGAAAAAAGGAATTGACTGGTGAGCTTGGGAACTCTAAAAGGCCTGGGCGTCACCGGATGACAACAGTGGTGGATGATCGCCGCATACTTTATTTGGTGAAGAAGGACCAGTTCACAACATCAACTGAAGTCCAGAACACTCTCAGTGAAGTAGGTGTATCTGTCTCTAAGTCAACAGTAAAGAGAAGACTCCATGACAGTAAATACAAAGGGTTCACATCTAGATGCAAACCATTCATCAATTCCAAAAATAGACAGGCCAGAGTTAAATTTGCTGAAAAACACCTCAAGAAGCCAGCTCAGTTCTGGAAAAGTATTCTATGGACAGATAAGACAAAGATCAACCTGTACCAGAATGATGGGAAGAAAAAAGTTTGGAGAAGAAAGGGAACGGCACATGATCCAAGGCACACCACATCCTCTGTAAAACATGGTGGAGGCAACGTGATGGCATGGGCATGCATGGCTTTCAATGGCACTGGGTCACTTGTGTTTATTGATGACATAACAGCAGACAAGAGTAGCCGGATGAATTCTGAAGTGTACCGGGATATACTTTCAGCCCAGATTCAGCCAAATGCTGCAAAGTTGATTGGACGGCGCTTCATAGTGCAGATGGAGAATGACCCCAAGCATACAGCCAAAGCTACCCAGGAGTTCATGAGTGCAAAAAAGTGGAACATTCTGCAATGGCCAAGTCAATCACCAGATCTTAACCCAATTGAGCATGCATTTCACTTGCTGAAATCCAGACATAAGACGGAAAGACCCACAAACAAGCAAGACCTGAAGGCTGCGGCTGTAAAGGCCTGGCAAAGCATTAAGAAGGAGGAAACCCAGCGTTTGGTGATGTCCATGGGTTCCAGACTTAAGGCAGTGATTGCCTCCAAAGGATTCGCAACAAAATATTGAAAATAAAAATATTTTGTTTGGGTTATGTTTATTTGTCCAATTACTTTTGACCTCCTAAAATGTGGAGTGTTTGTAAAAAAATGTGTACAATTCCTACATTTTGTATCAGATATTTTTATTCAACCCTTCAAATTAAACGTTACAATCTGCACTTGAATTCTGTTGTAGAGGTTTCATTTCAAATCCAATGTGGTGGCATGCAGAGCCCAACTCGCGAAAATTGTGTCACTGTCCAAATATTTCTGGCCCTAACTGTATATATATATATATATAATACAGAGACTGAGAATTACACCCAGTATACAGGACAGGAGAAGTAGTACTGTGCAGTGTATATATAGAATAACACTGATACTGAGGATTACACCCAGTATACAGGACAGGAGAAGTAGTACTGTGCAGTGTATATATACAGAATAATACAGATACTGAGGATTGCACCCAGTATACAGGACAGGAGAAGTGGTAATGTGCAGGGTGTATATACAGAATAATACAGATACTGAGGGTTACACCCAGTATACAGGACAGGAGAAGTGGTACTGTGCAGTGTATATATACAGAATAATACAGATACTGAGGATTGCACCCAGTATACAGGACAGAAGTGGTACTGTACAGTGTATATATACAGAATAATACAGATATTGACGATTACACCTAGTATACAGGACAGGAGAGGAGAAGTGGTACTGCGCATAGTGTAGCATATGACTTGTGCAAGGACTGCATTGCACTACCTGGCGGCTTTCCTGATCTGAGCATGATGGCTTCATGTAATTCTATGCTGCTGACGTTTTCAGGTCAGGAGAGCCGCCGGCTGATCCTGGGCAGTGCAATGCGATCTGCTATACTGTATGCTACACTCAATGATATACACAGCTCCACACTATATACTGTGTTGAGGAATATATAGAGTGGAGCTGTGTACATACTGCATCTTTTCATCTTCCTAAAAAGTCACTTTTCGTTCCTAATACATTTTTGAATATGCCTAGAATACATTTCCAAACTGCACCTGTGATATTATTCAGTGGTGACTAGTCGTGGAAGCTTTGTTTTGTTGCATTTTTACGCAAATCTAAGGCTACGATCACACATTGCGCTTTTTTGCGCTTTTTTCAGCGTTTTTCAGCAACTCAAAAAAGCACAAAAAATCTCCATAAAAACATGGTGCATTCACACACCGCATTTTTTTACAGGCCACTTCTCCCCCTAAAGCGCAGGGAAGAAGTGATGTCATACAGGGGAGGAACAATCCTCCCCTGTGAGACATCTGGGACAGCCCCTTTTGGGTTTCGCAGTGTATTAATTAATACACTGCAAAACCCAAAATAAAGCAAGCCAAATGTCTTAAAAATAATAAAAATAGAATACTTACCTCTCTGCCGGGTGTTCTGGGAGCCGACACATCCGAAGGTATCGACCTTCCAGGACCTGTCTAGATCGCTGATTGGTCGCTTGTGGTCATGTCATATGCGCGTCATAGCAAGTCACATATCACATGACCGCGAGCGGCCAATCAGAGATCACAGGCTCTGGAAGAACAGTACCTGTGGAGCATCTCTTGGCTCCCGGTAATTGGGACACCCAGCAGAGAGGTAAGTATTAAATTTTTAGTATTTTTCACACATTTGGATTACTTTAATTTGGGTTTTGCACTGTATATTAATACACTACGAAACCCAAAGGGGCGGTCACAGATGTCACACAGGGAGGAGGAACAGGATTATTCCTCCCCTGTGTAATATCAGCGCCGGTGTATTCTCGCTTGAATTGCACATTGTCTGAACAGCGATCTGTAATTCCAGCGGGAATAATGGCTCCCTATGGGAGAAAGTGCGGGCAGCAGGTGCGTAAAGAATGTTGATTCTTTTTACGCTCGCACCTTCTCCTATAAAAGCGCTGCATATATCTACACACTGAACGGCAAAGTGAATTTCACATTCACTTTGCCGGCAGACGCACACACACATTGCACATTTTTGAAAAGTGCATGAAAAAAAGATCAATGTGTAAACATAGCCTTAACCTGCGTTTTTTATTCCCATAAAGCCTTTGTGATTGAGGAAAAATTGTACACTCACATAAATTTTATTTCCTGCTGGAAATTGAAACCTGCATGGTTTTTGATAGAATGAGCATTGCAATTGTCTGCTGCCTTTTTGCCTTGGTTTTGTAATGTGACAGCTTTAAAATCAATGGAAAAGTGCAAAACGCAGAAAAAACACAGCAAAATAGAGCCAAAAACCTCAGGCTTTGTACTGGCAAGAAATCTTTGTTTGATATCAGAACATCAGGTTTATCTGCAGAAACAAATGCCGCAAAAACGCCCTGTATGAACATAGATTAAGGCTAGGGTCTGATTTGTGTCAGCATATAAACCGACGAATCAGTCAAAAACGTAGTCTCTGGTAGATGCAGCGCATAGCGTTAACGGCATGTAATGCTATGCGCCGGCTGACTATTTGTCTGTATGGATACCTGTAGCATAGCGCAGCCGCCGGTTCCACACAAAATTCCCGGATATGTGCTATTCCAGAGCGCACAGGAAAATGCTGCAAACCGTGTTTCCTGTGCGCTCTGTAATAGCACATATCCGGGAATTTTGTGTGGAACCGGCGGCTGCGCTATGCTACAGGTATCCATACAGACAAATAGGCAGCTGGCGCATAGCATTAAATGCCGTTAACGCTGTGCTCTGCGTCTGTCAGAGACAACATTTTTGACGGATTCTGACTCTAGCCTGGGTTCCCACTAATATTATCATGCCCCTGTGGCTGTGAGTGACATGGTTTAGAAGATCAGCATCACCGCCAGCTCTGCACATCTCTGCCTCCCGTGATGAACACAGTGCGAATGTCTGCACCCGATTTCATCAGAACACCGTGCAGGCTCAGGGGGGCAGAGCCGACATGGAGGACACGGCCAGGCTCAGGAGGGCAGAGCCGACATGGACAACACGGCCAGGTTCAGGGGGGCAGAGCCGACATGGAGGACACGGCCAGGCTCAGGGGTGCAGAGCCGACATGGAGGACACGGCCAGGCTCAGGGGGCAGAGCCGACATGGAGGACAAGGCCAGGCTCAGGGGGTCAGAGCCGGCATGGAGGACACGGCCAGGCTCAGGGGGGCAGAGCCGACATGGAGGACACGGCCAGGCTCAGGGGGGCAGAGCCGTCATGGAGGACACGGCCAAGCCAGAGTTTTGCACACTTGGCACTAACGGCTGCCTGAGTCCTGTGTCACTACTCCTTCACTGGGCACAGCCCAGTGGTGACATGGGATGTGTGTATCTATGATTGGTGTGTGTGTGGTGATGTATGTATGTGTCCATGCACATGGTGACAATTTTGCGTCGTGTTTGTGGTGACAATCTCTTCCTCCTTGACAATGTGTGGTCACCCGGTGTGGCCCCCCAGCTTCATCAGGATCCCTTGCAAGATAGGGACATCCAAGGCTAGGCTGGGACCAGAGAGTCGGCCCTGGGTGAGACGACCCAAAGTAAGAAGGAAAATACTTTTTATAATATTTTACCTGTGTTTTATGTGCAATTGTAAGCATCAAGCCTTCCAGGGGACCACTATGGCCAAGGCCAGTCATGGTTTAAGAGGGGAGGTGTGGGGAGGAGTCCAGTGCTCCCATGTAGTCTTTGCCCTCCTGAAGATATCACTATTTAATATGAATACACTATGCTAAGTGCCTATTAAAAATGATCAGTGATCGTGTAACATAAATCTGAGAAATTTACATCATGTACCAATATGTGAATGTGCATCAATGACCTGGCAATCTGGCCAATCAGGTGACTGTTAGCAATCACATGGTTTGTGACATCTGGCCATCTGATTGGCCAGATCGCTACCAGCTATCTGATTGGCTGTCAGACTCACAGGTCCTTCGTGTTGATCGGATGTCTTCTTTGCCGGTCCCAGTGCAGGCGTTGGATAGGTCAGTATGATATTTTTTTATTTTTTAACAACTTTTATTCACTTTTAGTGCACTTTCGCAGTGTATATATAGATACACTGCTAAAGTTAAAGGACTACTCACTACTCCCGAGTAATCACAAGAAACTCGGGGAGTAGCGAGTAGTCTGAATATCGTTACTATTCGGCGAGTACCGAATAGTAGCGATTCTACTCGCTTAACCCTAATATATATATATATATATATATATACAGTTGTGGCCAAAAGTATTGACACCCCTGCAATTCTGTCAGATAATACTCAGCTTCTTCCTGAAAATTATTGCAATCACAAATTCTTTGGTATTATTATCTTCATTTAATTTGTCTTCAATGAAAAAACACAAAAATAATTGTCCTAAAGCCAAATTGGACATAGAATAGCCAGGCTGTAGTTTGCCAAAATTTACCTGAGAAAGCCTGCAACGTTTTGGAAGAATGTTCTCTGGTCAGATGAGACAAAAGTAGAGCTTTTTGGGCAAAGGCATCAACATAGAGTTTACAGGAGAAAAAAAGAGGCATTCAAAGAAAAGAACACGGTCCCTACAGTCAAACATGGCGGAGGTTCCCTGATGTTTTGGGGTTGTTTTGCTGCCTCTGGCACTGGACTGCTTGACCGTGTGCATGACATAATGAAGTCTAAAGACTACCAACAAATTTTGCAGCATAATGTAGGGCCCAGTGTGAGAAAGCTGGGTCTCCCTCAGAGATCATGGGTCTTCCAGCAGGACAATGAGCCAAAACACACTTCAAAAAGCACTAGAAAATGGTTTGACAGAAAGCACTGGAGACTTCTAAGGTGGCCAGCAATGAGTCCAGACCTGAATCCCATAGAACACCTGTGGAGAGATCTAAAAATGACAGTTTGGAGAAGGCACCCCCCAAATAATACTTGTACAACCAAAAATCTGATTGCACACGGACAACACATGGATGCCACTCGGATCAAAAACCAGATTAAAGTCATCCAACTCTCCTGGATGAGAAGCGGACTGTTTTTTTTCATGCCAGTCTGACCTTACTCTTATAAGAAATGTGTGTAGCATACTGTGGGTACACCTGAAGAAGGCAGTGACCCGCTAAAACATGTTGTTAGAGCCACATTTGTTAAATAATGAAGTACTACCAAAAGGACAATCTGTGCCTAGAGGCTGGATTTGTGTGCTATACCCAGGTCTGCCACTAGGAATTTCAGGGCCCCTGACTGCCAAAATTTTGGAGCCCCCCTGAGACTCTGCCCAGCCTCCACCTGGCTCCGCCTCCACCTATGCTCCGCCTCCACCCATACTCCGCTTCCACCCATGCTCCACCTCCACCCAAACATACAATATATTTATGTAGTTAAAAAGAAAAAAGACAGTGGCACTCACCGAGTTGATCTTCATAATTTATTGCGGTTTTCAACGGAACATTCCGGAGGAGCAAGTGGAGGGGAGGGAGGTGCGGGAGCGAGGACGACGGCAACCGTTTCGCGACTCAGCGGCCGCTTCTACGGGTCAGGACCCGTAGAAGCGGCCGCTGAGTCGCGAAACGGTTGCCGTCGTCCTCGCTCCTGCACCTCCCTCCCCCTCCACTTGCTCCTCCGGAATGTTCTGTTAAAAACCGCAATAAATTATGAAGATCAACTCGGTGAGTGCCACTGTCTTTTTTCTTTTTAGCTACATTGTGCACTTACATTAAGTGAGCACCTCCTTTGGTTGAAAACCCTCAGTCAGCAAGGATTTTTTGAATCTGCCTAAGTTGTTTAACACGGGCAGTGCCCAGTTTTTCAAACTCTGTATTGAGACTGTACAATATATTTATAGTGAAAAATTGGAACAGCACCAAAAATTATCTCAATTTATGTGCAAAGCTTTCCCAACCAGCAATCCAGATGGTTCCTTACAATAGAGTAAAAAAAGGAAATACGCCACGAAAAAATAGAAAAAAGTAGACTTTATTGCCCAATGCATCGCCCCCGCCATATAGTATAATGCATCCCCATAGCTTTCCTTATAGTATAATGAAGCCACATAGTCCTCCATATAGTATATTGCACCCCCATAGTCCTCCTATATTATACTGCACGTTACATAGTTTCCCACCAGTGTACTCATTGATTAAAAAAGAAAAAGTAAATACTCACCTCTCTTCTCCCTGCTCCAGTCTCCTCAGCATCTGCTGAGTTGCAGATGGCATACAGAATGCTGCCAGCAGAGGTAGCTGGGACTATAGTAGCGGCATCCGTGGGGAGCTACCAATGGTACACACACTTCGTACACACGTGACTCTGGTCCGTACAGCTCATACATATGTAGCTCAGCTCCGTACACCTCATACACACTCAACTCCGCTCCGTACACCTAGTACACTCAGCTCAGCTCTGTACACCTCGTACACACACAGCTCCGCTCTATACACCTCGTACACACGGCTCCATTCCATACACCTCGTACACTCAGCTCTGCTCCGTACACCTCATACACACGGCTCCGCTCCGTACACCTCATACACTTGGTTCCTCTCTGTAAACCTCGTACATATGGCTCCACTCTGTACACCTCTTACACACGCGGCTCCACTCTGTACACCTCGTACACATGGCTCCACTCTGTACATCTCGTACACATGCGGCTCCGCTCCATACACCTCGTACACACGCGGCTCTGCTCCGTACACTTCACACACATGGTTCCACTCTGTACACCTCGTACACACGCGGCTCTGCTCCGTACACTTCGCACACATGGCTCCACTCTATACACCTCGTTCACACACGGCTCCGCTCCCTACACCTCGTACACACTTGGCTCTGCTCCGTACACCTCGTACACACACGGCTCAGCTCCATACACCTTGCGCACACGGCTCCGCTCCATACACCTCGTACACATGCAGCTCTGCTCCATACACCTTGTACACATGCGGCTCCACTCTGCATACCTCGTACACACACAGCTCTGCTTCGTATACCTCATTCACTCTTGGCTCCGCTCTGTACACCTCCTACACACACTCGGCTACTCTCTGTACACCTAATACACACACGGCTCCGCTCTGTATACCTCGTTCACACACGGCTCCGCTCTGTACACCTCGCACACACACGGCTCCACTCCGTACGCCCCGTTCACACGTGGCTCTGCTCCGTACACATGCGCCTTCGCCCCGTACACACGCGGCTCTGCTACATTCACATAGTAAATCCCTTGTAACCCCACACACAAACTTCATCTCATCCATCACCATGACAACCAGCACATTAGAGTTCTGCATACACTGAGGAGTTGATCGTGTCACCACTGACTCCTCCGCTCTGCAGGTGGAGGTAAGCGCACATTCCCCATTACTGGACACAGTAACCCCTTCATTCCCGGAGATAGTGTCCCCCTTCCTTCCTTCCCCCAGTTCTGCCATGTGTATATGTACAGTAATATAAGGCTGGATGTGCCATGTATACAGGGGAGGTTACTCTGGTTTGGGGACAGATGACTGGGGGGGTGGACCTCTTTGCTCTAAATGGCCATGCCCCTGCTGGCACGGCCAGGCCTCTCGTGCCCCTGTTCCAATGGCCACGTCCCCGCCAATGATGGGCAGGCCCCTGACACCAGGCAGACCTGTCAGACACTAGCGGCGGCCCTGGCTATACCAATAAACCGCATACTTACCTCTGTACTATAATAGTACTTCGGCACACAAAAAAAGGTTGATGAATACAATGCTTCAGGTATTCGGTTTGTTTATTACTCAAAGTTCTGGTACAGAACATAGATTTGTTGATTTCCTGACGTTTCAGCTCTATCGCAAGTCTTTTACAAAGCAACAAATACAGTATCTATAACAGGTATATAGTAAGAGAAACAAAGTGTCAGTACAGATGATATGATAATAAACGTCAGGATAACCAAATTACAACAGAAAAACTGTTGGCGGCAAAAGTGAACAAAATGGAAAATTAGGAACTAAAATTACGGTATGTTTATTCATAAAATTAGCCATAAATATTTGATCATAAACAATATTGACAACATGATCAATATGTTATAAGTTACCTATGTAATGGATCTGTGTCACATAGGTGTTTAATAGAGTAACTGAAGTGAACCTAGAGGAATAACAAGTGCAGTGAGGAGACCCACAATTACATTATTTATGTGTGGCTTACAGATCCTACGTAGGCTGAAAAAAGAGGTGGGGTGAAGACAGTTATGAGTGTGAAGCAAGTTAGAGTATTAAGATGGAGAAGAGAGAAAAATATCTGAAATTGCAAAGAGGATGATATAGAAGTGCACTCTGTTCATATCTACTCTCCTTCCAACCTTCAAGTAGCTGTCATTTATCGACCCCCAGGTCCAGCCACTGCCTTCTTTGATCAATTCTCAATCTGACTTCTATACTTTCTCTCTGTTAACATTCCCACCATCATCATGGGTGACTTCAACATCCTCATTGATACTAACCAGTCAACAGCCTCCAAACTCCTGTCACTTGCTTCATCCTTTGGCCTCTCTCAATGGTCCTCCACAGCCACCCACACAGATGGACATACACTAGACCTCATCTTTACCCCCTCTTCTCCATAACTAACCCACAACCTCCCCTCTCCCCCTATCTGACCACCATCTACTTACCTTCTCATCCTTGTTCTCCTCACCTGCCACACATGTCCACCAATTTGCACACCCTCACAGAAACGTCACACATGTTGATACTCACATACTCTCTAACTCTATTCTACCACTATCCTTCATGTCATCACTCCACGACACAGATAACACCACCACTTTCTACAATTCTGCACTCACAGCAGCGATTGATGCAGTTGCCCATCTCGTTCACACGGCGGAACATGATGAATCAACAAACCACACAGTCACCGCTAAAAAGCTGCGGCAAGAGTCTAGGGTTGCTGAGCAGCGCTGGAAGAAAACACACTCACAAGATGACCACACAGCATTCAAATAAGCACTTCTCAAATTCAAGTCAGCACTCACTACCACTAAACAGAATTACTTCATTACCCTCATATCCTCTTTGTCCCACAACCCCAGGCAGCTATTCAACACATTTAACTCCCTCCTCTGCCCCCACTGCCCTCTCCTACTTCTCATATCTCTGCAGAAGACTTTGCAACACACTTCACCAGCAAGATTGATCAGATCACACAAGTCTTTGCTGCCCAACCACCACAACCCTTGTATACCAGAACATTCCCCTCACTCACTAACCCTTCTCCCCTCCATCCCTGAAGGAGAACTTGCACACCTGTTCTCCAAATCGCACCTCACCACTTGTGCATTGGACCCCATCCTTTCCCACTTCCTCCCCAACCTCACCACCACATTTATCCCAGCCCTAAGCCACCTCTTCAATCTATCACTATCCTCCGGTACCTTTCCTTCTGCTTTCAAACACACAACAATTACACCTATCTTAAAGAAGCCATCCCTTCACCCGACCTCCACATCCAGCTACTGCCCCATATTGCTGCTCCCGTTCGCCTCCAAACATCTTGAAAAGCATGCCCACACTGTACTTTCTTGCCATCTCTCATCTAACTCTCTCTTCGACAACCTTCAATGTGGCTTCTGCCCCCACCACTCCACTGAAACCGCCTTAACCAAAATTACTAATGACCTACTTACTGCCAAAACTAACTGACACTTCTCCATCCTCCTACTTCTTGACCTGTCCTCTGCATTCGACACAGTCGACCAGTGCCTCCTATTACAGATCCTTTCTTCCATTGGTATCACTGACCTTTCCCTATTCTGGATCTCCTCCTACCTTTCCAACTGCACATTTATTGTCTCCCATGCCCACACTACCTCCTCGCCCCATCCCTTCTCTGTCGGGGTCCCTCAAGGCTGTGTCCTGGGACCCCTTATTTTTTCCATCTATACCCTTGGCCTAGGACATCTCATAAAGTCCCATGGATTCCAGTGCCACCTTACGCTGATAACACTCAGATCTATGTCTCTGGCCCAGACGTCATCTCTGCTGTCCAGAATCCCAGAGTGTCTATCAGCCATATCCTCCTTCTTCTCCTCTCGCTTTCTTAAACTAAATGTAGACAAAACTGAACTCATCATCTTTCCCCCATCTTATGCACCTCCCTTACCTGATCTGTCTATCACAAAAAATGACATCACACTTTGCCCTGTACCTGAGGTTTGCTGCCTTGAAGTAACTCTTGACTCCGCCTTATCCTTGAAACACATCCAAGACCTCGCCACCTCCTGCTGCCTCCAACTCATAAATATTTCCAGAATCGGTCCCTTCCTCAACCTTCAATATAATAAACTACTAGTGTAGCGCCCAGGCTTTGGGGTACCCAGGTATCAGGCGGCAAGGGTTAACTGCGGTGTCACGGGGAATGGCGGCCACCCCTGATCCCGTGTCCTGGGCCTATCTTGAAAAGGGGGTTGATATTTACAGGGGATTATATACAGTTTGTTGTGACGCCACCTGCAGTTTCTGGTGAAGTAGCACCAGCGCCACCACAGTCCGCCGGAGGTCGGTGGTATCGCGGCTGAGATGGTGAAGTCCTCCACAGGCAGGACTGGACCTTCGGGGCAGCGTAGTGAAAAGGGACAGCTTGGAGTGGAGCTGGGATTCTATAGGGAGCACTGGAACAGTCTATGTAGGATACTGGGAGTGGAGAAGAAGGATACACATACACATCAAATTCTCTTTTACCTTTTACTGATGGTTGGCAGGTAAAATGATCCAGGGCACTGACGGGTGGACAGGTTGCACAGTGAGTCCCCACAGCAAGTGGGTATAAGGCCTCCTCTGCTTTGAAGTATTGTCTGAAGCACAGCCTGCTTGCAGCCAGACTCGCCTCCTCTCTCTTCCTGACTGTAGTGTCTGACTTTCCTCCTGTGCGGTCTCCAGGTTACCTTCTCCTGATCACTGCGGCTTTGCCCTGCTGTATCTAGCTCCCTCTCTTGACTCACATAGGAAACCAGGTATCCGAAGCCTCCACGGTGCGACAGGGTTTTCTGTGGTCCTATAGTATCCCACAGGTGCGGATCCCCAATATCCGGTGGTTCTCTTTGGGCAAACTCCCTCAAGTTCCTACGCTCCTTGCCTTCAGTCCCACTTAGGCTTATGGGACGTAGAAGGGCCACTCCAGGTCACTGGTTCAGGCCTAATCGCAGCACTGACCACCAGGACGTCTTCGCAGCTCTCCTAGCGTCTGCACACTCTGACTAACTCCGCCCCCAGCAGCATTATTTATAGGGGATCTTGCCTAAGGTCGGCAAGTGGTGCTCCCCCTACTGTGCCGGGGTGGAAGGTGTTGTATGTAGTAGGAACCTGCTGTGGAAACCCAGCTGTGCATTAGAGAAGTCTCAGGCTACCTGCATGAGCAGGGCGCCAAACTAGTACATAGCCTCATCATCTCCTGTCTCGAATACTGAAACCTCCTCCTCTGTGACCTCCCTGCTAACACTCTTGCACCTCTCCAATCTGTCCTTAACTCTGCTGCCAGACTAATCAACCTCTCTCCTCACTGCTCCTCCACTTTTCCCCTCTGCTAATCCCTCCACTGACTCCCAATCCCCCAGCGTATCTAATTCAAACTACTAACATTGATTTACAAAGCCATTTAAAATCTGTCCCCCCATATATCTCTGAACTAATCTCCCGTTATTATCCAACTCGTAATCTTTGATCCTCCAAGACCACCTTCTTTCCTCCACACTTGTACGTTCCTTATCTAACCGCCTGCAAGACTTCACCCGAGCATCCCCCATTGCCTCGAATTCTGCACCCCAAAACGTATGACTATCCTTCACACTCGGAACCTTCAAGTGTTACTGGAAAACCCATCTCTTTAGAATAGCGTACAGTCTGCAATGACCAAAGTGCCACCTCACCACCACTGGACCGGGCTCTTCCCCACCACCAGAGCAGGCCCAACCTAGACAGTAGTCTCCCTCCCCATTGCCCTGTAAAATGTAAGCTCGCAAGAGCAGGGCCCTCTCCCCCCTCTGTACCAGTCTGTCACTGTTAGTTTGTTCGTTGTATTTTTAACTTGTTTGTATGTGACCCTTTGTCATGTAGAGCACCATGGAATCAATGGTGCTCTATAAATAAATAATAATAATAATAATAATAATAATAAATTATTATTATTATTATTATTAATAATAAAACATGATAGGTAGGTTGCCAGAATCCTTGAAAATGAAAGATATGAAATAAGGAATGAAGTTAGGATTCATTATCTATAGGGTTAGAGGGATGGAAAAGGAGAAAAGTGATATATATGAGAATTGATATCTGGGGTCTTAACACTGGTTAGTGGGGGACCTCCTTTAGACCTGGACAAGCAATGGCTCAAATAGTTCATTTAGATGGCGGACTATCTCTCACAAAACGTCTTACAACACCAGAGCAACAGGGCAGCAGATGGGCAAAGCTAAAGTGGCCAAACGGTGCTCTCCCCGGAGGGTAATGGATTTCTTCCTGTGGAACTGGGTGCCTGCGTCAGAGTCCAAGATGGCACCGCCTTCTC
The DNA here is from genome assembly GCA_033576535.1 of Allobates femoralis. Taxonomy (NCBI): domain Eukaryota; kingdom Metazoa; phylum Chordata; class Amphibia; order Anura; family Aromobatidae; genus Allobates; species Allobates femoralis. Next base: position 247,932,634 of record JARQOC010000005.1, read on the forward strand.
TACACTCAACCCACACTTCTCGAAGTGGATACCTTGAGGCCTCATAAACAACAGAGGATGAGCAACTGGTGTTACCAGTGACACCGAGGACGATGGATACCTTCCTTACAGCGCTGACGAAATCTCTGCATGCAGATTTCAAAGGTATGGTGGCCAACCTAAGGGGTGACATTTCAGCTTTTGGGAACCGCACAGACTATCTAGAAAACAAGATGGCTGAGCTGACAAGGTCTCACAGTGAACTTATAGACGCTCATGAAGTAGATTAGCTGCAAATCAAGACCTTGGACTTTGAGGACAGGTCCTGGAGAAATTATATCAGAATCAGAGGGGTGGCTGAATCTGTGCATGATAGGGATCGGCTGAGACTGCTTCAGGAGTTTATCTTGGCTGTTGTCCCTGATGATGATGCCAGAGATGTAACTGTAGACAGAATACATAGGATCCCTAAGCCCCAGAAAATCAATTCGAGTCTGCCCCGTGATGTGATTACACGGATTCATTTTTATAGGCTGCAAGATGTGTTCCTAGCTCGGCTCAGGAAAAAAGCCTAACGTGCCTGGAAGATTTGCCCATATTTTTGTATTTCCGGATCTATCAGCTGGTACCTTAGCAAAACGCAGAGTAGAAGGGTTGTCTCCAGTCACGTTTGGTGGTCTTCTCCCATTTATAGATTCTGGAAAATAATAATTGATATTGTTTTCTCTCTTGTTAAAATTCCTATTCAACTGAATGGCCCCATAACAACAATGGGGATTGGACTGGAGAATTTGCCACCTAGATTGACACCCATAATTTCCCATATCTTAATTGCTGCGAGACAATACCTCACTAAACATTGGAAAGCCACATCTCAATACTCAATCAAATTTCTATTGGTTAAAAAAAAATAGATGTCTTTGTGGAGGTAGCCAAGGTGCAACAGGAATCCTCGAGACCTTCCACCGCAACTACAGCTCTCCCTGGACCCTCTTAGAAGCATATGGGGGTCAGATTCACAGAAAGATCCCCCATATGCAGAAAGATCCCCCATATGCAGTGAGAGCAGGCACTGAGGATAGTGTGACAAGGGCTGCCATCACAAAGAATACTGTAGTACAGACTTGAGGGGGGGTCACACAGGGGCTATCCCACGAGTATGAACTGCACTGCACTCCCGACACCCCCGCTGTGTAACCTGGAGCAACCTCAGTGAAGTCATAGATTGTCACACTGCCGGGAGCTGTGCAGTGCCTGCTGTCCCACCATATGGGGAATGCAGTCACTGATCTTGCCCCCCATATGCTGTGACTACTTTAGAATTTATTTGGATTTCAATTTTGTTTTGTTTTTTCCAAATTTTTTTTACATGCTTTTTTTGTTGTTGTATGGAATAGGAGACTTTTAAAAAATGGATTTTAAGAAAAAAAAATTGTGAAAGGAATGTATTGGGGAGTTTATTTTCAAACAAAATATTTAATGGTATGGTTGTTTGTGTCCTTACTAACGTAGTTAGTAATGTCAGATATCAGATATTACTAAATTCTGGCCTTGCTGTCAGCTGTCATTACCCAGATAGATCAACTCCAAATACCATTACTCTGTTTGCCAATGCACCAGGGCAGCAGGAGAGTCGGAGTGAAGTGGCAGGTGTGGCGTATCTAATGGAGGCGCAACTCCTGGGGCTTCTGCAGCCTGGTAACTTTTTATAAAGATTTTAAAGATTACTCAAGTTTTCGGCTGTTCAAGTGGATGGATGGATAGATGGATGGATGATTGGATGGTTAAATTGATAGATAGATGCATAGAAAGAATAGATAGATGGATTGAAAGCATAGACAGATTTATAGATAGATGTAAAAAACAGATTTAGAGATAGATGTCAAACAGCTATATAATGTCCCACCCCCTATGTATTTTAAGCTTGCACCCTTTAGCGATTTGTTGTTACACTAAAGGGTGTTTTAGTCTTGTATTTAGCTAACAATAAATAGTTAATTAAAAAAAATGACGTGGGCTCCCCACTTTTTTTGGTTGCCAGTTAGGGTATAGCAGACAGCAACAGCCTGCAGACCACAGCTGGTGGATTTACTTTGGCTGGTATTTCAAAACAAAAGCAACAAGCATTCTCAAAAGGAAATCTTAACACCTTCAGCACTGAAAGGAATTTATTATGCTTTACTCAGGATAATTGCCGAGCGAGTTCTAAAAAGTACCTACGATCAGCTAAATATTGAGACCTTCTGAAATCATTTATCCCAGATGACTTAGCAGGGCACAACATACTTGTGAATTGTGACAATATTAGTATACTGAACATGTTGTACATCCATAGCAAACACATTAGACATATCGCCAAATCACAGGGCACAAATCATATATGTCATAAAAGCACAGTGCACATATAAGGCTGGGGTTACACATGAGCCCTTGGTCCGTTTTTGGCTTCATTTTTGTTAATTTTTTTTTCTAAGTCCAAAAACTGACAGAAAAACAGATTAGATGTAATAAACACCCTTTCGGTTTTTTTCTGCACTTAAAAACATTGCTATGTCCGTTTTTGAGCCAAAAACGTTGCTAGCAACGTTTTTGGGGTCCGTTTTTCAAAAAAAAAAAAAAATTTTTTTTTTCTTTTTAACATGGGCCCTATGGAAAAACAAATCCGTTTTTCTGAGGTGCCTTTAAAAAACGGATCCGTTTTTTTTAGACTTTTGGTCAAAAAATGACTAAGTCCAAAAACGTTCAGGGGTGTAGGAGGCACAAAAAGCACCCAAAAAAAAAACGGATTGATCATGGAAATCACTTCCAAAAATGGATTTCTATGTGTAACCCCAGCCTAAGACACATTACCCGAGCACATCACAGACATCAGACTTATCAAACAAGTCCAGCACACATATCAGATATGTTACATCAGACATAGCACAAAAATTAGCACACATGAGCACAGCACAAAATGAACATGTATGAGACTAGCAAAGACACACAGCATGTGCACAATTATCACTGCAGAAACCACATCATAAACATATCAGTCTCACTGCTTGAATTTCCAGTTCGAAGGCTAATCAATTACTGTCACAAGGGTATCCTGTCCTTGGGAGACTTGTCACAAGTTTTGGATTTGTATCTCACATTGTCTTGTGTGACTCTAGACTTGAAACATAGTTGCTTTCTTTTGCTGCTGTAGCATGTTGGTATCTACTAATGTTCCTGATTTTATCCTCGAATTGTAAATGAAAAATTCCACTGCAATAACTTAGTCTGGTCACTAGGGGACACCATGCCACAAGGTTTGCCAAACTGAGGAAAAAAGACTGGAAGCTATTTATAGAGACAGGAAGTGATGAAAGAGAAAGCAAAAAGGATACGAGGCAGCTGTAGAGCGGGAGAGCTGATTGAAGAAAGGGAGTGAAGGAGACCAGACCTGTCTGAGAGACACAGAAGCACTGAGAGCCCCAGGAAGATTTCAGCGGCTAATGTAGTACTGCTTGGGTGATTACAACTTTTGAGTCCCTGTTGATCTATCTGGACGATTTGATTATATTCGGAGATTTATTTGACAATCACCTGAGAAAGCTCTGGCAAGAGTTGCAACGGCTGACGGACAATGGACTTAAGATCAAGTCAAAAAAGTGTCACCTGTTCCGAACGCAGATCGAGTATCTGTGGCATGTAGTATCGGCTGAGGATGTGTAACCGGCTGCAAGTAAAATTAAGGCTATTCAGGAGTGGCCCAGACCCAAGACTGTGAGGGAAGTACGGGTGTTTCTTAGGCGGATACTACCGTCAGTTTGGGAACAATTTCGCCAAATTGGCTGAGCCACTGAATGAGTTGTTGAGACTTGAGAGGAATGGTGCAGGGGCCCAGGAACCAGCCTATCAGATGGTCGGATCGACAGCAACAGGAATTCAATCTGATCCGGGTCGCCCTTGTGCAGGCACTCTTGTTGGTATGCTCGTTTTGACCGACCTTTCACTCTGTACACTCATGGAAGTCTACATCGTCTAGGAACTGTGTTAACCCAAGAACAAGAGAGGCATGAGAGGGTCATCGCGTATGCCAGCCAGTCTCTATGGAACCCTCGTGTGGGCCATGACCTAGAAGTTTGCAGAGTACCTGGCTGGTTCGGAGATTATCATGATGACAGACAATAATCTGCTGGCGCACTTGGGGGATGCCAAGCTGGGAGCCCTGGTGCAAAGGTGGATGGCACGGATGTCCAAGTTTAATTACTGGATCTGGTTCCATTCTGGTAAAGAGAACTCCAATTTCGACGCACTGTCACAAGTGACTCAAGGTACACCCAAGCATGTGGTGGATGAAGACCTGGAGGATACTGAGATCCCTGACCTGATGTGATTGCCTGTGTATGTAGATGTGGCACATTCAAGTGGGGTGGTGACACGGGTTGCCACGTTGCTCGGGAAGAAACATCAGGAGTGGGATGATCTACAGGATGCAGACTCCGAGCTGCCACGCGTAAAGAAATGGCTAAGTCAAAAGTCATAGCTCGATTGAAAAGCAAGAATTGCTTGGGGCTCCGCGCAATTTCTATGTCTAGCCAGGTACAGCTAAGCAGCTGGGGGCTGGAATCTGCAGCGCAGGGAGGCCCAAGCTTTCTGGGCACCCCCCGCTGCAAATTGCTGCCCGCAGCCGCCCCAGAAGATGGCGCGTTCATTGAAGCGCCATCCTCTGGCGCTGAACCCCGCTCTTCCAGCGGCCCTGGTGGCGGTGGCACGCTGGGTAATAAAGGGGTTAATACCACCTTTGTTATACCAGCTGGTATTAAGCCCGGGATTCTTAATGTCAGGCCAGGTTTGACCCGGCCACTAAGAATCTCCAATAAAGGGTTAAAAAAAACACCACACAGAGAAAAAATTTTATTAGAAATAAAAAAAAAAAGCCATTAGGGACTCCATCTTTAATTAAAAAAATCCTCTTCCGTCCGACATAGTGCAAAACGCGATGTCCTCTCTGCTACATCCCCTGTGCATAGATATAGATGTCTATGCACAGGGAATGAGCAGACTAAGAACAATCTCAGCTCTGCTACATCAGGCAGCAGGTGGGCTCTAGGACCCTGGAGCTGCACAGAGCAGACAGCTCTTACTCTGCGAGTTTCCCTGCTATCACTGGCACATTAGCGAGTCCAATGCAAGTCAATGGCAATCCTAGTTTTGTCAGAGTCTCTGACAAAACTAGGATTGCCATTGATTTGCATTGGACTCGTTACTGTGCGAGTAAACGCTGGGAAACTCGCAGAGTACCGAGTCCTGCGAGTCCCTTACTACTCGCAGAGTAACGAGTCCTAGCGAGTAGATTCACCCATCCCTATTCAGCATTTATATGTTACAAGAATAGGTAGCTTAACGGGTGGCTGCAAGTGGATCCCGGGTGGTATGGTGGAACCCTTGGTGTGCCTTCGTTAACTAACCCATGTCCGTTCTTCCCCGCTTAGGATTTATCTATACCCAGTAGCTCCGTGTAGGTAGTACCGGGAGTCCTCTCCCTCGTTGGTGAGGAAGCAGGCAGACCGCTCCAATGGCAGAGTGCTGTAGCCGATAAACAAGCCACAGCAGCCGGTTGCCGACTGCAAAGCTGGACTTTGGCCGGATCCTCGGGCCCGACGTTCCCGTGGTGGACTGGGGTATCCCCTGGAGTATGGGCGCTCCACTCTGAGGATCTCCCTTTCAAACCGCTCCGGTTTGACCTTCCGCCTCATTCCACTTAGTCTGAGCTTCCTGACTCCTCTCCTTCTCCTCCATCTCCTCCAACTCTCAGTCAGAGACCTCCTTGATTCCCCTAGAGGTGAATATATCCCCTCCTGGGTAACCTCCCACTGCCGTACTAATGTGGGAGTGCTGGGAATGGGTCCCACCCACTATCCTAGGGTCCACCTGCAGCTGGAGTACTTACACCTCTTTTACGGGTGTAGTACCCCTCTGTGATGCCTGCTTATGCGGGGCGCCACATATACAGTTGTGGCCAAAAGTATTGACACCCCTGCAATTCTGTCAGACAATACTGTTTCTTCCTGAAAATGATTGCAATCACAAATTCTTTGGTATTATTATCTTCATTTAATTTGTCTTCAATGAAAAAACACAAAAAGAATTGTCCTAAAGCCAATTTGGATATAATTCCACACCAAACATAAAAAGGGGGTGGACAAAAGTATTGGCACTGTTAGAAAAATCATGTGATGCTTCTCTAATTTGTGTAATTAACAGCACCTGTAACTTACCTGTGGCACCTAACAGGTGTTGGCAATAACTAAATCACAGTTGCAGCCAGTTGACATGGATTAAAGTTGACTCAACCTCCTACCCGTGTCCTTGTGTGTACCACATTGAGCATGGAGAAAAGAAAGAAGACCAAAGAACTGTCTGAAGACTTGAGAAACCAAATTGTGAGGAAGCATAAGCAAAATCAAGGCTACAAGTCCATCTCCAAAAACCTGAATGTTCCTGTGTCTACCGTGCACAGTGTCATCAAGACGTTTAAAGCCCATGGCACTGTGGCTAACCTCACTAGATGTGGACGGAAAAGAAAAATGGACAAGAGATTTCAACGCAAGATTGTGCAGATGGTGGATAAAGAACCTCGACTAACATCCAAACAAGTTCAAGCTGCCCTGCAGTCCGAGGGTACAACATTGTCAACCTGTACTATCCGTCGGCGTCTGAATGAAAAGGGACTGTTTGGTAGGATACCCAGGCAGACCCCACTACTTACCCCGAGACATAAAAAAAGCCAGGCTGGAGTTTGCCATAACTTACCTGAGAAAGCCTAAAACGTTTTGGAAGAATGTTCTCTGGTCAGATGAGACAAAAGTAGAGCTTTTTGGGCAAAGGCATCAACATGGAGTTTACAGGAGAAAAAAAGAGGCATTCAAAGAAAAGAACACGGTCCCTACAGTCAAACATGGCGAAGGTTCCCTGATGTTTTGGCGTTGTTTTGCTGCCTCTGGCACTGGACTGCTTGACTGTGTGCATGGCATTATGAAGTCTAAAGACTACCAACAAATTTTGCAGCATAATGTAGGTGTCACGGGTGGCACGGATGACAGGGTGGAGGCCACGCGCAGACGATCCCAGCGTTTGGCCCACCAGCCATAATGATGGAGAGAAGAGGTGATGAGATCTCTCTGTTATGGGGAGACGGCTGTGGAGGTCTTGTGCTCGGTCTGGTTTTATCCACCTATGTTGTAGGTCTCTAGGACCCAGCAGATTCCTTCCACCTTTATAAGGAAGTTCATTACCCTTCCTCGGTGCAGGTGATAGTTCCTTGTGCACTCTTATCCTTGCTCCAGCAGAAGCTGAAGTTGTGAAGGTGGCTGTGTTCTGCTGCAAGATAAGTGTTTTTCTTTCCCCATTGTCTGTTTTTCCTTGTGTTTGTGTTTAGTTGTTAGTGGAGGGGTCTAGTGAACCTCTCCCTCTGATCCTTAGATAAGGTAGTGCTAGGATCAGAGAGGGACGAGGTTCGTGGTCGGCGACAGTTGCGGAGACTGTATAGGGACGTCAGGGCAGACAGGGTCAGCTCTAGGAAGTCCAGGGGTCACCGTCTCCTTCCTGTGCCCTTAGCATTAGGGACTCCTGATCCCCCCCCCGTCGTTATCCTACGCTGGGTGTCTTCCCCACTCCCAGCGTGACAGTAGGGCCCAGTGTGAGAAAGCTGGGTCTCCCTCAGAGGTCATGGGTCTTCCAGCAGGAGAATGACCCAAAACACACTTCAAAAAGCACTAGAAAATGGTTTGAGAGAAAGCACTGGAGACTTCTAAGGTGGCCAGCCATGAGATCAGACCGACCTGAATCCCATAGAACACCTGTGGAGAGATCTAAAAATGGCAGTTTGGAGAAGGCACCCTTCAAATATCAGGGACCTGGAGCAGTTTGCCAAAGAAGAATGGTCTAAAATTCCAGCAGAGTATTGTAAGAAACTCATTGATGGTTACCGGAAGCGGTTGATCACAGTTATTTTGGCTAAAGGTTGTGCAACCAAGTATAAGACTGAGAGTGCCAATACTTTTGTCTGGCCCATTTTTGGAGTTTTGTGTGAAATGATCAATGTTTTGCTTTTTGCTTCATTCTCTTTTGTGCTTTTCAATGAAGACAAATTAAATGAAGATAATAATACCAAATAATTTGTGATTGCAGTCATTTTCAGGAAGAAACTGAGTATTATCTGACAGAATTGCAGGGGTGTCAATACTTTTGGCCACAACTGTACAAGGTGTACGGAGCAGAGCCGTGTGTGTACGAGGTGTATGGAGCAGAGCCACGTGTGTATGAGGTGTACGGAGCGGATCCGTATGTGTATGAGGTGTATGGAGCGGAGCCGAGTGTGTATGAGGTGTATGGAGCGGAGCTGTGTATGTGAGTCTCCCAGGGTAGTGGGGACTCAGGTATCCGGGCCCCTTTCCACTGTGCTTGGGGAGATGTCACTGGTGGCATGCCCGGACCCGTGGACCCGGAGACCGAATTTAAAAAGGGGAATTAATATACAGGGGAAATACAGGGATTGAGCACCAGCGCCACTTCAGTTCTCCGGAGGGTGGTGGTATAGCGGCCTTGATGGTACAGCTCCCTGCAGGTGGAGCTAACCTCCAGGGGCAGGGATGCACTGGTGATGATAGAGGTGCTGGTGATGGATGGATGGACAGCAGGAACACGGTGTATCCTGGGTATGGGCTCTTGGGGGGTTCCCTCCTTCTGTCTGGACTGCCTGTTTCTCTCTCTGCAGGCCCCCTCCCTGGAATCCTCCTTTTCTCACTCAGAGCATCCCCATTCTTCCCTTAGTGTCGACTAAATCTCACTGTGTGTCCTCCCTCCTCCCCTAACTCCCCCCTCTAGGGTATGGGCCCTTTCCATCTGCCTAAGTGGGTGTGTGTGGGAATGCTAGGATGGGAGCCTCCCAAAGGACATTTGCTTCCCATTGTGACAGGGGTAACTGCACACTCATTTTTGGGTGCAGTACTCCAATTGTGACACCTCACCAGGTGGGGCGCCAAATTCCCCTTGGTGGAATACACTCGTCCGCGAGTGTGGTTAAACAGGGAAAAGGTAGAGCGAAAATTTGCCTTTTCATTAATAACAGGTAACTTATTTACAAATTCACGCATTTTTCATCCCTTTTTGGGAGGCACCATATTTAAACATTACATTATTTAAACATTGCATAGAATATAAAAGAATAAAATAAAACATTATTACCTTGGGGTTCATCGGCCTCACGGGGACCGGTAACTGCGCGGACCGCTTGAAATAAACATTATTTATAACAGGGTGAGAGTTCTCATTTAAGTCCATGAGGCTCCAAAGGGAAAAAGGAGCAGTAATCATTATTCAGGAAAAAGGGGACAATAAAAGGCACAAATAAACTATATACAGTTGAAGTCCTGTAAGTGCTATACAGTTTCTTAAACACAGGCCAGTCTGATGGCAAACCATCCCATTTGTCCTGCGTGCCGCTCGTAGGTAACCTGGTCCCCTCGATACAGGTCGCTATCTGGATGACTGCGGCGTAAATGGGGCTCCATATCACGTCGCCAAGCAAAAATCATATTTTTGTCCTTCCTCGCGGATAAACCCCCACCTGTCCCCATAGCGGAACGACACTACAGTACCTTATTTTCTCAGTTCCATAGGTAATGGGGGTTGTCGCCAAGCTTCATCTCTGAAGTGGCGGCTCTCTATTTCAAGTCGCCATGTGTTATGTGGAGATAATGTGTTCTCTCTTGATGTTGGAAAGGCCAAATACACACATTATTTGGTGAGTTTTTTACCTCAGCGTTTGTAAGCCAAAACAATCAGAGGAAAAGTATAATAGCAACATGTGCACCAATTCTGTATTTTTTACTCACTTATGGTTTTGGCTTAGAAATAGAGGTAATTACTAGAGATGAGCAATGTTCGATCGAACATGTTTGCCAATTTTACGTTCTACCTGTTTTGGGTTATGTTCGAGTGGCTCGATGAATGCGAATGATTTGCTAAAATTTTGGTCATTCGAGGCTATATTCAATAACTGTTCGTTGACCAAAAGCGTTACTGACTTTTCACAGTAATGCTTTTGTTCAACGTTATTATGAGTCTCAGTGTCTAGGAATATTGGGCAGGTGGGGGGGCTGAGGAGAGGTCTGTGGTCAAATAAGAGCAGATCTCCATTTTTTTTCTTTCCCGTACTTAGTGTGGGTGGTCCAGTCTGTCAGCCAATCAGCACATACAGAGCAGAGTGCACTTTTTGCACACAAGTGTCATTGGCTGGTTATGTCACATGTCCTTGCCATATAAGAACCAGCCATTTCCTCTGCATTTTCTCAATGTTGGAGCTCAGTGTCAGACACAGCCGCTGCTGCTGTGTGCGCTACAGAGGAAGATAGATAGATAGATAGATAGATAGATAGATAGACAGACAGATAGATAGATAGATAGATAGATAGATAGATAGATAGATAGATAGATAGATAGCGATTCCATTCCAAGTTACATAGAGAGGTAGATAGTAGGTTGAGGGACTCCTTTAAAAAACAGACATTTTTAAATCTTAAAAGCACTGTTTGCCAGACAGGTGTGTTCCAGTGCTTTGTTAAAATCTACATAGAACCTGTGCTTTGCAAGCTTTTTTTTACTGCATCTAGCCAAGCAAATACTTTTTGGCTAGTAGCACTATTTGGATAGGCAGCTGTGGTCCAGTGTTCTGTTGCAATCTACTGCCACACAGAGCAGAAAACCCTTTTGTATTGTATCTGCCCAAACCTAGTTACCAAAATCTATTTAAGGTAGTACCACTGTTTGACTAGGTAGCTGTGTTCCAGTGTTCTGTTGAAATCTACCCCCATACATTGCAGAAATCCCTTTTGTATTACATCTGCCCAACCCTAAATACCAAAATCTATTTAGGGTAATACCAGTGTTTGGCTAGGTAGCTGTGGTCCAGTGATCAGTTGAAATTTACCGGCATAGAGTCCAGAAAACCCTTTTGTATTGCATGTCACCAAACCTAGTTACCAAACTCTATTTAGGGTAGTACCACTGTTTGCCCACTCAGCTCTGCTAGTTTTACATCGTTTTTGTACCTACAACAACTGAGTTGCCAATCAGTTACCCTCAAATATGAGTGGTAAAAGGTGTGCTGATGGTAGAAAGGGGAATAGGCACGTTGTAAAGGGTAAAAATCTTTGTGTCCATAGGGTAGGTGCGAAAGTAACAGAAAGATCTGTTGAACAAATACTGTCTTCAAGCCAAAGAAATAATATCTACTTCTTTTCGTGGATGATCTGCTATCATCCCTTTCTTATGCAGCAAAACATCGCTACAACTTGTAGAAGAATCCCAAAAAGATCAAGTGCTGCAAAGGATATCAAGCATTCCATCAAGTGGCCTCTCCTCCACCTCAACTTCAACTTTACAAACACTCCAGTCCTCAGAGGTGTCACCCCAATCACACTTGCTTCTCCTCACAGCTCACAAGTCTCCAGCCGCCCTACTGGCTATGGGTTAACACAGATGGGTAAGTCTGCAGACCAGTTCACTTATACTATAGCTTGGGAATCAGAGGTCTGCTCCAAAGCTTCTGTGAGTCCAGATGAGGAAATGATCTACACCGATGCCCAAAATCTTTGTGAGTCGGATCCAGGCCCAGATGAAGAAAGGTCCAAGCATAATGTAGACCTTCATTCCCAAACTGTAACCCCTGTTGGTGGAAACAATGAAGTAGATGATGATGAGACTCAGATACCTGATTGGAATGACAACTTGACTTTGCGCTCAGGTTGGGAAGACGTTGGCTCTGAGGATGAGCAGTGTGAGAACCCACAGGGTGATGATGTGGTTGGAGATCCCACTTACTGTCAACCCACAGGCAGGCAGTTGATGAGCTCAGCAGAGGTAATGGAGGAGGATGAAAGTGACGAGATTAGGTTACAGACCACCTTTTATTTTGAAGTGCTTTGAAAGAGTGTGCAGGCTGGCACAGACCATATCTCATTCACCCATGCTATGCCATGAGACTATTTGTACTGTGGGTAGATTGTTATCACTTTTCTGGTGTCTGTCGTCTATTCTGAGTAGTTTGGCAGCTTTTGGACACCTTTGAAGGTGTTTTCTACGTGTTTCCTGTTGCCTGACAGTGATTCCAATGGGGTTCGATGAACATTCGATGAACAATTTGTCAAGCACACCCCAATTCGGCGAATCATATTGAATTAGAACACTTAGATGTTCACTCATCTCTACTAATAATCTCACCACACACTCAATGTGTGCACGTGGCACAGGGAGAAAATTCTTTATGTACATTAGAGGATAAATATGGTCATAGGCTAGGGTCACACCACTGTTAATCTCCCCCTGTGCTGAAAACTTAGAAATCTTCTGCTGAAGCGCATAGCTTTAACACTATGCACTTCAGCAGAATGCTGCCCCATAGCAACCCTTTATTTACCTTGCCAGCGGCCGCACACAGAGCTCCTAGGCAGCCGCTTTTGAGGAGCGTACAGCATTTTCCTGTGCGCTCCTCAAAAGCGGATGCCCAGCAGCCCTGTATATGACCGCTGGCAAGGTAAATAAAGGGTTGCTATGGGGCAGCAGAAAATTTCTACCTTTTCAGCGCAGGGGGAGATTAACGGTGGTGTGACCCTAGCCATAGTCGTATTTTTTCATGCTATCCTAAGCACTTTAAATGGTTACGCTCCCTTCTGATCAGTCAGACAAAGGCTTGAGTCATATTTGCATGTGACTCGCGTGAGCCCCACACCGCATTACCTGGCACAGCCAGCTGCTCTCCAGACAGGAGCGTGTCAGAAGCATTTATTTCTATGAAGCTACACACTCTGGTCTAGAGAGTAGGTGGCTATGTCGTATGATGCAATACGAGGCTTGTACAAGTGTTACTCTATCTTAAGGATTTTCAGTATTTTGGACGCAGCGTATTTTCCCTCCTTCCAAAATGCTGCGTTCTACAGTACAAGCACATTATACAAGCATGTAAATTTGTTCTTGCGGCGATGGAGTATCCTCAGCAGGAGAACACAGCAAAAATACACACTGACAGCGCGTTCTGCAAAGAATATTTACGCCTCTGCAAGAGAAAATATGCTGTGTCCAGAACACAGCATGTCCTGATCGTGGGCACTTATCTTAATGGTATGTGCACACAGCATTTTTTTTCCAGGCAGATGCGCTCTATATCCCACCTGAAAAAGTGCTAAACGAATGATAAGTGGAATTAACTCTAACTCATACATTGCATGTAAAAACAACTTGCAGTATGTTCAGACTTTTGAATTTTTTTAACCGCTACCCTATCTCTATTCCAAGCCCCACATGCTAGCCCTACTCTACACCGAGCCCCCCCATGCTACCCCTTCTCGATACCAAGTCCCCCTGACTCACCGTTGCCGGGTTCTCAGGTCTCAGGGGATGATTCCCTCGTCACGGTTCCGCGCCTGAGGCTGTGGGGCCCGGTGGTCAAATGAAAAGGGATTAAAGGATGGGGAGGTTTCTTGATTGTCGTGACGCCACCTGTGGGAGTCCGGTGATGGCACCGGCGCTGCTTGGGCCTCCAGGGGATGTGGGGTAGCTGGATGGGATGCTCCCCACAGGATGAGCAGGAGTCCCCGGGGCCAGGAGCTGTACCGGATGGAATACAGCAGCTCAGTTGTTTTTGAGTATTAATCCAGGAATTAGACACACCTGGAGTTTCCACAGCAAGCAGTGGTATAGGCTTCCTGATATACACAGTTCTACAGGGTCTGGTGGATATGAAATACCACCAAACCGGGATTACACGTTCTGGTGTGTCTTGATACACCCGAGTTTGTTGCACTGAGGGCACTATAAAGGGATGTTGACGCGTCCGTCCCCCTCCCGGGCTCTCATTTGTTGGTGCTTCAGGTGTCCAGGGAGCTAGGCTCCCTTGGTGGGGGTGCTGGTTTCTCTGCAGCCTGCGCTGTGGCTCCTGCAGCTCTGACCCAGTGACCGGATTGTTAGGATGAGTTGAAGTAACTCCTCTGTCCCTGTAAGGTATTTGCCTCTTGTTCCTATGACCCCTGTTGCAAGGGTCTCTCACTTTCCGGGTGTGCTGGTATGGGCCTAGTGTGGCTCCAGTACCAGGTCAGCTCTCCTAGCTGTTCACAGTTCTAAAGTGACTGCACACTCCACTGTTTCTCCCTCCACGACCCATATTTATACAGGGAACTGGCTTAAGGTAACCAGTGGAACTCCCCCTAGAGGCCTGAGGTGAAAAGGGGTGTAAATATTGTGTTACTAAAGGAGGTCTGCTTGCTGTGTACATTCCATTTGTGTCCTAAGAGTTCTGTGGTGCCCCAGCCAGGGTGCCACACCCCCATGCTAGCCTTTCTCCATACTGAGTCTCCCCATGCTACCGCTTCTTGAAATTTGGCCAACTCCTATTTTTCTACCCCTGCTGCACCATACAGAGCCCCTTTCATGCTACTCTTCTCAATACCATGCCCCTACCTTGCTACTGACAAGCCCCTCCAGGGCCTTAGGATACTTGGAATCGGGCTGTTTTGGGGATCACAGGGACCGGACCGGGCTTCATCACGGGGATCACAGGGACCGACACCCGGCTCTGGGACCCTGGTTGTGTCATTAAAAGTTTGGTGTATGTGCCTCTCTGGTGTGGAGGGTTCATTCTGGGCAGGGATGACTGGACCTGGACCTTGTTAGTCTATACGTGACGCCACCCACAACTTGCGGCTATAACTGGCCGCCGCTGCTCAACAGTCTTCCTAGTGGACGATGGTTGGGAGGCAGAAATGTATGGGTAGGGCTAACCCCTAGGGGGGCCAAAGGCACTTGAGTGAGTTGGTAGTGGTGTATCTGTTGCTCTTGACGCCTAAAGACAATTCACATACACAGCGGGTTGCAGTTGTGGCACCCCAAGGGTTAATGTGCCACAGAAACATCAACACAGGTTTACTCCCCACACAACACTACACTAGAAAGTGGGAGGAGTTTAGGTGGCACCTGCACTAGTGGGAGGAGCTAAGTTGTTTACCACAGAGCAATAGTGACAGTTAGTTCAGTTTGAGTCTGGAGCAGGAGCAGAGTCAAGTAGAAGTGGAGGTCCTGAGAGGTCTGAGGAAAGGAGACAGAGTAACAGAGGAACATTCCCGGGATAAAGAGTTACCCCAAACTTAACCCCGGAGAGGCGCTTAAGACGGATACCGGATCCGAGGCTGTGCCTGAGACAGACAGGACAGTAAACACCGGCATAGTGAAGGTCCATCATCTTCACTGTACCATAGCAAAGAAACACGGAGGGGTCAGTAACACAGAGGACTCAAGTTGCCCAGCAGATTGGTACCCATAAGCAGAGACAGGGCCAGCAGTACAGCTACAAGCAGCAGCAGGGCCACACACAGCACTTAAGTAGGAAGCCAAGAACCCGGTCAGGGTGGGAGCAACCTGGTACAGACTCCGTGGACAATATTGTGATATACCATCTGCAAGTAAAGACTTGGAAAACAACAGAAACCGTGAGTGTGTGTGATCCTTATACTGAAGCCCCACTTGCTCTCATCATCTCTACTGCTACCCCTACTCTCCTGCAGCATCAATAACCATCCTCACAGAATTTAACTACTACTACCACTGCCCCGGGGAACCCAGTTCTGCCCACAGGAACTATTCTATCCAAGCTGCTATCCCATCATCCCCGGAGGTTCTGCAGCAGCGGTGGCCCCATTACTTGCCGCATATAGTGGGTGGCGTCACGAGTGACAAATCCCCTGTAAATAACCCCCCATTTTATTGTGCGGGCCCGGGACATGGTCCGGACCAGGACCGCCGTGACATACCCCAGCAGTACCCCGGTCCGGCACCGAGTACCCCATCCCAGTGGGCTCCACGCAGTCTTCAGTTCTTTTATTCACAGTCTTTGTGCAGCAGCCTGCTGAGCACTGGGTTCTCATAGGCAGGGGTCCAGCTACTCACGGGTAGTAGGATGGTACTTAACCAGTATCCCTTCTCTGTCCTTTCCAGGTCGTCTCACACAGCGCTTGCCTCGGCCGGTCTGCCTTGCGCCTCGCCACACAGAACTCTGAGCCAGTGACTGTGGGCTTTTCTTAGGAGTTCCCCTGCAGTGTCTCCCCTTAGCCCTATGCCACCTTTTCAGCAGATGTGCGAAGTTGTCAACTCTGTCACCTTGGAAGTACCATAGCCTTCGGGTTGCTAGCTAAACCTGGTCTTCTCCACTAGTCTTTTGGGTTCCCGGTGCCCCTTGTTGTCTAGTCCCTCCACTTGCCTGTGCCTGACAATGGATACAAGACCCACGGTTGAATTGTTCACTTCCCATGCATCTGGGACCCCTTCTTCCTCCTGAAGTCACTTCGGTGATGATCTGCTCTAGGGTTCGGCCTTAAGACAAGCTCCCACTTGTTCCAGTCCTCTGGACATTTCTCAGGCATACATTCTCTAGCTGCCCTCCAACTCGACATTGGTGTTCAATGGCCTCTCCTCAGCTGTTCTACCACCTGTCCTCAGCTGGTCACTCTTTTTGTTAACTGTCTTCTCACTGTCGTCTCCTGCATTCTAGATGTTTCACGCTCTTTTTATACCATCTGTCACGTGTCCCACGTCATCTACGTGTGTTCTTCCTGACCTCACTCCTCCCAAGTGCTCCCTCTAATTACTTCATTCACCACCCAACCCCACTATAATCGTTCCTAGTGTGATCTCGGTGTCCCGGTACCAGTCTGTACCCCCCTTACCAGTGAGTGGGATACTACACCCTAACAGGGGTGCAGTACCTCTGTGGCGACTGGATCCGCAGGGGCGCCACACTACCCTTCTCCATACTATGCCCCTCCCATGCTACCTCTTCACCATAACATGCTTTCCCATGCTACCCCTTCACCATAACATGCCTCTCCCATGTTACTCCTTTTCCATATCATTTTTCCCATGCTACACCATTTACATACCTTCCCCTCCCATGCTACCCCTTCTGCATACAATGAGCCTCCCATGTTACCATTTTTGGGATCTGGGGCTGTGTGACAACTTATTTTTTGCGTCTTGAGCTGACATTTCTAATGATACCAATTTTGGAAGGGTAACGCTGTTTTGATCGCCCGTTATTGCATTTTAAAGCAATGTTGCAGTGACCAAAAAACGTAATTTTGGCGTTTGGACCTTTCTTTCCGTTACGCGGTTTACAGCTCTCATGAATTGATTTTATATATTGATGTATCAGGCATTTCTGAACAAATATGCATATTTTTTTTAATACTTTTATTTTGAATGTGGTAAAATGGGGGTGATTTGAACTTTTATGTTTTTAAGCCGCAGTGGCTTTGGATCCCGCTGTCAGTGAATGACAGCGGGATTCAAAGAGTTAACAGCACCGATCGGATCCCAGATGTTTGTTTATGGATCAACCTGATGTTTCCCCAGAGAAATAGTGTATAGAGAGAGCCTGCTAGCCAACCGTGGCGAGTTACTAAGGCACGGCCTGTACTTTGCGTTTAATGATTCAGCCTATAAATGGCTGGGCATCTGTCGATTTTGACATGAATATTAATTTTGTGGCAGGGCACGTACCATTGTTAAATTCTTAAAAAAATCAAACCAGTCAGCCCAGCCTGCATCCAACATTAGGAAGCCAACAGCAAAAGGCCCATACACCAGTAAGGCTGCAAGACATGATCCCATGGTTAGGTCTTTTCTAGACAGGCCGATAGCCTCTCTGTTAATTAGTGGGTTCAAAGAGGGATTTTTCGTCCCAACTTTTTCAGGGCAAGGTTGCTGTCGGCATAAGAATCTATCCTCAGTAAATCACCACAGGTTTGCAGACCAACATCACATTGAGAATGAGCTGAAGTTGGATTGGTTAGCTGGTCCATTTGTAAAACCCCTTTTTCCTAATTTTAGGATATCACCATTAGGTATGGTTCCAAAGAAGGAGTTGATTAGTTTAGGTTGATCCAACATCTCTTACAGTCATAAGAAAAAGTTTGGGCACCCCTGTTAATCTTACTCTTTTTTTTTGTTTAAAATAGTTTTTTTGCAACAGCTATTTCAGTGTGATATATGTAATTACTGATGGACACAGTAATATTTCAGGATTGAAATGAGGTTTATTGTACTAAGCAAAAATGTGAAATATGCATTATTTCAAAAATTGACAGGTGCAAAAGTATGGGCACCTCAACAAAATAGTGACAATAATATTTAGTGGATCCACCTTTTGCAAAAATAACAGCCTCTAGTCGCTTCCTGTAGCTGTTAATGAGTTCCTGGATCCTGGATGAAGGTATTTTTGACCATTCCTCTTTACAAAACAATTCCAGTTCAGTTAAGTTTGATGGTCGCCGAGCATGGACAGCCCGCTTCAAAACATCCCACAGATGTTCAATGATATTCAGGTCTGGGGACTGGGATGGCCATTCCAGAACATTGTAATTGTTCCTCTGCATGAATGCCTGAGTAGATTTGGAGCGGTGTTTTGGATCATTGTCTTGCTGAAAGATCCATCCCCGGCGTAACTTCAACTTTGACACTGATTCTTGAACATTATTCTCAAGAATCTGCTGATAGTGAGTGGAATCCATGCGACCCTCAACTTTAACAAGATTCCCGGTGCCGTCATTGGCCACACAGACCCAAAGCATGATGGACCCTCCCCCAAATTTGACAGTGGGTAGCAAGTGTTTTTCTTGGAATGCTGTGTTTTTGTGGCGCCATGCATAACGCCTTGTTGTATGACCAAACAACTCAATCTTTGTTTCATCAGTCCACAGGACCTTCTTCCAAAATGAAACTGGCTTGTCCAAATGTGCTTTTGCATACCTCAGGCGACTCTGTTTGTGGCGTGCATGCAGAAACGGCTTCTTTCGCATTACTCTCCCATACAGCTTCTCCTTGTGCAGTGTGCGCTGTATTGTTGACCGATGCACAGTGACACTATCTGCAGCAAGATGATGCTGCAGGTCTTTGGAGGTGGTCTGTGGATTGTTCTTGACTGTTCTCACCATTCTTCTTCTCTGCCTTTCTGATATTTTTGTTGGCCTGCCACTTCTGGACTTTACAAGAACAGTCCCTGTGGTCTTCCAATTCTTTACTATGTTCCTCACAGTGGAAACTGACAGGTTAAATCTCTGAGACAACTTTTTGTATCCTTCCCCTGAACAACTATGTTAAACAATCTTTTTTTTTCAGATCATTTGAGAGCTGTTTTGAGGAGCCCATGATGCCACTCCTCAGAGGAGATGCAAGTAGGAGAACAAATTGCAAGCAGACACCTGAAATAGCTTTTCTCATGATTGGATACACCAGGCTATGAAGTACAAAGCTCAATGAGGTTACCAAACCAATTTAGTGCTTCAGTAAGTCAGTAAAAAGTAGTTAGGAGTATTCAAATCATGAAAATCAGAAGGGTACCCATACTTTGGCACCTGTCAAATTTTGAAATAATGCATATTTCACATTTTTGGTTAGTACAATAAACCTCATTTCAATCCTGAAATATTACTGTGTCCATCAGTTATTACATATATCACAATGATATACGGTAGCTGTTGCAAAAAAACAATTTTAAACAAAAAAATAAAGAGTAAGATTAAGAGGGTTGCCAAACTTTTTCATATGACTGTATATCCTAAGGAACTAATCTCTAAACAATGAAATTGAATCTTCCTCTGCATCAGTCACTTATACCTCATTTGATGTTGCATTCACGATGTTGAGGATATTTTGTAAGAACGCGTAAATTGCAAAGTCCGATGTGAAATCGATATTCCAGTTGCTGCTGCTTCATCCATCAGGGCTTAATTCTCTCGGTTTTTACTTGACAATAAATTGTATTTTGACAAATGCTTCCCAATGGGCTTCTCACTCTCAAGTTATCATTTCGAAGCATGTGCAACTTTTTTGCAATGGGTTGCTGAGACGGCTGTCCATTCTGGAGGCAAACTCCATTATCTTCATGATTTTTTATTTTGGTTCATAGCGAGTTAATGGACTGTTTCAATTTCCTTCACATTTTTTTTAGGTTAATGGATTTGTTTGGGTTTCGCTAGCTATCGAGAAAAATGGTTTTGGCATGTGTATATTTAGAGTCTCTAAATTGTAATTGATTGTTCAAAAATAGAGCTTAGATTGCCTGAACAAAAAGTTCTAACATTAAAAGGCCTTATACGCCATATGCTGTCCAAAGAAAAATTGACACATAGAAAACTACAAAGTTGCTTGGAAGTTTAAATTTTGCAAAAAAAATCATGCCTATGGGTAGAGTTTTTTCCAAAAGGCTTTATGACGGAACTAAGGGCCTTACCTCAGCCGGTTCTCACCTTAGAATCACTAGCCAGATGAAGCAAGACTTATGAGTATTATTGCTTTTTTTGGATTCCTTCAATGGGATTTGCTGCTTACCGGAGGATTTTATATCATCAAATGATCTCAGTTTGTTCTGTAATTCCGCAGGTGAGCTATGTTTTGGAGTCGTTTTCCAATCTCAGTGCACAGCTGAATATTGATCGGATGGATGGGTTCCGGAGAAAGTTACGAACAATAAAGTGCTGTTAAAAATCTTTGAGATTTTAGTAGTAGTAGCCATTTGGGGTAGCATTCTGATTAACAAAAGGATATTACTGCCATCTGATTGTATGGGGGTCATCTTTGCAATTAACGCGTTGTCAACAAAAAATTGTTCTGTTGAAAATGTGTTGCGCCAGCTTGTATTGTAATGCCTTTCCTTTAACATATGGCTGAAAGCTAATTTTGTGGCGACAAATATCAATTCTTTAGCTGAATTTATTTTCCAGCAACCAGTGACGGAAGTGCACCATCCATTTCCGGGAGCAGATCGGGAAGGCATCCCTTGCCCGGCTTTACTTTGGAAGGTAATGATGACTTGATGTTGTTGTTTTTTTTTTTTTTTTTGTTTGTTTTTTTATTTAAAGCTTCATTAGAACCAGTAACATGGGCTGCATGTACAGCCTCCTGGAATACTTGGTTTAACTTCTGCAGAGTAGAAATGGTGGATCATTTTTCCGTAAATGCTAAGGTTACTCTATTATTTTTTGAAAATGTATATTTGAAAGGAGCTGGTTATGTGAGTTTAAACAAAACCCTAGCGGGTATATCCTTTTTTCTACAGCTTTATAGTAAAGCCCTGTTAACCAGTTTGTTTCCAGTTTGCCAGTTCTTAAAAGGTTTAAGAAAGTCTCAGTTTCAACCTGACACTAGGAGTCCTATATCTAATCAGCTGCTACTTAGCTATGGATTACTTTGGATACTGCTTGCTTTAATAAATATGAAGTTTGCTTGTTCAGATCAGGTTTTGTATTAGCATTTTTGAGCGATTTTAGAAGTGGAGAGCTAGTTTCAGCGAGTAAGAACAAGACCTCAGGTTTATCACTTAAGGATATTTAGATTTTCAGGGATTATATCGTCATCTGCATACGCAAATCCAAGACAGATCAACTGGGTAAAGGCTCGCATTTACATTTGCACAAGATTCCAGATTTGTGCCTGTGCCCATGTCTTAATATTAATAATTGGCTAGCATTGTGCCCTCACATTGATGGCCCCCTTTTCATACATCTGTGGGGTGATCCTGTCACTAAATTTCAGTTCAACATCAATTTCAGGAAGTGTTTGGCCAAGTTTAACTTGGACCATTGAAAATCTTCTTCCCATTCATTTCAGTTAGGGGTAGATACATAGGCTTAACATTACTGATTGTTAGAAAGTAGGATCAAAAATATAGGCAGGTGGGGATCTAGAAGAATGAAAATATACATTAGACCCAAGTTATTGATTAACTTCTAACTTTTTTAATTTGTAGGCCCACAGGAGATTTTTGATAATTGGGCACTCCTGTATTTATTGGGCTCAGAAGAGAACCTCTGTAAGAAAGTACTCTGAGAATCTTTCTTTTGATCCATCAGAGGTTTCTATTTTCTGGTACAGAGTTTAAGCTATGAAGTGGAGTGAGTTATGTCTATTGTTAAGTCAACTTTCATCGTCTTTCCTTCAGCCCGATCTCATTATCCTTCATCTTGCGGGGAACAACCTGGGGAAGGTTCGGACTCTTCATCTCCTATGGAGGCTAACAAGGACATGAGCTAGATCACATCTTTGTTTCCAGGTGTATTTGTCATCTTTTCTAAGGTTATTTCCCATTTGATCTGGGCTTCTGATGGTTTGAAATGTCTAGAAAGTTTCAGAAAATGGGTGAATAAAGCGATGGAGAGGTTCATGCCATCGATTGCAAGTTTCTCATATTATCATGTAGACCTGGAAGGCTTCATCCCCGGTTTGTATCGAAAGGACGGGATTCACTTAGATGTAGTTTGGTTACATATATTTAATTTGGAGCTACAAAACATTGTTAAGTTTTGGGGGTGGGACTAATGCAAGGCCGTTTGAATCGAATTGGGTGAGTTTTTGGTCTTTAAGTGTTTGGTGTTTTTATATTTTTTTTGGTAATTTATTCAAGTATTTATTAAAGTTATTTATGAATTTATTTATTTATTTAAATTATTCAGTAACCCTTAATAAAGCTCATCGGCCATTTTATCCATACTGTAGTCTTATGTCTTATTTATTAATATAAGGTTTATTATGGAGTCTAGTGGGTTCTGTGTTCCCATGCATGGGGACTTCAAGGGAACAAAGACCCCTTTCCCTTAGTTTGGATTGAACATTGTGCTTCTTTTATGAGCTTCTAGCAGTTTCATACAGAATTCTATGGATTGCAAAGTATGAAGTTCCATTACCCAGTAACGCAGTCTGGCTGGTGTTATCCCGGAAGATGATTGGTGGAAAAACAGTGCGTGAAGGTGAAGGCTATAGCCCTCATGAGTGATTTCTTTCACTCTAATATGTGACAGGAAAAGAAGACACCCTCCTTCCCCGTATTTACATCTTTGTCGTGGGGCTTTGGTTAGGGTGAAAAATCACCCAATCGAATTGAGCGAGTTTTTGGTATTTAAGTTTTTGGTGTTTTATATGTTTTTTGGTAATTTAGTCATGTATTTATTAAAGTTATTTATGAATTTTTTTTATTTAAATTATTCAGTAACTCTTAATAAAGCCCCACGGCCATTTTATCCATAATGTAGTCTTATGTCTTATTTATTAATATAAGGTTTATTATGGAGTCTAGTGGGTTCTGTGTTCCCATGCATGGGGACTTCAAGGGAACAAAGACCCCACAGCCATTTTATCCATACTAGAGTCTTGTGTTTTATTTAATCAAACGTGTTAACGAAGTACCCTATTTTATTTACATGATCTACTACTATTTACGTATTATAGGATTTATGTTCATTTTGTGTTTTTCTCTTGGGTTTTGTTTGTGAAATGGCACAGTATGAATGTGTGCTTATTACACGTATACCAATTTATGCTCATTTTTGTTTTTCTGCATTTTTTGTACTTTGTACTAATATGGGCATGGTCCCTTCTCCAGAGCAAGGTATTTAATCTATGTAGATTCCTATGGATAGGTGACTGCAGTTGGAGCCTTGTCTTTCTCCGCTGTTTTTCATATTGATGTCACTGACACAAGGTAAGGTTTCAATACTAGAGTAAGACTTTTCGTGATTGGGTTCATCTTGTTGCGTTGGGATGACTTTTACGCTTTTTGATCAAACAGTGATAACCAAGTGCCCTATAATATTTACGTGTACTACTACTATTATTCACTTATTTATTTTATTAGAGGATATATGTTCATTCTGTGCTTTTCCATTGGGTTTTGTTTGAAATGGTCACAGTATGAACGAGCGCTTATTGCACAAATACCACCTTATACTCTTGCTCATTTTTTTATTTGTTTTTCCATATAGACTTTGTTCACAATAAGGTCTGAAAGCTAAAACAGATGTAAAAACTAGTGCAGACTTTTATTTTAATACATCAACTATGTCATAATTTTACATAAGTATACAAAATACAAAGATAGGCAGTAGAAATAACAATTTTAACCACACGAACATTGCTAACAAGACTAGGTGAAATATATAAACACCAGTATGAACAAGCGGACAATAGTTTTAACATATAAATACTACTATGAACATAGAGACACTAATATGAACATATAGATACTAGGATAAATACATAAAGATAGCACTTATATTGGGACATTTGAACCTTAGTATGAAAATGATGACACTTATATAAATGCAAACATGAACATATAAATAATAGTATGAATATAGAAATGCCAGTATGAACAAAGGAACAATAGTACGGACATAGAATACAAAGCTGAACATAAAGATAAGATATACTAGAATAAACATAAGAACACTAACAAGAAAAGTGGAACACATATAAATGCCATGGTCGTAATGCGTTGGTCTAAATATATTACTTTTACTGATACATATAGAAATAAGTTCACGTAATACACTGATAAAACATATTTTTAGATTTACAGCAATTTGACCATATTTAGACAAACACAAATTATTTAACTCAATTTCTTACATCTTATACTTTTTAAAGGTAAAGTTGAGGCTAGAATGTAAAATCTATGAGGGAAAGGTAGTAAAAACTGTATTTTGTAGTAAAAACTGTATTTTGTTCAAAAATCAAGTATAAAGTATACAGATATATATGTAGAATACCACTTTGTCATTATTATTTTCCTTCTTAAATATTCTAGAAATGACAAGTAGTAAATCTATCAGTGTTAGAAAATGTCGTATATGAAAACGGGTTAAAGCGAAGAAAGAAAGAGTATAGCGATAGACTGATGCATTGGACGTAGACTTCGGCCAGTAGTAATTGTGTGTGGTGGAGCATGAGTCGTTCTGTGATGCTTCATAGACAGTTACATTAACCACTCGCAATCTCCCTGGGTCCTGCAGATCCCCCTAATCCTAAACATTATGCAGTCATTAGGGAGCCTGGCATGCTAGGAGAGGCGCAGCTCTGCACCTTGGAGTCTGGTAGTATGGCGTGTGGCTGTGTTGACTGAAATGTCTTCATGAGTTTGATAAATGGAGTAATTGCGTGTATTAGAGGAGGCAGTTAGAAGCATTGGCTGCACACAAGAGGAGTGGACAAGGGCCAGATGGAGGGGGTGGTCTCTTCCCTGCTCCACTTTGCTGGGTGAGTCAGGGGGGTCTGAGGGAGAAAAAATCTAGACAGATTTCAGAAAGTGATAGGTGGCCTTCTTCATGTAAGAATCCTGCAGAGATGGAGAGGGACAGAGATGTCCTCCAGCCTGAGGACAGTGTTGGATAGACTATGCATGGTTGGAGTTCTCGTAAGAGAAGTTCTGCTGATAGTTAAGTCCTTGATCAGGGTTAACAATGTCCTCTGCAATTATTTTCTGGACAATTGAACAAAAATCTGTGATGGACCAACATGTATATGGCCTATATACAACCCCACCACCCTTTTAGATGCCATCCTCAATGTCATGCCCGCAAAACACTGCTTAGACAATGCCTTTATTCAAAGACTCCTAAATTACCAAAGATCTTTCTCAGGCTAGGGTCACATTTGGAACAATGCATGTCATGACGAATCCGTTAGCGGATGCGTTATTTTTGCATGCTTTTCATGCATTTTTGCAATGTTTTGTTGTGTTAAATAACGCAAGCGTTAACACATAGTACACATATTTGCCATGCGTTAACGGATGCGTTGCCCATAAACTCCCATTTTAAAAAAGCTAGCATTTTTGACAAATGACACAAAAACGCTGCAGACCGCATTTTACAATGCGCTCAAAAACGCCTAGCGTCAAGCGCATTGCACTTTGGCAATGCGTTTTTTGCATTGTAGCCTATGGATGCGTTAACGCTAGTGTTTTTAGACATTTGCACATGAAAAAAACGCTGACTTTTAGCACATGCATAGCGCTAATGTGACCCTAGCCTTAGACTAATGGGGTAACTGTGGGAAATAGATATAAGGCATTACATAACTGTAATATATCTGACTACATCAGACCAAAGGTCCACTGTATATTATCTAGAACACATCATAGACTCCAAATAGTAGAGTCAAATCTCTACTCGTATTCCTCTAAAGGCCGCTTTACACACACAGATATCTGTGACCAACTTCTGAACAGATCTCTGGTTGCAGTGAAATCATGGACACAGTGTTACATTTTGTGGCTGTGTACAAATGGAACAATGTGTCCATGATTTCACTGCAACCAGTAAGTTGCAAGTGAAATTGCATGCAATGTTGCGACATGTAAAGGTACCCTTAGGCTGGGGTCACACACACAGATATCTGGGCAGATATTGTTCACAGATCTCTGGTTGCAGTGAAATCATGGACACATGGTTCCATTTTGTGGCTGTGTACAAATGGAGCAATCTGTCCATGATTTCACTGCAACCAGAGATCTGTGAACAATATCTGCCCAGATATCTGTGTGTGTGACCCCAGCCTTACAGACATATTATAAAACCATATTAAATCTTTATAGTTATAAGTGATACATGTCTATAGCTCATAATTCTGTTATGAAGACATTTGCTACATTCAGTGTGAACTGCAAAATAATGAGAATTACAGTCAAAATAATTTGTTTGCTTTTTTCAACTTCAAAAAAATCACAGATGACTCAAACTTTTTTTACGGACAGAACTAAAATGTGACCTCTTTTTATGGACGGTCCTGGAGGTCAAAGGGAGTAGGTTAAGGGGAAAACATTTTGGGGTCTTCCCTCCTGGACTAGTCATCATAGTCATCTCATCCCTAGCCAGAATATTAAAGTAAGATTTCTCTAAGGGCCGCTTTACACACACCAACTTCTGTGACCAACTTCTGAACAGATCTCTGGTTACAGTGAAATCATGGACACATTGCTCCATTTTGTGGCTGTGTACAAATGTAACAATGTGTCCATGATTTCACTGCAACCAGAGATCTGTTCAGAAGTTGGTCACAGATATCTGTGTGTGTAAAGCGGCCCTAAGACACAACAATGTTTCAGAGCAAATGACATCTGCAACAATGAAGAGAGTCACTGACTCAGGCCTCGCTCACATTAGTGCATGAGTCAGATGAGTGCAATGAGTGAATATCTTACATCGCATCCTGACCAGTGTTAGTCAATGAGTCAGAGCACATGAGCGATTTATTTCTCATCCAGATCCGGGATGATAAAAATGTTGCAGCATTCTGTGAGTGGTTAGTAGTCTGAGATTTGTCAATAGAAGTCAATGGGTGCCAGAAAAAAAACTTGACAGCGCACGGACCATTCTAGTGGCATCTGATTTTTATGGATACATTACCATTCTGTAGCACCGAAGACTGTAAATGGTCCTGTAAATGTTATAGAATAATAGCTGCTGATGAGAAAAAAAAAGCCATTGCATACGGACAGCACACAGATGTCTCCCGGATGTCATACGGATGCTGGATTAGAAAAAAAATCGCACACTGGCATAACACTCGCATGACATACAGAAGGCCATACAGATGTCACTCATCCTACTCTCTGGAATGAAAATCGGTCTCACCCTATCTGTGGTTTGGGCAGGATGAATCAGTTGATAGATTCCTTAATATCAAAAACAGACGTTAGTGAAAGTCCAAGTACAGATCATGATGGCCATAGTAGTTGTGAGTCTCCTGACCTGAACTCAACAAACTTAGCCTTATAGACAAATATGGTTCAGGAGGCCCAGATGTCACAGTCCGTACTCGGACATCTGACTTCAATATCAATAATAAAAGTATTTCTCCCTAATAAGTATCTATATTTAGATTATAAACTTGACAAAAAAGAGATTATGCAGACTACTTCAGTAAACCTATAAATCATATCAGATATCCCTAGTATGTCATTATGCCTTTAAACAGGAAAATCATTACATTTTATCATTCAAAGAATTTCCATCTCGATCTTGGTCACTGATTAGTAGCAGTAGACACTGATTTGGTCTCGTATGAATATGATACAACAACATGATATGCAAGAAATAATGTGAAAGCGTAAAGGCCGGTTTACATGTGTCAACATCGCTAATGATGTCGCTGCAACTTGAGACGTTGCAGCGGCCTCGTAGCGGTGTCACTACGTGTCACATCCTGCAACGATCAGCAATCAGCTCACTGATCGCAGATTGTTGCAGAATGGCCAGGGCCGTTTTTCAATTGTTGCTCTCCTGCTGGGCGGCCAGCATCAGCGTGTGTGACAGCAGGAGACCAACAATCAACGACCTCCCAGCTGATGCCCAGCACTGCACAGTACACCCTGGGACATGGTAACCAGGGTAAACATTGGGTAATTAAGTGCAGCGCTATACTTAGTTACCCAATGTGTACCCTGGTTACCAGTGTTCTCGCTGGTCGCTGGTGAGTCTGCCTGTGTGACAGCTCACCAGCAATCATATTGCAATGTCCCAGCGATCCCGATCGTTAGTCGGATCGCTGGGACATCGCAGCGTGTAAACTGACCTTAAGGGAACCTGTGATGACATTCCTGCTGCCCATGGTTCGTGCGATTACAGCCTGGAATGTTTTATTCTGAAACATTATGGCATTTCAGAGAAAACAGAGTTTGAAACATTCTCCAGGGACTATAAGGAAATACCAATGTAGTCCAAATCAGTCACTGACCAGCTTCCCGCCAGCTCACTCTAGGTAATTAACAGATCTCTCAGATGGGTGCTTATTAGAGATGAGCGAGCACTAAAATGCTCGGGTGCTCGATGCTCTGGCCGAGCATCCCAAGATACTCGTGTACTTGGCCAGAGCACTGAGCGCAATGTAAGTCAATGAGTGACAGGCTCCGCCCACAGACTTCCGGTTATAAAACGAGTATTTCTGGAAAAGGGCGGGAGGGTGGGTTTTCAAATCGCCGCAGCATATAACACCTTGCTGTGGCCCCCCAGAGGTATCCTAACAATCAATCTGCTCTCTGTGAGGAGCCAGCTCACTGTGTGCACTGAAGGGAGCTGTGTATTTGTGTCAGATCGATAATTATTAGCGAGGAGTCCGAGCATCTCGGCGGTACTCGGTGCTCGCCGAGTATCCTGAGTACCGAGATACTCGTGCGAGTAACGAGTAGCGCCGAGGATACTCGCTCATCACTAGTGCTCATAGGTAGAGATCTGCCAATCACATGGAATGAGGAGAATCTGGCCAGAGACGTCATCGAACTAGTCACCGGCCAACTTATCAGAATATGTTTACTATGGAACGCCCTGCCAGACTCTGATTCATGCTGCTTGTGATTTGAGCAGCATGAATCTAATTATTATTATTTTTCATTAGTATAGTGCCATTTATTCCATGGCGCTTTACATGTGAAAAGGGGTATACATAGATAAATACAATAATCATGAGCAATGCAAGGCACACACAAGTACAGAAGGAGAGAGGACGCTACCTGCAAGGGTTCACAGTCTACAAGGGAGGTTTCCTTTACAGCTATTTTCCAGAACATGCTGTACAAGCAGCTGAATTATCAGATAACAAGAGCTGTTGCAACTTCCCAACATATTCTGTTGCTATCCTATTTTGAATCAATAGGTGTATCCAGGCTCCGACTGTCCCACAGGAGAACTGGTGAAACCCCCAGTGGGTCCTTGTGCAGGATTCAGCCCCCTATCACTTCTATGAGCAGATTACACCAAACACTTGGTGCATGACATACAGACACAATGTACGGCATCTCATCATTTATTTACCAAATTAGTATTAGGTTATAGATACATAGAATGAGATTGCATAAAGAGCAGTAGCTCTTATAGAACGTAAGTAAGCCTGTGAGGTTAGGGCCCTCTCCCCTCTGTACCAGTCTATCATTGTTAATTTGTTCACTGTAATCTAAATCTGAATTTTGTATGTAATCTCTTGTCATGTACAGTACATGGAATTAATAGTGCTGTATAAATAAATAGTAATAATTATAGCCACTAACATAGTCTCCTCCATCATTGGTCACCCATCTTCTCAGCATTGCTGCAGGGACCCCTCCTTCCCCACTTTCATCGGCCTTGTTCACACACATGAGCTTTTTTGCCCATCTCTGCGTTTTTTGGGCTGTTAAAAAAAACGCAGGTGCGTTAATGCAGGGTGGCCCTTGATGTACATGCGTTTTCAGCTCCACTTGCGTTTTTTTCCCCCAGTTCAAAAAACGCTGCATGCAGCGTTTTTTGGGGGCTGGAAAAAAACGTAGGGGTTGTTTTCCAAAAACGCATGCGTTTTTTAACATGGGGCCCTATGGAAACGCATGCGTTAACGCAGGACACATATAGGCACCTGCATTAACGCATGCGTTAACGCTAGCGATTTTAAAAGCCTCATTGAAGCACCCTGCGTTATCGGTAGCATTTTTGCCTGCGTTTTTGGGTATAAAATGACAAAGTCCAAAGATTATTAAAATCCTTTCAGACACACAAGGGACATTTTTTGGCACTCTTAAAAAAATGCATGTCGTTTTAGGAGTGCTAAAAAAAAACGCAATTTGTGTGTGAACATGGCCATCATTACACAAATTAATTTTCATAAAGAAGAGATGAAATGCAGCGGACACAAAACAAACATTAGGCCCCTTTCACACTAGCGTATTTTTTCGAGACCGCAACTGCCGCAAGTGCCGGAACCGCGGCTATACTGCACTTGCCACACCTGCCGCAAGCCCCATAGACAATGCAAGGGACTTGCCGCAAGTGCAGCTGTTAGGCGGCAGATGTGGTAAATCTGAAGGATCTGCCGCAATTTGAAAAAAAGCGCTAGTGTGAAAGCACCCTAAGTGACCAAAAACCAAGCTGATATGTATCTTCACCAACAGACAGCATGGTTCTAAAATTGATTGTGAGTGATGAGTGGTGTCATCAGGGTATTGCTGGACAGGCTTCAGGTCTCATATACCCTGTATAATACTGGAGTAATTGAAAGCAGAACAAGCATTTGCCATTCAGGAGCCTTGGAAAGTGTTATGTGAAACATTATTGCTTTCATATAAGTGACCAGCCAGCTGTCCTGGAAAGCTGTATAACTACATAGAAATGCAATGTGTTCTTCTAAATAAAGCCCTTCCTTTCAGTAGTGTGGGAAAGCTGAGTGAGCACTGTTCTTGAAGATGTGATGGCAGTCATATTGGTCGTCACCCAGCTTTCCCAGAATCAGATTTCATAACGAAACATTTATAGAAACTGATTTAGATTTAATTAGTCTTGAGAGCCTATGGGTCTTGGTGGGTCTGGGGCATGTCACTGTTGGACAGTCAAATACCTACAGGTAGAAGGTGAATGGAGAGGAAAGTAAGGCCATGTGCACACGCTGAGTATTTGATGAGTTTTTTACCTCAGGATTTGTAGACAAAACCAGGAGTGGAGCCATCAGAGGAAAAGTCTAATAGAAACACCTGCACCACTTCTGTATTTATCATCCACTCCTGGTTTTGGCTACAAATCCTGAGGTAAAAAACTCATCAAATTCTCAACGTGTGCACGTGGCCTAAAGCTACCCTTACACACAGAGATATATTGCTTGCAATTCACTGGTTGCAGTGAAATCATGGACACATTGTTCCATTGTACACAGCCACAAAATAGAACAATGTGTCCATGATTTCACTGCAACCAGTGAATTGCAAGCAATTTCCTGACGTAGTAGCCAGCAGTGGTCAGCCCTGACTTAGTAGCCAGCAGTGGTCAGTCCTGACGTAGTAGCCAGCAGTGGTCAGTCCTGACGTAGTAGCCAGCAGTGGTCAGTCCTGACTTAGTAGCCAGCAGTGGTCAGTCCTTAGTAGCCAGCAGTGGTCAGTCCTTAGTAGCCAGCAGTGGTCAGTCCTTAGTAGCCAGCAGTGGTCAGTCTTCTCCTGCCTTTGCTCAGGAGTCAGGGAGCCGCCTGGTGTCTGTCCATGCTGTTACACGCAGTGCAGGCATTGGTGAGAGTAATCCCCTCCCCACAGCACTTGTCTGTCTGTCCTTCGGAGTTTCTCCCTCTGCTGCTCACTACTTTCTTGCTCTCATTTGCTCTGCTTATGGGCGCATGCGGACTACAAACTATAGGGAAAAGAAAACTCTCAGCGGTTTTTTTCTGCAGGACCCTCCGGATGGCACAAAATAACACCCATTTTTTATGGACTGTCCATAAATCTACTGATGGTTGGCGCCCCAGCTCTGGATGTGAGCGCTGCTTCTTCTGCTCCTAGATCCACTCACCTCCATCCTTTGACTTGATCCCTCCAGGGGATTTCATGTCCTCTGCTCCTAGAGCCACTCATCTTCAGCCTTGGACTTGATCCCTCCAGGATATTTCATGTCCTCTGCTCCTAGAGCCACTCATCTTCAGCCTTGGACTTGATCCCTCCAGGATATTTCATGTCCTCTGCTTCTAGATCCACTCACCTCCAGCACTGAACTTGATCCCTCCAGGATATTTCATGTCCTCTGCTTCTAGATCCATTCACCTCCATCCTTGGACTTGATCCCTCCAGGGGATTTCATGTCCTCTGCTCCTAGATCCACTCACCTCCATCCTTGGACTTGATCCCTCCAGGGGATTTCATGTCCTCTGCTCCTAGATCCACTCACCTCCAGCCTTGGACTTGATCCCTCCAGGGGATTTCATGTCCTCTGCTCCTAGATCCACTCACCTCCATCCTTGGACTTGATCCCTCCAGGATATTTCATGTCCTCTGTTCCTAGAGCCACTCACCTCCATCCTTGGACTTGATCCCTCCAGGATATTTCATGTCCTCTGCTCCTAGATCCACTCACCTCCATCCTTGGACTTGATCCCTCCAGGATATTTCATGTCCTCTGCTCCTAGATCCACTCCCCTCCAGCCTTGGACTTGATCCCTCCAGGATCCCTGCAGGAGGTCACCAGGTCTTTGACTTTTTGGACCCTACCTACTAGTGTGTACACCCTCAGTGCCTGTAATGACTACGGAGAACCACAGCCAGCACTTGGATCCTTCAGCCCCCCTGACGTCCAGCCCCACCACAGGGGCTCTGATAAGCCAGCAGACCACGGCCATGGACACCTCCTCCTCTTCTTCTTCATCTTCCAAGAACAAGAAGCCAAACTCGGGGCTCAGACGTCCAGAGAAGCCTCCTTATTCTTATATTGCCCTTATTGTCATGGCCATCCAGAGTTCTCCTACCAAAAGACTGACCCTTAGTGAGATCTACCAGTTCTTACAAGCCAGGTTCCCCTTCTTCAGAGGATCTTACCAAGGATGGAAGAACTCTGTGCGCCACAACCTCTCTCTGAATGAGTGCTTCATAAAGCTGCCCAAAGGGCTAGGAAGGCCAGGCAAGGGCCACTACTGGACCATTGACCCTGCCAGTGAGTTCATGTTTGAAGAAGGATCTTTTAGAAGAAGACCCAGAGGTTTCCGAAGAAAATGTCAAGCTCTGAAACCCATGTATAGGATGATGAATGGTATAGGGTTCAGCACTTCTATCCTACCCCAAGGATTTGATTTCCAACCTCCACCTGCTTCTTTGACATGTCATAGTAATGGCTATAATTTAGATATGATGACAAACTCTATGGCAGGAGGATACGATGGCTTGGGTGGAGGTCACCATGTCCCTCATATGTCCCCTAATCCTGGTTCTACATATATGGCCAGCTGCCCTGTTTCCTCCAGTGCTGACTATGGACCTGACAGCAGCAGCAGTCCTGTCCCTTCTTCTCCAGCCATGGCCAGTGCTATGGAGTGTCACTCTCCTTACACCACTCCTACAGCTCACTGGACATCATCAGGTCCCTCTCCATACTTGAAGCAGCAAGCTATGCCCCCTACTAATGCAGCCTCTGCAGGGATACACTCAGGCATGTCATCCTACACCTTGGAACAAACATACCTCCATCAAAACCCAAGGGAGGACCTCTCAGGTAATTGGCATTTCTAGTGGTATTATTATTATTATTATTATTATTAGACAAAACAAATGCTGATATCAAGATTCTATTACAGGAGACATGTTTTAATTGATTCATATCTGCTGTAGTAAAAATATTAGATAGCATGGGTAGAAGTACCACATTGCTCTACAATATTTAGATATAATGCTTGTACTATATATATGGTGACTTTATGATTTTCCCCTTAATTCAGTGAAGTGTCAGATCCCCACTAAATCACATCTAAATAGCAGAGTGTTCCTTAAATTGGTAAATGGAGCCTCAAGTGGAAAGAGCAGTGGATGGGTGAATGAGTGAGGACACAGGTCAGGTATAAATCATGCAAATGGGGCTCCTGGGACAACACGTTACACACATTCATCAACACTAATATGGGGTCCTAATGCAGGACTTTATACATATGATCCGAGCTTAAGGAATCCATGGATCTATCATTTATCATTGATCTATAAATGGCTAGACATGTACTGCCACATAAAAATGTACATATATATATCTATCTATATTTCGATTAACATATCCACTTTTTTATGTATTATTGTGCATACAGATTATATATATATATATATATATATATGTACATATGTGTATTAATTTATTTATGTATATATGTACACATAAATAAATGAATACACATATGTACATATATATATATATATATATATATATATATAATCTGTATGCACAATAATACATAAAAAAGTGGATATGTTAATCGAAAGATGGATAAAAGACAGATCGATAGACATATAGATTTATCTCAACATAAAAAATATCTTCTAATTATCTGTCCATGTATCTATTTGTCTATTAATTTAGCTATCTATCTTTTAATGTATCCATGCATTTTATCTGTCTATACTATGTATCTATGTATTTTATCTATCTATCTATCTATCTATCTATCTATCTATCTATCTATCATCTATCTATCTATCTCTCTATCGTTCATCTATTTATCCATCCATGCAGCTGGCTATAAGAATACAAGCAGGGATGTCAAGCAGCAGAACATGGTGGATTTGTACAGGGAAATGTGCACATAGACCTTCTAAATGCGGGTGGCAGAGGTTAACTAAACAAAGACAGTCTAGGCTGGACCACACCGGAGAGGATTTGAGCCTGACTTATCCCACATGAGAGCGGCCTCTTGTCCAATTTTATGGGAATTTCAACAAGTAACAACTGCAGAAAAAAATGTCTCAGGCCATTTTTAATTCCCCCTTCCTCAAGATGCCAATCATTCTAGAGAGGAGGGAGAACCTGCTTATCTGTATAGACATCCCTTATGGGAGATTATTGATATAATCCTGGATTATGTACATGAGCTGTAAACCTATGATTTCACATTACATAGCATACCGGGATAGCTTTGCTCTTTCTATAGCTCCAAAATGTTTTTTCATCAACAGCATTGTATAAGAAAAAATAAAAAGTGGCCGATTAGGAACCAAATTCATAGACAATACCATGTGCTGATGGAAAATAATTATACTAGGTGAAATTATATGTATACATATATATTTATATATAAATCTATATATAGTGTATCACATTAAATATATATATATATATATATATATATATATATATATGCTATGACATTACATATATATGCACATATATATATATATATATATAAAAACATATACATGTATATATATATATTGTATTACATATAAGCAATCTACCACCTTGCACACATATGTATAGTATATATCTACAATCTATGACATTATACACATATGTATATACATATATAAGTTATATTACATATATATACATGCAATCTATCACGTAATATATATATATATATATATATATATATATATATATATATATATATATATATATATAATTTATGATGTTACAATTTATGATCATATTATACATATCTTTTTTTTCTCGGATGAGTCAGTGTGTTGTGCATCTTTGGGATATGTTCAGCTATGGTTTAGCTTTGTACATGTATGCCAATGTGTAGCCTCCCTTTCTCTCCCATACTACACATTTACAAACCACTAGGGAGAGTAGGAGGAAGCCGATTGTGTTCTTTGGTGACCAGAATAGATGTAGGGTTCTGGACTACAATCACATATTGGGTTTATGAAACAATTTTTTATTTCATTTTTCATTTTTTCTGCATTCAAAAGGAAGGAAATGTATAAAGGAAGCGCCACTAACAGCTTTCTTTAAGAAGAAGCAAAAATAAGAAAAGTATCAAATACATCACCAGAAAAGATATCTGCAACAACTGGCAGCTAATATTACAATACTGACCCATTTGCACTCTATGAATTTTTTTCTTTCACTTACATTGAATAAACTATAAGATTTTAGAGGGTGGTGAAATATAAATGGGGGTTTGGTGTTTTGGGGTATTTTACAGTCATTACCACATCGGGTCCATGAACTCCAGAATACAAGCCTTTTACCTTTGTAAATGAGTGTTTCGGAATTCTCGAGCCTTGTGATGTTATCAGTGAGCTTTGTGTATTATAATCGGTTTATTATAGAAAGCTACTTATAGGGCTATCATCACTATACAGCCTGTATAGTGAGGGTCTGATGGGGGGCAGATAAGCCTGGACCTGCTCATTCTCTATCTGCAGATCTGATGTTTTCACTTCATTAGCACAAAGCCAATTGTGGCTCCAATTAGGGATCCGAGCAGCTCGTTAAAGTGAGCGCCCCTTGTCCATTCACCTGGAGGACAGGCAAGAGGGCGAGTATTAAATATTAATCACATAATGAGGTGTCTGCAGCGGTTAATGAGCCCAGGGTATGGGCACCCCACTTTACTGCCACATTCCTCACTACATCTACATAAAATCTAATGGCTTGAGCCCTGTGCTTTCATCTTGTATTACATCCAATATCAGGCGGATTGTAACCACAGCGCTGCTTTATTGAGGTTTGGAAATACATATTTTCTCACGTTGTTAATCCATGGAAACTGATTAAATCCGGCTCATAACTGGGGAATGTGGAAACACTGGAGTGAGTGGTCTGCCCTGCCAGGGAGTAGGGGAATAGCTGCTGAGAACGAGATACAGGGAACTTTATACAAAGTATACATGATGACATGGTATACATAGAAAGACATAGACATGTGGACATATTCACATTTTATATTTGTAACATATCTTTATAATATACATATCTGTCTATATACCTATATATATATATATATATATATATATATATACACACATATAATATACATATCTGTCTATGTATGTACCTATATATATATATACACACATATAATATACATATCTGTCTATATACCTATATATATATATATATATATATATACACATATAATATACATATCTGTCTATGTACATATATATATATATATATATATATATATATATATAATATATATATATATATACACATATAATATACATATCTGTCTATGTACGTATATATATATGTATATTCACACATATAATTACAACTACATGCATACATATATATGTATAAAACTATTTGTGTATGAATCTCTATCTAAGTATCTATCCATGTATCTATCTATCTATCTATCTATGGGAATCCACATTAGAGCTATTTTTGGTTCTGCTTTTTCCTTTCTTGTACTATATATATATATATATATATATATATATATATATACAAGAGAGAGAGAGAGAGAGAGAGAGAGAGAGTACAAGAATATATATATATGTACAGCTTTATACACACAAACATAGTTAAAAATAAATGCATAAATATATGTATCTGTATATAAACATAGATGTGTGCGGTACAAGGTTACATTTTATGTATGTATGCCTTTGTTGTTACCCAAAGAGTCACAAATGTCTATCCAACTCTTGCTTTCTCTCTCTCTCTCTATCTCTCTCTTTCTCTCTCTCTCTCTCTGTATATATATATATATATATATATATATATATATACATGTACACACATAAAATTGCACCTATATCTATATATATATATATATATATATGTGTATAAAATTATTTGTGTATGTATAAATATATAATATATATATATCTGTATACACATATAGACACACAGATTTATACACACAAAGGCATAGTTACTAATAAATATATGTGGCTGTATATAAATATATATATGTTAAAAAGTTACATTGGTCATGAAGAGCTAGATAGATAGATAGATAGATAGATAGATAGATAGATAGATAGATAGATAGATAGATAAAGATATATATTCCATCTTTTTATCGCATTACCTAGCATATAGATAATGAATCAAAATTCTGCCCTAAGTAGTTAATAGCTACCAATGGCTAACTGAGAAGATAATGACATTATCAATCAGAGTTCTCTTCAAATGCATGTACAGACGCATTAAATGTATACATATATGCAATATTTTCTTATTCTTATTCATGTTCCTATCTTTTGTCATTGATTGGTATGTTTTGATTGTATTAATTGCCCTGCCAGTCTATCTCTACCTGTTGCCAGCAGCCTATTAATGTGGCTTTGTATTGCAGTGGGATTGCCTCGTTACCAGCATCACTCCTCCCCTGTGTGCGACAGAAAGGATTTTGTCCTCAATTTTAACGGGATTTCTTCTTTCCATCCGTCTGCCAGTAGTTCTTACTATCATCACCATCATCATCAGAGTGTGTGCCAGGATATAAAGCCCTGCGTCATGTAGGGGATCAGACAGGACCCAGGCACCAGGGCAAGGATCATCCCAATGTACTGCTGCCATGTGTGTACAGAGCCCCAGCTGGAGCAGGCTCATAGGCTGTACTGTACCTAGAGCTCCCACTGCTCATGCACCATCATGTGCCACCATGTGCCATCATGTGCCATCATGTGCCATCCTGTACCATCCTGTGCCTCCTGCCCAGCTTCTTCAGTCCCTTACTGCTGGGTGGGCAGGTGGATCAGTATCTCATGCATGGTGTCGGCTTCCTAAAGTCTAGTCCAGTTTGTATATTTCCTATCCCCATGGACTTGCTCATTATTGAGGCACTTATCTGCATCATTGCCTTCCAAACACAGGTAATAATAGAGTTTCAGATGTTTACACTATTGTGTTCAGGAGACTATTTCCTATTTGGACACACGAGGATGTTTCCAAGTATTTTATTGTTCCTCAATGCACTTACAAAATATGTAATAAATGAACACATTAATGAGTTATACAATAACTACCATTTAATTTATTACAGAGGACCCATTTTCTGTTTATTTACCACCCTAAGTAAGTCGTTCTTGGTACACAGTATGGGGACAAGCCATGTGAAGGTCACAGGACATTCCTAAAGAATAGAAAGACTGACTGATATCACAATGGAAATAGACAGAGAATATTTGGGTCCTTGTCTTCTCGTTTGTCCTTGTAAATATTTTCCATGTGAGTTATCCCTGAATCATGGCTGATGTCATAAAATGATTATATGTAATAATAATCTCCACAAGGTGGAAGTGATTCTCTGACTCCAATCCCCAGAGAAGACATACCCTAGTTGTAATTGCTGCACCCGACAATTATTCCTCCATATCATTGGAAATGTAAATACTAGGAAGTAAATAATTTAGTATTGAGAGGGGAAAAATAATAGAAAAAGCCTGTTATTATTGTGTCTAACGATGAAATGCTAGCAGAATCTGTATAATCGCCACACTATGCTTTGTAAGGGAAGATTATATTTGCACTTATGTAGTCGTGAAGTATTGTTCTAGTATTCAGATGTACATTTGTTTTCCAATAAAATGTGTATAAACGTCAATACAGGTGCAGTGTGAATATTGCTAGTGTTGTAGTGTCCAGCCTTGGATAGTATAGAGGCCATTGTCATGGTCTACAATAGTAATGGTCCATAAGACAGAGGTCAGTCCTGGCCTCACTCATCCTCCTCTCCCTGGTGGTTTGCAGATTAATGATGCTGCACTGCATATTGCCGGCTATATTTATTTTTTGAAGCCCTATTTACATTGAACCAATATAAACTGTGAATTGCCAGAAGTCTGCTGTTTCCTGTCGTGTTCCAGGATCCTATTAATAAAGGTTGATAGTAAATACAGGAGACTCCTGCAAAGTGCTGATGTCTCTGAGACTCGCTGCAGCTGCACTGCTGAGCTGACAGTGGCTGTCACAGGGCAGAGTATGGGCACACAGCAGCTGGCACCCTGTGCACTAGCCAGAGGATACAACACTGGTACTATTATTATAACATATATATATATATATATATATATATATATATACACACTATGTATGTATATATATATACACACACGCACATTTATATATATATATATAATATAGTGCATGTGCACACATATTCTACATGTATATGTATACATATGCACTTGATCATATATATATATATATATATATATATATATATATATATAAATATGTGTGTATAAGGACAAGCACACATATTCTACATACATATGTACTGTATGTATAAATATATATATATATATATTTATTCATATTTATATGGACATGCACACATATTCTACATACATCATATGCACTGTATGAGAAAAAAAAATTATATATATATGGACATGCACACATATTCTGCATACATCATTTGTACTGTATGAATATATGTATATATATTTATATATATATATTTTTATATGGACATGCACACATATTCTACATACATCATATGTACTG